>VXBT01005984.1:118665-246001 GCA_013400235.1 Oriolus oriolus
CCGCCGCCGCTCCGGCTGCCGCTCCCGCTCGGGTCGCGTCGTCAGCACTAGCGAGGCGCCAGTCCCAGAGCGGCCGCGCGCCGCCTCCTGCGCGCCGCCCCCTGGCGGCGGGCGGTGGCACCGCAGGGCCGGGAGCGGCGGGCGCCAAACTCGGAGCGGGGCGGGACGGCGGCCGCGGAGCGCCCGGCTTAGCGAGTGGGCACCGAGCGCTGGCCCTATCCGCCCCGCCACGCGCTCCAGCCGGGGCCGCGCTACGGCATGCCTTCGTCTGCTCATGGGTGTGCCGTGGCCTTCACTTCTTGCACTTCACTTCTTGCACTTCTCTTCTTGCAGGCTTTTATTTTTTCCTTTCCCTGAGCCTTTCTTCACACTCCTTCTCCTCCTTCCCCTGACTGCTGCCTTCCCCCAGCGCCAAGTTTCTGTATCCCTTTTTGTCTGTCCTGTACAACTACGATGGAAGATGCTCGGGAAGTGCCGGTTGCACGCTGAGCTCCTAGTATGAGACAGAGACTGCTTTCATGTGATGTGGTGACTTCCATCTTTTCCTGTAGAGGAAGATGCTCCCTAACTCCAGAACCCAGAGTATCATGTCAATGAAGGCTGCACTTGTTCATTAGGCTCTAATCATCAAATATAAATTGTGGCAAAAATTATAAAACTGTAGCAGTGTCTTCTCGTATCTCAATATGCTTTAGCATCCTGCAAATTTCACAGGCACTTAAAATGAAAGATTCCCCTTACGTGAATCTGAGGCTGAGCTAAGCAAAGCAATGGACCTTTCTTAAATATCCTTCCCCTCGGGATGAAGGATGCTGTTGGAGGCATTTGAAGCTCCAGCCTGTCTCTAGAGTCCATGCCAACAGACTGCACGCAGCAGGGATGTACAGCAGCATCAATCATTTACCTTCTTCTGTTTTTCCTCCATTCAGTGTTTCAGCCAGTGGCTGCAGTGACAGCATCAGTCACCCTTCTCCCCTTCCTTGAACTGAGGCCCAGTGCCTTTACATGTTCACTGGTGGATTCATGTCATTCCTGCATGCTCTCATGGGGTCTGAGGGTGCCGAAGCTTGTGGCTGCCGTCAGATCCGAGAGAGCTCTAACCACATCCTGACCCTCGGTGTGCTTGTGGTCATCACATTTACCCAACGTAATCTCAAAAGAATAAGCTGGGTAATCTTAGTAGTGGGAACAAAATGTAATGTGAGAGAAAAAATATTTTTAATGTAATGGAAGAGCTGCATACTTACAAGAACCTCTCATTTTCTAGGAAGGGATCCTCGGGCAGCCTGGCAGATATTAAGACATGTCAATCTCTTGTCCTCCAGCAGCTTCCAGGCAGCATTGAATCTGAATGCAGATTTTAAAATTCATTAAAATCACCTTTATCAGCACTACCATGGCAAGCTTTTACAACTTGGGCAGAAAGGAGGAAAGATGAACATCTCATTTAACTGCTTTTTACTCTCCCTTGCTGAAGTGTTCATATGGATGGAGCTGCCTTGTTATCTCCTTTTCTTGCTTTTTTTCCCTCAACAACACTCTATCAAACTGTGATTACGTTTCATAGCAAGCATGGATAAATATGTAGCATTTCTACATTGTTGTATGCATGACAGTTGTGGAGAAAAAAAGGGCTAAGCATGAATGAAAATGGTTGTGAGAGGGGCTGTGTACCTTCTGGGAAAGACTGGCTCTGCATTCCACAGCAGAGAAGGGGGGCTTCAGACACTGGAGAGTGATGGGAGATGAACTCAAATGTTGGACTTTGGCTGCATGGCCGGGAGATCAATTGGTAGGGTGGGATGGTAAGCAGCTTCAGAATACTATAGCAACATTATATATTTTGTGACAACTAACTATTTTAATCATATTTTTATCTGTTGTATCATAACATCTATTATAGGCCTTGGAATTATACTTTTTTACCTTCTGTAGCAGGGATATGTTCAGCCGTTCTCATTGTCTTTCTAACAGAGAACACACAAAATGAAAAGGGGTATTCAGAGACACATTAAAAAATTGTTTTCTCTGAGGTTTGTTCTGTTTCCATTCTTTGATCCTGGTATTTTATTTCCTCAACTACTTCCTTGTTTTTTTACATCATTCATTTAATTTTTTCTCTCCTTACAACAATTTCCATTTTCTAGTCTTTAGTTTTCATCTATTTATGAAATATATATCATATTTTTATAATGAACCTGTTTAAAATTAATCACTTTCAGTCCTTAGCTTTTAGACGGAAGGAACATAAATGAAGAGCTGATAGTGTTATACATTTTGAAGAAATTGTTTGAAATTATTTTTCAAAGTTAGTCATGGATCTCTTTGTTAAAGTTGTGATATTTTTGAAAACGCATCTTTAGGAACTCAGAAGCTTGAAATGCACATTTGAGAATGACACACAGCTTTTTCAGACCCTGCAGTGCGAGTCTCATAGTTTCACAAAACAGGGTTGATCTGGCCATCAGTCAGGATTTTTCTCTCTTTTTTTCTTCTCAGTCTTTGCAAGGGTGGAGATAACCCTGTGGTAAGTTACACACTCATTTGATAATGAAGTGGTATCATTACACATTTGACTCCCATTCCTGCGCACTGCCCATAAATCAAGTACTCTGGAATCACTGCAGGTTCTCCAGAGGAACAATAATTTACTTGTGAAATCAATGAAATTTTCTATTTTCCTCAAAGGAAAAAAAATTACTATTCCTATCCGACAAGTGCCCCGGTCTTTGGTGGAGGACGAGCTTCAGACAAAGCCATAGGCAGGGCAATAAAAGACTTCTATTGTGGCAGAAGGAGAAGACATGCTGAATGAAAACTTCACACTGGAACAGTGGTCTAATCCCATGAACCAAACCAGGAAAGTTTCTATGGATAATAAAGTGACTGAAATAGAGTCCATTTTTTGGCTTATGCTGGATGAGCAGTTGTTCCTGAATTCTTCTAATCTCACTTTTTTGAATTGGGCTTGAGTCACTAACAGAGATTTTACATGTGAAGGGGTATACCAGTTATTCTCTGAAGGGGTATGCCAGTCATCCCCCATCCATCTTAAAAATTTGTGAAGAGTTTTTCAGAAAATGGTGTCCAGATATCCCAGGGGAGCACAACGAGTGCAATAACTATGTTCACAGACGTAAAGCCTTTCATTGGCACACACTAAAAGTATCACGCGTGGCTATAAGCACCCAACCGCTGTCTTCAAACAAGCACAGATTTCCCACAGACTCCTTCTCGTGCAATCGGCTTGTCTTGCGACATTTCTCCCCGGCAAAGCGAGGAATTTTTGCCGTAGGAGCGGCAATCCCTGCCCCTGCTGCGCGGACGCGCTCCCAGGGCTTGGCGGCAGGCGGCGCTCGGCCCCCGCGGAGGAGGCGGCGCATCCCGGCGGGAGCCGCTCCCGGCACCGGGACGGCACCCGGCCTCTGTGACGCTGTCGGCCCTCGGGAAAAAACCTTGCGCCTGCTCTGTTCCAAGTCACGTCTCCAAATTCAGCCGAAAAAAGGGATTAGAGAAATAGAGCTGGGTTTTTCTTTCCCCCGTATATATTTTTTTAAGGTTGCTGCCTTTGTACACGCAGGAGCAGTCTGCTTGTATCCCTCTTACTGCTTAGTCTGCTACAGTGGGTAGGAAATTTAGAACATCCTTTTAAATGGTTTGTGAACGTGTTAGTAATGCTCCTCTGTTCTACAGGTCAGAAGCTCCCACAGCCCCAACAAAGCGTGTGCTGTGCGCATTAACTGCCCTCAGTCGTCGCTCTCATTTGGAGCCCAAAAATGCTGCGTGTCTCTCCACACCGGCAAGGCTGGGTAGAGACTGAAAACCCAGCCCTCTTCAGAGTCTTTGATTGTCTTGCTTCTGTGGAACATTCATACAGCAATATTAGAAACAAAACATCTTGAAGAGTAAGAAAATGGGACTGTGAAATACAATATTTGGCAAGAAGACTTAAAAGCAGACATAGCATCCATGAATTGTTTAGCTCAAGGAGCATCTATGGAAGAGGGACAGATGACTGGTTTACACTGAGTTTATAATAATTTTGTTGAAAAGTTCCACATGTATACAATGCTGGCTAGGACAAATTAATGGGACAGATAATGGGTACTCCATCCTTCATTGAAAAGATGTAAAATGATTGGGATGTTAATTTTCTACAGGCTGAAGTTTGGATGCATTGTGCCTCTCTGCTATGAAGGTCATCACTGACTTGCCATGCCATGATCCCTACATCCTGGGACATTTCAATGTGAATCTGCTGCTTCTCTGGGCTCATTCAGGACAGGTTTAATCTCTAAATTTTGGCTCCAAACTTTTGCATTTTCATGCTGCCAGTTCACGGTCCCCCACAACATCCTTCTCTTCAAACTGGAGAGTGATGGATTTGATGGGTGGACTGTTAGATGGATTAGGAATTGGTTGGATGGTCACATCCAGAGGGTAGTGGCCAGTGGGTCAGAGTGGGCATCAGTGGGCATCAGTGATGAGTGGGGTCACTCAGGGGTCTGTATTAGGATGAGTGTTATTTAGTATCTTCATTAATGACTGCAAAGATGGGATCAAGAACACCCTCAGCAGATGACATCAAGCCAAGTGGTGCAGTTGACATACGTGAAGGGCAGGATGCCATCCAGAGGCAGCTGGACAAACTTGAGACATGGGCTTCTGGGAATGTCATGAGGTTTAATAAGACCAAGTGCAAGGTGCTGCACCTGGATCAGGGCAGTCCACAATATCAGCACAGGCTGGGGGATGAACAGATCAGAGCAGCCCTCCTGTGAAGCACTTGGGGGTGCTGGGAGCTAAGAAGATGGACATGACCCGGCCATGTGCACTCACAGCCCAGAAAGCCAAACGTGTCCTGGGCTGCATCCAAAGAAGCATGGCCAGCAGGGCCTGGGAGGGGATTCTGCCCCTCTGCTCACCTGTAGCTCTGGGGTCCTCAGCACGGGAGGGACACTGACCTGTTGGAGTAAGTACAGACAAGGGTCACCAAGTTAGTTGGAGGTTTGAAGCATGTCTCCTGTGAGGGAAGACTGAGAGAGCTGTGATTGTTCAGCGAGGAAAAGAAAATTCTTTGGGGTGACCTAATTGCAGCGTTAGAGTACTTGAAGGGAACTTGCAGGAAAGATGGGGCAAGAGTTTACAAGACTGTGTAGTGACAAGACAAGGGTGAATGAAAGAGAGTAGATAGATTAGATATGAGGAAAAAATTCTTAACTGTGAGGGTGGTGAGGCACTGGAACAGGTTGCTCAGGGATGTTGATCCCTGGAGGTGTTCAAGGCCAGGTTGGATGGGGCTCTGAGCAGCCTGGTCTACTTAAAGGTGTCCCTCCCCACGGAAGGGGGGTTGGAAATGGATAATCTTCAAGGTCCTCTTCCAACCCATTCTATGACTCTATGAAATTCCCCACCACTTGCCTCTTGCTTGATAAATTCAGCCATGGATGCTGACCCAGCTCCCACACTGAGCAGCCTGGCATCCTGTACCTTCCACTACTCCTGAGGCTGCTGCTGGTGAGACAGCTGTTGCCACTGCTTCTGAAAACACGTGAGAGCTGCTCTGCAGCACAGTGACAGATTGGAAGTGCTAAAGCCACATGGCAGCAAGCTGTGAAAACTTTTCCACAGCTTCTGTGTATTTGCAGTGGCATTTGCAATGGCATGGAGCACTGTTTTAATCTGTGCTGGCTGATAAGAGTATGAAAATGACAGTGGTTATGCAGAAGGAGCTAGACGGAGACAAAAGAGAGGAATTTTGAGGGCTGAGGTTTGCTTTTAGTCGGTTCTGGCAAGGTTATCCAGACATACTTCAGAAAAATCCTGTCAGTGTGGGTGAAATACCTGGAATACTTGGAATATATGATCAAATAGCACTTAATAATGGAAGGCCTGTGTCACCTGGATGACACTGTGGGCTGTAGCAGCCTGTGTAAACATGGCTAGGAAAACCACACAAACCACAGCACTTGCTGTGCTCCAAGTCATAGTTGAAACAGGATCTCTAAGCAGCCAATTCCTTTTCACTTGGAACTTCACTAGATTAGAATGAAATAGTATTCTTCCAGCACTTTGAGCCACTCTAATGCAAAAAATCATCCTAAGTAGATGCAGGCCTTTGTTATATTGGAAAAAATTTGATGGCAAGTTGAATCTCCAATTACTCTGAAAAAGAAGCAAAATGTTCTTTTTCCCTTCTCCCATTTCTTGAACTAGAGAAATTAGACTGCCAAAGAGGTTTTTTTTCTGGCATAGCTCTGAGACTTTTGTTGTCATGGGGATGTCAATTAATGGGCTTGTTTTTTATGTTCTTAACCTAACTGTGCCAACTAAGCTTTTGCATGCAGACCAGGTCTTACACCAATCTGAGAAGTCATAATAATAGCAACTGGGCTTGCTGTTTAGCAAATTCTCTTCTGAAGACTTAGCTGTACTCCTTAATGTTTTTTTTTTTCTCTTCAATATCATACTTTATTAAGTAAATGAATATACGAGCACGTATTGCATGCATGCAAATTGGAAGGTGTCGTAAACACAGGTTTTGTTAATGCACACAGATATAGGTAATCTGCACTTTATTGGCGTGTCTGGCTGGGTGCAGGTCCTGCAGGTGTGTGTTGTGTTGTAAGGTGCAGGCTGTTCCTGTGCTTTGTATGGTCTGCAAAGACACTCTTATGTAACATAATGCACAAATAAGTGCATATGCACAATGTAATATTTTATGCATGTGTCAGATATACAGGCATGTGTGTAGAGCATGCCTGAGTGCATGGTTACATATTTTGTTGGGTAAATACAAAATGATTTATACTTTGTATACTCATTTGTCATAAATGTGTGGGAGTGTATAGAATTCAGTGAAGATATTTGAGAGTATGCAGGGTGATGCGTACATGAGACTTCAAGCCTGGAAGGCATCTTTTTGAGCATGTCTAACTGTATTGCATAGGCAATTCTACCTTTCCCATGAAAAATATTTTTAAATTATTTAAATTTTCAGTGAAGCTCTGTGCATACCATGATTGCTAAAGGACTGCAAAAATTGCTGAACAGGAATAGATATTACAACAGTTTCCTAGATGTTTTGCACTGGAGCTCTTCAGCTGTCTCCTCTACCTCAAGAATCTGTGTTTCTTGGAGCTCATGAATATGCTGTGCTGAGTGGAAACCCTTGCTGTCTGCCAGCAAAACGTTGGTGGTGCCCTTTGTTGGCTTCCCTGGGGAGTTCATGCAAATCACTTTGAAATACAACAAACAATAAGATCCCTAAATGCTTTTAAATAAGAGAAAATTAGAAAAAGGCTTCACATTGAAAACATAATTTTCAATTAGTATCTATTCAGTGGGAATGGGAATGAGGTGGGAGAGAGCTGGCATGTGAGATAAACTGGATTTGTTTACATGCCTTGAAAATGCTTGCTGGCTAGCATGTCTTTTTTCCCTTGGGAATACCTTGCTGTAATTTCGTGACACTTCCATAGTCTCTCTGCTCTTGTACTTCAGATAGAAAGGAACTCTGCCCAGCAGGAGGTAGACTTGAGACAACCACCAGCAGACTGTGTTTATGTATCATGTGGACAGCTGAGTGTTGCTGCGCAGGCACAAGCAATTTCTCTCCTCAGTCCCTACCTAGTATTGTCCCCCAGTTCACATATGAGAGCACTGAACAGGGAAGTGGATGACTGAATGGCCAGAGACCAGAGTGACATCTCATTCCCTCAAGGGCAACTCAATGTGTCTTTGGTAGCACTGGTGTGGGAGGTGTTTTTACATGGATAGAGAGTGCTAGTCTGCAGGAAAGGCACTGGGGACCCTTCACTACCTGAGTGCATTTTGTCAGTATTTCTCTCTCCTAACAGAAGAAGAGCAGAAAGTTACTTGCTGCTGCAGTTGCTAACTACCAGAAGAGAGGCATGAAGTACACTATAATTAGCTACTGTTTCTTTTGTTGTTTATTAATTTATTTTCCCTGCCCTCCAACATGTGACAGCATTGACCATTTTTCCTTGTTTTTTGCATAAGGGTGAGTGTACCTGGTCCTTCCTGCTTTGGTTTGCTTACATTACTTTGGCTTGGACCTTCTATAGATGACCTCCTTGCCTTATCTCATTTTCTCTTTCCCTTCTCACCTTCTTTTGTTTCTTGTTTTTTGGCTCTTGTTAGGAAATACCCTTTTCTTGCCTTTAATCTCAGGAAATATCAGCCTTGTCACATCTTGGCATGGCTGTGCCATGTTATTTTGCCCAATATATGGAGTGGCCCTTCCCTATGTTTGTTTGTACGTGCTGTAAAAGTTACCCATCCTCTCTCTTGCATTTCAAGGCCTTGTGATAGAGATGCTCTTTCACATCTGTCTGTGTATCCCTGGGACCACAGGAACTCCTTAGACCAGTGTCTCTCAGCTCATCACCTGACCAGCTGCTCAGTCCTTGCTCAGCTCAGAACAGACCCTGGGATGAGCAGTGCTGCCTCAGGTCCATAGCACTTATTTCCTCACCTTCGTCTTCCATTCTGGCAGCGGGGACTGCGACATGGTATTTGTAATGGTCAGGAGAATCAGCACAGCACCTACTGGAAAGATTCCATTATCAAAGTGAAGGCCAGTAGCATCTGGTATTTTCAAGGTTTTTTTGTCAGGACATGGAAGTTCTGGGACACTCATTTCACTAGTTGCACCTGCCGTGGTGAAAGTGTGAATTTGTCACACTGTTATGAACATTGTACATAGCTTTCCCTGCTTTTTCAAAGAGAAAGAACTAATTAAAATATGCACCTCAGCATGTGACAGAGAATATGCATATAATGTTTGTCAGGGAGTGAACTGACTTTTTTGGGGTATGTGATGAATACACTTGTGAAGACAAGGGGTTGTCTTAATTTTTAATAGTAGAATTGAGAACAAAAGAACCTTATAATAAAAAGTTTCTAAGAAAGTACTTTTAACATTTTAAAACTAAAACTAGCATGTGGTTGTGTTTTGGGTTTGTGTTGTGAAGAGTGTGGATAATGGGGAGTTATCGACAGTGCTCTGCTGAGCAGTGCTCGAGGCCTTTTTTGCTCCTTACCCACCCCACCAGTGGGGAAATTGGGGGTGCACAAGGAGCTGGGCAAGGACACCGTCAGCACACCTGACCTCAACTGACCAGAGGGACATTCCATACCTTATGGCAATGTGCTCAGCTTATAAACCTTGGAGAAGAAGATGAAGGAAGGAGGGGGATGTTCAAAGTGATGGTTTTTTACCAAAGTAACCATTAGGTGTGATGGGGCCCTGCTCTCCTGGAGATGGTTGAACATGTGCCTGCCCATGGGAATCAGTGAACGAATTCCTTGCTTAGCTCTGCTTGTGTGCAGAACTATGTTCTTGCTTTACCTTTTAAACTGTCTTTATCTCAACCCATGGGTTTTATCCTTCCAATTCTCTCCTGCATCCCATGGTGGGCAGTGAGTGAGCAGGTGTGTGGGGCTTGGTTGCTGTCTGCGGTTAAACCGCAGCATTCTCACATTCCTTCTTTGTTTCTCTCTTTTCCTGGGCTCTGAAGCCAGAGGTGTTTGTTATGTGTATCCTATTATTCTCTGACAAAATGATCCCTCAACTCTGTAAAATTGCCATTTTCCTCTCTCCCCCAATATCTCATCTGTAATATATTCTGAATGAGCACCAACACCTTGATGCAGTGCCTCTTCTCTGCATCATTTAGAGAATCCCAAGGAAATGGTTATCTAGTATAATTATATCCTTTCATGATGTAAATCTGCAGTTGCAATATGATCTTACACATACTATGGAAAGCTGAGTATAGTATATAGTAAAAGTGAAAAACAACTTCACTCTAGAGCAATGTTTTCCAAACAACAGTTTGGAAAAGCACAGGCTTGGCCTCACTTTGTATTTTTTAAAAGGCTGTGGAACAGTGACTAGTGAAAATATGCGAGGGTCAGCAGAGTTTGTGGCAGTTTGTGGACTGGCTAAACTTTCTCCCTTACCAACTCACTCCTCTTTCCATTCTGAATTTGTGACAACAGAAGACCACTGAAACACCTTCTCAGCTCTGATCTTGTGTTGACCAAACCATCCATTTTCCAGTCCAGACTGAACAAACTTGATAAGAAGATCCCCTGCAGCTATGTATTCCTTCCTGCCTTGTTTGATGCAGCACTGAGAACTGACTCCTGTAGGGGTCAAGCAGGGAACAGACTGTTTCTCTTTAGCGTGAGAGACAGTCTGGACCTTTCCTCCTGGCATGGATTCAAATGCCTTGATTATTTACTGCTTATAGGTTGGCTAATAATACAGTCTGCAGCATGAAGAGCTCTGAAAGAGAGACCTATGGTTCTCCTATTAAGATACACACAGAAATATCAGCCACTGTCAAGGAAACAGCAAAAGGTTAAACATCTGGACCCGCGCTCTTTAGAAGTTTACGATATGAACTGTTTCCTCATTAGTCTTATTGGTCCCAGAGAGGCATTTCAACTACTCCCTTTTCTCTTGCTGTTGAATTTGTTCCTTTGGGCAGCCAACTCAACTAGCAATTGATTATTTATATGAAACTTACCAAGGAGCAGGACAAAATTAAATGTCTGAATCACAAATGGAACAGAGACAAGTTTCTTGGAAACACCGGTTGTTTTCTCAGAACTCTCCATGTCGTAGATTAATGACTCTGATACCCCATGCAAAAGAGGAATTAGGCTGGGCTGTTCTCTCTTCTGGATTTTTTTATGTGACTGCTAAAAAAGCTGTTAGCAGGGAAACCTTCTAACTTTCCCAGCACTTCTGTGAGATTTCTCTCCTTCTCTCTTTTTTCCCAAGCAAAACTATTAGAAACAATTCTAGGAGTTTTGGTAAACTAATTAGTATCGTGCAGCTGTGTACTTTGTTTTGGATTTCTTAGGAGATATTTTAGGATGAATGTTTTGAGGAATTGACCAATGAGTTTGGTAGGTGGCTAAGCTCGAGGTCGAGTTACCTCCTGCAGTTTTCTGTGAACATCAGAAGCAAGCTACATTCATAGAGCCGTTCTGTATGTTAATAAATAGTTCATTTGCTTTGCCTTATTCACCCTGGACTCCATGTCGTTGCTAATGAGACGCTGCGACATTTTAGTCTTTCTTGGAGTCAACAGGCAACCTACTCAAATGTCATCTTGAATATAAGTGATATATAAAGGGGAGTTTTGAACCAGTCTTGATTATTCAGGATCCATGGGCACTTTTTTACTATGCTGGTGCTCAAATCAAAACTCAGATCTCGAAGTACCTCTTTATATGTGAAAGGAGTATGTGAATCTCTTGCATGAGATATTCACGTGTAACCCTTTCCCACCTGCACACCAGAAAATATTGGAGTAGAGCTGAACTAACCCAAACTTTTTGGTTCATCCCTATTAAAAGCCTGTATAACTTCATTGCTTTTTTAGTTGTAAACAGGCTGTGGGTTTTTCTGTGCTCTTCTGAACAGCTGCAGTGTTCTCCCATGTGTTTCCTGAGTTTTATTGGCAAGTCACAGGATTTATGAAAGGGATTAGATGATATTGTTGTGTGATAGCATAGGACCAGACTCAATGACCCAGGCAGTCTCTGCCAATCCTATGTCCCTATTTTCCTGTAGAGTATGTAGATGATGTTAGGACTGCTGGCGTGAAAGCCACAGTGCTAATCTTTTTTATTATTGCTTTATCCATTTTGAGCTGGCATATCCAAATCACAGTGCTTGATTTTCTGTTGTCTTGCTGCTTATGCTGTCATTTGAACTAACCCATAAAGGATGTCAGAACTCAACTGAATCAGAGTGGAAAGGCTTGAAGTTCATTTCACACAGACGCAAAATGATTACCTAGGCAGGGGTAGATCAGCCCCTCATGTATATTTTGATGTACCAAAACTCCAAAGCCATTTTTGGACTGTTGGTCTGTGAACTGTCTTTTTTCAATGATTTAACACTTCAAAGTGTAGATACGCCTGTGCAAACAGAGGATTAGCATATTCCAGGCAGAGGATTATGAATGCAGGAGAACTTTCATGCAGTGAAAGTCTTCTTTGCAAGAGAATTACCATCATATATAAACACGTAGTTCTGAGAACAAATGAACGAATGAAGTCTGATTTCCTATGGTTTTGTGTATTGTGGTTGGGTTTCCTAGTATCCTGTAATGTACACACTGCAGGTGAGGCATTTCAGACAAGTTTCTTTGTGTGAACTCTAATGCTGAATGAATATGATCATATCTCAAAAATCTTCATTTTCTCAGACAGAAAAAACACAAGATAAGAGCAAAATTTACTTCCCAGCATTGTCGCTAGGGCACACTAACCATCAGAAAGAAGCTGGAGCCTTTCCTCCCATCTGTCCATTTATATGACCGGGTGCAGTGCACTACTGGTAGATTCAGGAAGAAATGTGCTGCTCTGCAGCCCATCTGTATCATGGGCCACATCCAGTTCTGCAGCTGTTTAGCTGTGAGAAGCTAATAATTCAGAGGCAGGACTGCACATGCTTTCTGTGAGATGCTGGCTGCTCCTACAAGAGCCTCTGCCTGCTTTCTGTCACCCTAGAACTCATTACAGAATAAGCATTTTTTTTTGTAATGACGAGCATATAATAAAGCACCCATGACCCACTCAAAGACGTGAATCTTCAGCTTGGCTCGAAATAACTCTGCAGCTCTTTCATTTTATTAAGGCCCCAAAGTGGGCATTTTGTTGGCCTCTGTGAGGTACAGAAAATTAGATTGCTTTGCACTGCATGGCTCTTTTATTATAATAAATGCATTGAGGATTGAGCTCTTTAATTAATATCTGGAAAAGAAAGGGAAGGATCTACAGCTGAAGCCCTTGGGCCATCTCAAGGAGAGGGTGAGAGTTAGAATTAGATGGAGAAAAAGAAATAAAGCAACTTTCTGAAAAAAATCCTCTTTAATACTCATTTTATGTCCAAATACCGTGGGAAATAGGATGTTTTTTGGTGAAGCAAACATTCCAGGACCATCAGAGAGAGTAAATGATGGTGTCATTTGGGTCAGCATCACATTTTGTCTTTCCTGAGTCACTTTCTCTGAAGGTTCCCAAAGAAACTGAACAATGATGGTTTGGCCTTCTTCCCTTTGGAAATCTATATGTAAAGGCTGTGGTTTCCTTTTTCTACCTGGCAAGGTGCAGCACTGGAAAATGACAGAGCAAGGTACACAGCAAGGAGGTCAAGAGCCTTTGAAAACAGTGTTCTTCTACTGTCTTCCCTTCTGTCTGTGGTGTGAATGCGGTTTTGCCAGTTATTTGTATTTTCAAATTTAGAAAAAACCTGCCTTTTTCTTGCTGAACAGCCAGGAAGTTTGACTGGCAACTTTCACAGTTTCAAACGAAGAGGCTGGGAAGGGGTATACATCTGACACATAAAACTGTTCTCCCAGGCTGGGTGGCCAGGACTGGAATAGGCCTCTTACAGATGTAATACACACAGCTCAAACACATAAAAAATTGGGAAGATTAAATACCTCCCAATGGAAACTTTGACAGGCAATACATCTCTCATAAATATTGAATTTGCATGTAAAATAAAAGTGTAACAAGAAAGAATAAAGCTAGTCTTTGGCAAAATACAACAAATCATGTTTTATTTTTGAAAGAATGTCAAGAACATGTGAGTGGTAAGTACAAAATGAACTCTACAGTCTCTTTGGCAGCTGTTGCTCATTCTGCCTCCTAACTTGCCAGCTTAAATATTTAACATTTAAAAGACCCATTTTTTCATTGGACTGGAAGAATCCACTTAGAATCAGAACGTTAAGGGTTGGAAGGGCCATTAAAGATCATCTATTTCTACCCCTGCTGCCATGGGCAGGGACACCTCCCACTAGACCAGATTGCTCAAGGCCTTATCCAGCCTGGCTTTGAACACTGCAAGGGTTGGGGCATCCACAACCTCCCTGGGCAACCAGTTCCACTATCTTACCACCCTAACAGCAAAAAATTTCTTCCTAACATCTAACCTAATTTCCCCTCTTTCAATTTGGACCCATTACTCCTTGTCTTAGAATTACACTTCCTGATGAAGAGTCCCTCTTTGGTTTCCCTGTAGGCCCCCTTCTGACACTGGAAGGTTGCTATCAGGTCTCCACACAACCTTCTCTTTTCCAGGCTGAACAGCCCCAACTTTCTCAGCCTGTCTTTGTAGGGGAGGTGCTCCAGTCCTCTCACCAACTTCGTGGTGTCCTCTGGAATTGCTCCAACAGTTCCATTTCCTTCTTATGCTGGGGACACCAGAACTAGATGCAGCACTTCAGGTGGAGTCTCACAAGAGCGGGCTAGGGGTAGAATCCCCTCCTTCGACCTGCTGGTCATGCTCCTTTGGATGCAACCCAGGATTCCACTGGCTTTCTGGGCTGTGAGTGCCAGCTCATGGTGGGTTTTTCATCAGCTATTGCCCCCCAGTCCTCTTCAGGGCTCCTCTCAAGCACTTCTCCACCCAGCCTGTAGGTGTTTCTGGGATTGCTGCTATCCAGGTGTAGTTCCTTGCACTTTGCTTTATTGAACTTTATGAGGTTTGCATCAGCCCACCTCTCAAGTGTGTTAAGGTCCCTTCTTCATCATTGACTCCAGAACTGTCTCCCCATCAGTTAAAGAGATATTTTGCTTGCCATCATTCTCAGTGGTTCGACTCCAGTAACTGTTGGATGGTACTGTGAAAAGTGACTTTTAATTTTTGTATGTGTTTAATTTTTAACTTATGCCGTTAAGACAGAACAGCTGTACTGCCTCTGGATTTGGTGCCAGCCAGGTTGGCATTAGTGGGAGTCAATGCACAAAACAGCATTGGGCAGTGCAGACAGAATTCAGTCATTCTCATTCTTACATCCATGGTCTCTGAAGGAGCTGTTTCAGTTTGGCTGCATTTAAGACAGAATCAACCAAAAATGTTCATGTTACCAGGTTAGGTGAAATTTAAAAGGGCTATGGTCCAGCCCCACAAATTTAATTCAGATGAGCTATTACAAGGAATCGCTCACCCTTGGAAAAGTAGGCTTGCAGCTACACAGTGGAAAGTGGAGTAAAATGGTACAACAGCTCCTACTTGTCTTTTTTTCCAAACCCATTCTAGAAAAGCGTAAGGAGAGGCCAGATACACAGGACTGACTTGAAGTAGCATCCTTTGGTAATTAAGATCTGACTGGCTGAATGACTTTGACGAATTTCTGAAGCACTGAACTGAAAAAACAGGAGCAGATTCTCTTTTGGCATGTTAATACAAGCCTCTGCTATGAGCAGCTCCAAGGAACCATGTAAATGCAAATGAAGTCAGAAGATGAGTTTATGAAACAAATACCAAGTTTGTCTTTCATTCTCTTTACTTTGATCTCTGCTACCAATTAAAAGATAAAAAAATTCTACAGCACATATAAGTCCAATTAGATCTTGTAATGAAATCCTCAAGTACTACTGAGGTGGAACTTGCAATAATTAGTTTTGATACATAAATAAATTTTCCAAATGCAATTTTGTTCTTTTAAGATCATGTTCCACTTTGAGTTCATAGTGTTTTATTATTTCACTGATGTGTGAGAAGAAGCTTCCAATGCTTCTGTTTCCATAGTTCTTACAGTCTCTATGCTAATGCATTAAAAATAACTAGAATTAATGACAAATCTAATAAGTAATTATTCTAGCAGCAATGCTATGAACTGGAATTCTAACTTTAAGAACAGGTTGAAAATATTCATAGCCCCTTAGATTTACACCCTCATCCCTCCAGAGAAGGACAAAGAAACTGTGGATTATCAAGGCACTGAAGGCTTAACATAGATTTTACAAGTGAACAGTCAAAGTCATGGCTAAGATGCTGTGCTTGAAGTTATGATGAGTTTTGTAAGCAGCTAATAATTTCATAGGCTGCAGTGAAGATTATCTCCTTAGTGAGGTTATTTGAATAAAACTCCAAATATCCGTCCCACATCCCATTTTTTAGAAAAGATTTAGTGAATTTATGCAGGTAGAGTTCAAACCATGAATAGGTAGAACTTTTTCACTTGCTGCTTTGCTACACTCCTTTAAGACTTGTTTTCATTTGAACAAAGTAAGATACAGTCTCATAGTTTACGCTAGGACAATACACAGAAAGGATGGTCTTCTGGCTAAAAAACCTTGCAAAAAGTGAAGATCACGAAAGATCCCTTCTCCATACTACACATCTCTGAGCTGATGTAGACCTTCATGTACAGTGAGTTTTTGGGGCATTAGCCTATACCTTCAGAGGGTCAGAGCCTGTCCCCTTTGTGCTGGCAGTTTACGTCATTCAGGTGCTTAAATCCCTGCTTTGAAGGAGCAGTAAGGGTGTTGTAAAAATAAACACATGAATATTTATAAGAAACATATGGAAATTCAGATAAAAGTTGATTTATAAGTTTTTTTTTGTTTTTTTGGGTACAAACACCACAATGTTTTTGGGTGTTTGTACCATGGCACTGGGAACAGAGTGACTGCACACGGAAGATAGGCAGATGCTAATTACCATTGCTCATGTCAGGCTTATCTTCAACAGCCATAGACATTCAAATGACAGGGCCTTTCCGAGTCTTGAAGGATGTAAGGCATAGTATTGCAGCTGCTACCAGGTCTGCCTCTTCTAAAAAGCTCTAAGGTCAATCTACTGACTTTTCACCTCAAAGGACTCTTCTCTGGACTCCAGTCTTGGCTGCCTTATCGGTGTACTTCTCATTGCTGTCTTCTTGCTTTCTTCTGAGTGACTCTCTAAGCGAGTAATCCTAGCTCTGTCAAAATAATTTAATGCTACATCCTTGCTGCATGTCTTAGGTTTTATCTTTGCTCTCATAGAGAGAAACTCAGGTAAGGCTTGGGCATATACCTTTCAGACCTATGTCAGTGCAGACATTAGAAGAGGGAAGGGCCAGGCTTATTGTCCCACCGCACAGTCTGTGGTCTAAAGAAGCCTTTCTGAGAAGAATATGTCAAGCTGCAAGGGGCTGGGAGTTGGTGGACGTGGTAGAATAATGTATCTTTTGCTTCCTTATAGCTTATGTTGGTTGAAACACCTTCCTGCTCCAAATACCACAGAAGCCCATGCAAAGGACTTCTCACCCGATTTGCTCTTTATAGATATTTAGTTAACATAGATGTGCCACGCCACCTCTACCTGGCTACAATGTTTGTTCCCATGGGAGTATTTTCAGCGTCACAAATTGTGGATCCAGCCTGATGTACGCTGCCTGCTTTAGCATCTTGCTAACTATCTCACAGTCTTTATACTTCCGACATCAGGATTACATCAATTTCTATGGCTTTCAGTGTGGATGCACAGACTGGCTTTATTCCATCTAGTCTGGAATGTTAAGTCAAGCACTTCCACTGGGGATCAGGGTATAAAGATACCTGCAGTCAGGGGAAAGAAAGAGATGCACCTCCAGAGGATTGCTCAGATTTACCTAGTGAGAGGTTGTTTTGTAGTAACATCCCTTAGTTTAACAGAACATGACAACTAACTGAAGCAACACCTGTAATCTGGGAGCCTTATAGTTGCATTAACGTGGCTCTGTATCCAAAATTTACAACAAAAGCACATGTCTGAAACGTGGTGGGTTTGAATGATATACACTGTTCATGCACTCCTTCCAGAGTACAGCTGGAGTGAAGCCAATTTACAATGTTGTTTCAGTACCTTACAAATAACTGTCAGTGAACTCCCAGCTCAAAATACAGCTAATGGCATCACAGCTACAAAAGTCTGCTTTTCTCTCTGCTAGCAGACAGCAGGCATTTTTCATCCCATGACTATTTAGGCAGTGAAGGTATCAGCCATTTGATGGGGTGCTCCTTCGTGTAATTTGCAATACATTAGTAAAAAGAAAAGAAAAAACTTGCTTCTGACCACTCTCAGCAATCATGACCATATAAAAGGTCTTTTATAAGATGAGTCAATCACAATCTTATTTCTTAGATGGCAAAATAAATGTCTCAGTATCAAAGATACTAAATCCCTCAAAAAAACCATGTGCTAAGGACATGTTAGAGACTACCATTTGTAAGGATAAGAAAGTTTAATTATCTCAAGAATCATGGGGAATCTGAATATTCATTGCATGTCCTCCTCAAAGAATCACTTTAATTTAGCAAAAAAAGGTGAAATGTCTTTTTCAAAACATCAGTCAGGAGGCAGGCAGCAGAGCAATCCAAGGTGTCTGGTCTCAGTGTGTATTAGAAAGTCTGTAAAATAAGCCAGTGTGTGGGAGCACACAGAAGCAGCCCATCAGCATCTACTCTGTCCATGCACAACCCTGGCAGTCAGCAGGGACACAGTGCAGGGACTGTGACCCCGATCTGCCAAACCGAAGCAGGGCATTTCTCAGCTTGAAAGAGGAGGTGCACCAGGCATTTCCAGTGTTCCCAAAGAGGAAAAGGGAACTGGATGATAATATTCCAGTGCAAAGCTTTTTTTTTTCCACTTTTTAAAAATGCTCAGACCTGTAGTGACACACAGCTTCCCTGAGTTTACCCGTCCCTAGCCAGGTGCTTAGAGAATGATAAGATGGGTGACAGAAAGCATCAAGAACAGCAGTGTGTTCAGTCTTCGTGACGGTGGCAAAGAAGATCAACAGACTCAATCAACAGTGGCAAAACTTCCAGCTCACACTCCATTTCCCCATGTCCTTGGCAGGGTGCTGTGGACACTGTTCTGGAGAGGAGCTGGGTGTCACACCTCCACCCAACAGCCATGTGCTGTGGTGCCTTGTCCCTTTGGGCAAATAATGAGTGAATTTAAACAGGAATGGAGATGCAAATAGGCAGAGAAAATGAGGCTTTCTTCTTCACACAGAGCTGTCTGTTCTCCTTCATCCCAACCATTTCCTCAAACCTGCAAGCATGCTTTTAATTGGAAAGTTTAAACCATCAGTCATATAAAAGAGCTTGCCACATTCTGCACTGCCTACCACCTGCTTATGAGGGAAAAACAGAAAGTACCAAAGGAGCGTATGAATTGAATTGTACTGAAAATTTACTCAGTCAATCTTTTGGGACCAATTCCTGTCTCTCAAAACTGATTTCACTGCACTATTTGTCTTGGTAATATAACCAGAAGTGTTTTCTTCCTTCTGGGAATTGAAATGCCTCTTGCTCTAACCTGCACAGCGTCTGAAAACATTGGTCTCTATTACCTTCTGAGCAAAGTCCAAGCCATTAAAACCTTTCTGTTCTCCACTGTGCCCCACTTTCAGGTACCCTTTGTTCTGAACAGAAAAGACAGCTGTTGGGCCCAGTAAAGCATTCCTTCAGGGATGCACTGTCAAGTGCATGCCAGAACTAGCCTGCCCTACTGTCCAGCAGTGAAAAGAGAAGATTGTGATAGACCATGAAATAGTAGTCTTTACATAGAGTTTGAGCACCACAGCACTTAAATGCTGCTGATGTGTTACTCTGTTTATGAAGAAAAACTGATTTTCTTGTAGCTAAAGCCTTTAATAAGAAACGTAATTCTGAAACTGCGGATTTTTGGTGTCGACACTGAGAATGAGGCACTAGAAAAACAGAACCACAGAAAGGTTTGAGTTGGAAGGGGCCTTAAATATTACCTAGTTCCAACCTCCTGACATTGTAAGGGACACCTTCCACTAGACCAGGTTGCTCAGGGCCCTGTTCAGCCTACCCTTGAACACTTTGAGGGATGGGGCATTTACAGCTGCTCTGAGCAACCTGTTCCACTTTTTACCAACCTCACAGTAAAGAATTTCTTCCTTAGAACCAACATAAACCTGTCTTCTTTTAGTTTAGAGCCATCCCACCTTGCGCTATCACTACATGACCTTGTAAAAAGTGCCTCTTTGGTTTCTTTGTAGGCTCCTTTTAGGTACTGGAAGGTAAGTTAAAGCCTGGTGTGCAGGCAGGTGACACTGCAGTTAGCTCTCAGCTACCACTATTTTTGCAGAGACATATCTCTAACACGTTTGTATTGATCTTTGAAGTACAAGAAAACCCTTTTGACAAGAATCAGGCTTTCTTCCTGTCTTAAATATTCCTCACAAAGGACCTGTTCCCAAGCATCCTTGGTATAATTTCTTGCCTTTTCTTGATCCTTCTTTCAAGTCTTATTCTAGAAGATTGATTTGTCTGTAGTGTGCATGGGAAATCCTCACATGTCCACTCTACACAAGCCTCTAGTCCAAGCAATTTCTCACCTGCCGCTACTGTGATCTATGGGAACAATATATATTGATTAGTGGCTGGACATGAAACTGTGCAAGGCTGAAAGATGCTTCTTTTATTGAGAACTGATTCCCTGCTTGCTCCATTTTCCTGTTATGAGCTCCAGAAGCAGAGATTAATGACAGCCGTTCCACTTGTTTAAACAGCTGATGTCTCAGGCCTAGATCCCACCTGGGGCTCCCGTCTGGACAATAACAACAGGCCATTTCTGAGCTAAGCAAAAAAACACTGTAAAAACCAGCAAAGTTTTAGCTTCCAAGTTGGCAAAGAAAATAATTTCTTCAGGAGCAGAAAACCAGTTGAAGGACAGAAAATGAGAGCCACTGTGGTCGGCCACAGATTTTTTACTATAGGCCATTACTACTGAATTTTCATAGACACAGATTGCAAAATGCAGACATTGCTGGGGTGAGATGCAGCTGTTGGATATGAAGAGATACAATTGCCATAACTGTATGATGGATGTATTCATGGTGAATGAAATGGACAAAATGACAGGGTCAATGATAATAAATGTGTAGATACAGAGGAAGAAGCTGGAAGAATGTAACAACCAAGAAGAATAGGAAAAAGCATATGGAGCTATTTTGGGCCCCCACAGCAAGTGTTTTTGACACAGAGAATAAAGAGGATATAGACAAGAGACCAGCAAAGCTGGACCATGGATTAAAACTGGTGCTTTAAAGAGTGGTAACCTAGGAGCAAACTTGGCATTTCTAGTTCCACACCAAAAGACCTGGATGAAGATATATATGGCCCAAAAAAAGAGGTAGGTTGCTTTGCTTCTTCAGCTCTAAGGGAAAGAGGAAAATAATGAAAGATAAGAGAGATTGTGTTGCTTCATGTGCTACAGTTATTTTTGTTTAGAGGACTTTAGATTGCAAGATTCTTGTTCTGGTATGCTTTACCACTACAAAATAAATTTATTGGAAAAAGTGGTCAAGAATAATAGCTAGATAAAAGGACTACTTGAAATACTCCTACAGGCAAGTACTAAGAATTCATTGCTTTCTATTTCTTCAAAAGCTCTATAGTCAGGTTAATTGGTTTTTTTTACTATAACATATATACATATTTTTTAAGTGTATAATTTCACAATTAACTCTCGGGTACAATCAGAGAAAAAAGAAATAAGCATCATGCAGCCACCAAGCCTTCTAATTATATTTTCTTGCCTCATTCCATGTGAAAAATACCAGCTGAGCCTTGAGTTACATTGCATACCATTGTTACATCCTGTAGCTGCCCTTGGAGAGATGGAGAGTGTTACTTGGCTGCCATTTATTTGACTAAGAAACAAAAAGGGAAAGGAAATACTCAAGCCTCCAACCCTGCCATCACCACTTTGTCTGTCTCCATCTGTCATCCACACAGGCTCTAAGTGATTAAATTTATAAGCATTTTCAGACACACTGAGTGAGTACTGCTGAATCAGGAGAGTCACAGTCTGGTCTCAGCAATGAGTTAGTATTTTAAGCCTCATATTAGTTACAGGACTTTTACAGCTCCTTGATAAAAACCCAGCTGTTATTTTCAGTGAGCTTGAACAAGAGGAGAGCTCTTAGATCCCAGTTTCTGCACTCTGCAACTTTGGGGAGGAAGCTTGAAGAAAGTGTTATTTATCTGTGATGACCTGGTTTGTCTCCTTTTCCTTGTTTTGGGCAAAGAAATACTACTAAACCTCACCAATGCAGTGAGGAGGCGGGCTGGCCTGGCACAGGCACTCTGAAGTGTTCAAAAGGACAAACAAAAAAGTCTGGAGGGGGCTTATTCTGCAAGGCGCTTTGGCCTCAGTGAGCTGCAGAGCAGCCTGGCTGAGCTGCTGCTGCTGTGATGGAACCAGATGCTCTTGTCTGCTGACCTGATTGTGCTGCTCTGCAGTGATGGTCCAAAATGACAGAGTGCTATTCTTGGTATTGACAACTTGATAAAAGCTGCCATTGCCTGGGCCGCTTGGGAGGTAAATAAAGATGGGAACTTCTTCCTGGAAATTTTGTAGTTTTTATTCATATGTCAAAGAAAACCCTGGCTTTTGAGCTTACTTCATACTGTTGCTTTGGGCTTTTGTGTAACTACCAGGCTTCCCTGTGCATCCTAATGAATTAAAGAGGTCACTATGTAAAAGTCAAATAATGCATCCTCAAAAGCTGAAATTCGGAGATGTCAGATAAAGGGTTTTAAGGAGAGAAAATGGTGGCAAGTTGCATAAACCCCACACGTATTCTGCTGAGAAACAGCTTGTAAACAATTTCAGGTAAAGGAATCCTAACTCTCAAGTTGGGACTCTATGAAATAAAGCTCCATTGATCCCTCCTGAACTGTCTCACTAAATCTAGTTTGACTCTTCAAATAGCATTCTTCAAATAGCTCTTGATAAAATGAAGGCTCAACCTCCAATGTAAGTCTTTAGCCACTCCTTTCCTTTTGCAAACAGCACATAAATGTCAGAGTGGTTTTACTGACCTCAATAAATGCTTGCGGGCGAGCAGGGATGATCCCAGATACTGCCGATAGGAGGCCATTAAGATTGATGTTATGTTTCCACAGACTGTCAGCTGAGAGAACCTTTGCAGTTTTACAGCCTGCTGGTAAGCTTGAGTCTGGTGTTGTTCAGGCAAGAGACCAGGGCTGGCTGAAGCATGGGGGGAAAAACCAGGAGACTGTAAGGGCTGAGCAGCACTTGACAGGCAACTCCCATACAGTCAGGTGGGATGATGATTAGAAAAAAGCAAAGTGAAAGGGGGAAGCTGCAGAGATATTGTTCTGCTTCCTACTCAGTACCAGCCAGTAGAGTTTGCTCATTGTGTGGGTGAGAATACATTCTGCCCCAGGATGGATTTTAGGTGGAGGAGTGATTCTTTGCATGCCAGAATGCTCTGACTGCTCTCTTTAGAGTCCTGAGGGGCAAATTTTTCTCTAACATGAGTCAATGGATTTTCACAAGAGCTGAATAAGCTCCAGTCTCTTTTGCAAGAGGAATAAGAATGTTTTCAACAGCTAGGAAAAAAATAAATTAAATGATAGGTCTGAAATCAAGCTCACACATGGTATATTGTTTCCGAGTGGCAAATACAAGCGTCTTTCCCCTGCTGTCTCCAACAGCTTCCCCCCGAGGATGCTCGAGGTGTGCAGCTCCCAGATATTACAGGAATGCTCCCTTGGCAGGCGAGGGAGGGGCAGAACAGCACGCACACACTGACCATGTAAGGGCTGAGCTACTGGACATTTGGCTGCTGTGCAACTGCAAACTCTCACAGGTGTTTGAGAGACAATCAGGCTCTGGAGCGAGGTATCCAGTGCGTTCTGGCCGTGTTCCATCTCATGCTAGAGTCAGAACCTTGTAGCATTTATTATTTGCTCAGTTTCCTGGTGCTCGCTCTCAAAGCCCCCACAGGAGAACTTTCCTTTGTTAGTATATTTCTAGCATTGCCCTCTCATTTTGGATTTTCTACTGTACTTTACACAGATTAACAGAGGGAAGATTGAGCAGAAGGTGAGAAAACAGGATGCTGGCTCACATTTATTTGTGAAAAGAAGTCTGACCTTAGCTGGAGAGCAATGACTCCTGTAGAGGGATAGCATATGAATGTTGATGCTTCAGGAGCCTCAGATTATTTTTAGTTTTCCATCCCAAGGACAGGAATCCCATAGTGCAGGTAGAGTCTCTCTCTGAAGTTGCTAGACCGCACAAAATAGGCACACACATTTATAATGAAGGAATTTTGGCCAGTGCTAAATAAAGTTGGATTCTGCTCTTGGTTACAGCAGCAAAAACTGAACAGGCATTCTGATGCCAGTATTTTGGGTTTGTCCCTGAACACTGAGCAAATCTCCAGCCCTCAGTCCTCCCTCCTTCATGTTCACAGGAACCTTCTACTGAGAGTATGCATTAGTTTGTGTCTCTTTTCATCTTTCTTTTAGCATGTAAAATCACAGACTCAAAGTAGAATTTAGAAGTAGTAGCCAAGAAACAGATGGATCCAAAGAAGATGTAGAACTCAAAAGGATGATTTTGTCTATACAGATCTCAGCACACAAATGTTAGTGAACTTGGTGAATATCTTTTCCAAGTTTATTTCAAAGGCTTCCAGTACTCTGAGGAAAGCTGGCTTTGGTCATCCCTTCCTTCTTACATTGTATTCCCTTGCTATCCTTTGAAATACTTCACTGATTCACAGGAGCTTTTCTCAGTGTCAGACATTGTGTTTGCATCTTTGAACAGAGCACGGACAAAGTAGAAGCAATTGCCAGTTCTTCTTTTGGTACCAGAGTAAAACTTACTTTCCAAGCAACTGCACTTGCTACCCAGACTCTGGGCTTGACAGTCCTGAGGAGAGAAGTTTCCTGTGGAGCAGAGTTCTGTGTTGAAGAGCAGTGACTCTTCAAAAATCTGGAAAGAAAGGTTTCCCAGAGAGACTTTGTCCTTCTACATTTCGTCTTTCAGGAAACTCCAGCTATTCAATGTTTTATCCTTTCTAATTTTTTTTTTTTGTCATTTCAATGAACAGCTGCTTTGGAGGAAGCATTTACTTCTTTATGTTTTAATCCAGTTTAAGTCAATTCTCTGATCGCGACACATCAGTGATATCATGTTTCTTGTATGCTTATTTCAGGTTGTTTTCAAAGACTTCCAATATCTTGTGAATCTTCCATTTCAGCATATCTTCTTTCCTATTCTTTTCCTTCATGCTTTATTTCCATTGGTTCCCTATCATACCAAAATGCCATATTTAAATCTCTTTTGCCTTGTCCCTTTCTCTAATAGTGCCCTGACAACTGCTGTTGTCAAATCCCATATTCATTTTGAATTTATTTTTAAACTCTCTGGAGATTTTGAACTTCAACATTTCTGGCTCTAATTAAATGACTTTAATAAAGCCCTCCACATATGAAAATGTGCTAAATGATTTATCTCAGGGGTATTATGCAGCTGCAGCACTTCCTCTTTTTCTCCAGACAGAGTCCTAAACCAACAATCCCACGAGGGCTACAGACAGCCAAAATATAAATCCACATTCTGGGGAATGTGAGCGGATAGAATTTTGTGAGCTCATTACTTGTAGGGAATGTTGTTGAGTTTTTGGGATATGTCTGTATTTTAATTATTATTGTTGTCCTACATTCTCTTCTGGGAGAAGGGCAAAAAAGCGCTATTTTAATGAGCTCCCATAGGTTCTTTTCCAGGTCCAGAGACAAAATTCAATGGATAAAGTCAAGGGAAACATAAGAAAATGTCTGGTTAATGGATCTGATTTTGTGTAACAGGGAGCACAGCTTATATATGTGAAGAAACTGTAATAGAGACTTAAAGATAGAACACCGCTTTATACAAGATTGAAGGCCACTCTGGCAGTAGTAGGGAAACAGGAAAGAGGTATCAAGCTGAGTTTAAGAGATGCATGTGAATGGAAAGGTAAGAGAGTTTCCAATGATGAGGTTAAGAAGATGTGAAGTACTGGAAGGAGAATGGTGATGTGTTTGAACAAGCTTTTGCTAAGCTCTGAAAATGAGGAAAACAGGAGTGAAGTCGAGGGGAAGAAGGACAATTAAGGTTGATGAAAAGCACTATCTGTCTTTTTGTATGTTGGTTTATTTGAAATACATATTTTCACTTAGATATTGGTTTAAGTTTTTCTCAGATTTTCCAAGGTAAAATATTTTTCAACAAAAATTGTAACAGAATTCTATTCTTTAAAAAATATACTCCTTTTTAGCTGAAGAAAGAGAAAGTTTCTGTAAATATTGTCACTGAAAACACTAAGGATATATTTTCCCAACAGAAAAAAAATGGTTTGAAATCCAGAAATAAAAAACCTTCTCAAGGAATGAAGCAGAGTACCTTAGCTATACAAAGGAAGAAAGAAATTGGAGCACTAGGAGTAGGACTTCGGACTGGATGTTTGGCATAGGTATATGGTGCAACCAAGCATTTAAAAGTCCTTGTTCTTCTGCAGCAAGAAGACAGAGGTAACTTTGTTACGTTGCTAGTAACTGGAGATTTATTCTGTAGTTCACTTGGGAGAAGCTTTTGGTTTTGAACCAAATGCCTCTCTGTGCATGCTTCAATTTACAAAGGGGTTAATCTGTCTGACCAGCAGGATTGATATACCTAAGGACAGACCACAGCACTTGTGGTTTGCAGTGTCAGGTTCAATACTGGCATGCATAAAGTATTATTACCAGGCAGCTGCTTGCTGATCTGGCTAATTGTCTGACTAACAAATTGTTTGCTAACAGCAAAGCACAGAAATCAGAAGTAAGAGATGGAAGGACCCTGGTGGCAAAGTAATAATTTATCCAAATCAGTCAGTTGGGTCTATGTGAAGAATCAAGATCATAACTCATATTTTAATTTGTTGTGTCTCTTTCAAGAACTGCTCTATCTTAATATATAAGTTTCTATATAAAATATGTGATACATTTAGAAGTCAGCTTTGCTTGACTTTTCATTGCTGTTTATTATATCTGAACAATATATTTCTGATTCTAGTTCAGTGAAAATCTTGGGTGTGTTAGTCTAAACAAAGAAATTTAGCTTAAACACAGGAGTAAAACTTAGCAAAAGTGTGGCTGGAAAGCAAGGTGTTAACCTTGTCCACCTGCTGACAAGCTCTTGCCTTAGGTGAAAAATAGGTTTTCCCTCAGTCCTCTCAGTTCTGGTTAACCTTATTTTGTCTGGAGTGTCTCTATTCACTTTAAAAATGGAGAGACAATATCTGCAAAATCCAAGTAGGGAGTGAAGCTAAGGTCTATTATTCCAGAGAGCAACCAAGGAACATGGAGGTCTCTGTCAGCATCTTCTTCCCTTACCCTTTACCTGCCTTCCTAATGTTTAACCAGAGTTTCAGGATTTTACAAAAATTCAATGATCAAGCACAATGTTTCTGAAATAAACTGAATGGAAGATTCATAATGCCACTTATTCAAGCCCAAAACATATAATTTAGATTCTTATGAAGCTTTTTTCCACAAATTATATAAAGCAGCTGATGGGTCAAAATCTTCAGAACTTAAATATTCTTGCTCGTTCCTTGCTTTTCTTCTGAATAGAATGATTTTTAAATTTCCCCTTGCTGACCTCCATTCCTCTATCTGCTTCTATAATTCCTACAGGAGTTGTGGTTTGTTTTATGAACTGCCTTTATCTGGGCTGCTTCTGTCTTGAGTGCATTTTGTTTTGGCTTTCTGTGTTGCCTAAACCATTCCTTGTTCTTTGATGATATTAACAAATTGAGCTGCCTCACTGGATTGACTTTTGTCCTCATTTATTTCAGAGAGCCTTTTGGACTGAAATCTCCAAGCCCATCACAACTGCCTTTGTAAATCAAGCTGACAGTCAATTACAAGATGGACTATGTATTTGAACAAGGCCAGCTTTGAAAGCTCAGCTATTTCTGATACACTTACAGACCTGCAAATGCTCTTCGTTTGCAGGACACAGGGATGCCCACTGCCTCTGAACAGCTGGTGCTGGGATGTGGTGTAAAAAATCAGCAGAACATTAAGAGAACTTGGAGGAGTTTAGTCAAAACAATAAGGAAAGCGTTATCTGCCTCCCTAGGAATAAACCTGAGTTGGTGTGGATACTATTTTTTATGAAGCTTTATTGTGTCTGGTGAATTAACACCTGCACTGCTGACAGAGAACAAACAGGCTGGGATGTTTCAAAGTGTTTCAGAAAGAGCAGGGCACACTGGAGTACACAGGAAGCTGTGATCCACGAAGACATGCACAATAATGCACCTTGCACCACTTTTAGTTCTAGTAGAAAAATGTTGCAGCAAGACAGTTTGTGGCATGGGCGTATGTGTCTGTGAGTAAACTCCAGTTAGCACTTGGCATAGTTTAATTCCTCTCCATTTGGCAATTCATCTGTTGTTCTCCCTTCTGTTGCATTTCTCAGAATAAAGTTGAAGGAGTTGTCTTCAAGTGTACAAAAACCAGGGAGCTTAGGCTGCACTATGACCATGTTCCTAATGCATAAGAAATAAAAGTAGTTCTGTTTGATTTACTATTCTGCAGAAGTGTGGAAACAGCACTGGCTGGATAATCCTGCAGAAAGCATACTGTGGTACTCAGTTTGGGCTTTCCTCATGAGAGCTGCTCCAATGAGGTGGTGTGTATAACTCTGTATAACCTTGTATTGAAAAAAGTCTGACGAAAACAAGGAAGGAGAATGCTGTCAGTCTAGCCCAGGCATGGTGGGACATACAAAATGAGTACTCTGTGCAAGTCTCTCTGTCAGTCTTCCAGTTTATGGTGCCAGTAAATCTGCTGACTTGATTTGAAAAATAATAGGAATAACATACAATGATGTAAAGAGAGAATGGTTTTGTGAGCTGATGGGGGGAAGAGAAGATTTATTTTTTAAAAATGTGACTGTTTAAGCCATTGAGGAATATCTTCTTGCCTTGGGAATCAACACATATTCTATGACTCAAAGACCTGGGCTAGAAGTAAAGACAGAAGTCACAACTCACATGCTATGCTTATGTTACAAGCAATCCTCTCTCCCTTGCTTGCAGGAACTTTAACAGCGCAAGGCAAAGCACAGGAAATGATGCTGTGAAGAGTGTACCAGTGTTAGGAGCAGGCCTGTCCCCATCTGCTTCTATGGCCCCTGCTGCTCTCCAGGAACATCCTGTCTTTATATTGGCTTAGTCTTGGGCAGAACCAAAAGGAAAAAACACCACAGTGTTGAAACTTGATAAATTGCAGTGGATACAGATAGAGAAATGGCCAAGTGCTGCTCTTCAGATGCTCTCCCACTGACATATCTACCCTCTCCAGGCTCGCTGCATCTCTTGCTGGTCCTGCCATCAAACTGATCGGAGGGGGATTCATTGAGATTTCTCTCTCAATCAACTCTTTAAAAACCCTCTTCACTGTCTTGGCAAGCCTATGGCTGAAGATGTTCTTCCCCTTATGTGACAGGTGGACTCCATCTTCCCCCTTAGTAGACCAGGTTTTCCAGAGCAATTGCCATGGTCTCAGCAGGCAAACATCCCAGCAGATTGTTGCATCAGTCCTGTAACCCTCTGTTGAATCTCCAGACCTGACTGACCCTTTCAAACTCCATTCCTTTGTTTGGAAGGATTGATGAAATCTTCTGCTCCAGAGTCCTTTACCACCATTCTCAGAGCTCTGAGAATGATACACCTCAGACTTCTCCTGGCTGCATCACTGGCACCCACAAGACGCAAGAGCAGCGTGTAATAGTCTGGACTGTACAAGGCTCAGTAGTTTCTCAGTGACAACCCTGACAGGAGCATCTGCATCACACCTCTCTAGAGAGTGTGTGGGGTCAGCAAGTGGGTGCCTGTGTAGCTCTCACAGGACTGTTGTCTACTTCTTCCACCCGTTGCCTTTTCTTAGTTATGCTGGTTGCTACATGGGGACGAGTTTGCGCTGCCTTACTCAGCTCCAGAGTCTCTTCTGATGTGATGGGTCTTTCCTTGTCATCCTGCAGAGCCATCAGACAATTCTGCAAGGGCATGTTGGGCTTCAGGTGAAGTATTTTCCTCCTGCAGATCCTTGCTGTTGCAAGCTTCCATTCTTCAGCATTATTGGCTCCCGTCCATTCTGTGTGTGCCGGTGAAGGAGTTTCTGGCGGTGGGCTGAGTCCACTACAGACTGCGCTTGGAACCAGCTATCCAGTTCCTTCTCAGCCTCCCTGATGCTGAGAAAGCTATGCAGCTTTCTCACTGCCTCCTGCAGCTCAGCCACTTGCCACACAAAGTGGGGGACAGAGTGCTTCTCCTGCCTCCACATTCTTGGCAGCTTTGTTGACAAGATTGTTACTGAAACTGCGGGAAAAACGAAAACTCTCCAACAACATTTTTTAGTGTTAGAGAGTTAAGACATTACTTTGTTCTTGCCAGGATGTTGTTCTGGCCAGGATGTGCAATAGAAATCATTTTATCCACAGACTGCCCGGGTTGTACAGAGAAAGTCATTCCATCACACATGCTCTTTACTAGATTTTTCATATACTTATACAGTCAAACCCCAGAGAAATTCATTGGTTCAATGTTCATTGGTCTCAAGTTACACAGTTCTTAGTACTTGGTTTCCTGTTGGTTAATGACCCCTTGAACTTTGATGTTAATTAGGTTCTAGTTCTTTGTTCTCTTACCTTTTTCCAGACCAGGTGTCTCTGACCATGCTGGGTGATGTTTGGAGTTGATGTTCTTTAATGGTCGTTATATTTTGTGTATCTTCTGGGCTACTCCTAGTCTGTTGAGATGTTAAGCTCATCAGGCCTCAAGTGATGAAACAGTAATTGAAAAGAAACTTCAATTCCTTTGTCCCTGGGAAAAGGCAAACAAAACCCTTGACTAAAGTTATATAAAAAAATTTTAAACTTTGTATCATTTCCAACAAGATGAGGTTGAAGTGAGAATGACCCGTTTGTTGTTACTAGTGTCACAAGAGGCATGATAACAAACTGTCCCTGCCAGCTACTCAGCATCACCTACCTCTTGTGTGTAGTTCTTTGTCTTTCTCTCAGCTGTAACTTGAATTTGGGCCATATGTTCTGCCCTGTGGATGAAAGGAAAACTCACTCTTCTTGGTCCAACAGTGGTTATTCCACACTTGCCTCGGGTAGAAGTTGTACATTGCACATTTTATTCTGGCAAGGTTATTTCAGGCAGTGCAGTCTGGTTATCAGAGTCAATTCTTAGGACAGATGTCTACTCCATGCTATGATTGTGTCAGCAGCTCACCTAAAAGCTCACAATGAGTTGTGGCAGGGCTGGGGATGACATCCATAAATCTTCACAGAAGAGGAGACAAAGTCTCTTGCTACTGCTATTCCAGCAAATGCTGCAAAGAGCCGTAGTGGCCCTAGATCTGTCTCTAGTGTTGAAATATTCCTGGTGAGGAAATGCCTATCACTCCAGAGGCCATACGATATGCTTTAAGCAACTTTGAAGACCTATTGACTCTTCTTTTGACACTGTTTTAGAAAAGAAACATCAGACCTGTGTCGTGGGTGATAGTGGGAGCTTCAGACAAGGTTTATTAGAGAAGCACTGTTGCTGAGCCATGAGGTGCAGAGAGGACCCCTGCATTATAAACTCCTTCTCAGAGAGGTGCCTGGACATGGGTGAACCCAGTCTTAGCCCCAGACTGTCAATGGATTAAGTAACCTTGTCCTGCAGGATTAAAGATGGCAAATCAGATATATTTATATAAAATGAATTATTTGTTACGACAAAGGATTAGACAAAAATATTGTTCTGAATTAATTAATACACAGTGTAAAATCTAAAAGTACTAGTAATGTATAGTATAGTGTAAAGCACCATATCAAAGCAATTATATTAAAGCTACCAAAAAGAAACAATTATTAAGCAGAGATTGATGTACCTCACTATACCAATGCTCATGTGCAGATCTCTTTCACTCAGCTTCTGAGAGTATCCTTGAAGAGGTGTCCCCACTTCAAGGCAGAAAATTTCATACACACCCTCCAAGAAGGACCATGTTAGAAGAACCTACCATACGAAAGTGGACTGGACTTTTATGGTGTAAAGTAATATGACTGTCACTCACATGTCTCCAGGTCAGCCGGGCAGTTTATCTACCAAATCTTTGTTTCACTATCGGGATGTTCACTGGGAGTTTATGCATCAGATTGGTTTTAGCATAATTCAACACCAAACCCAGCAAGCCACCCCCTCTCAGTCCACCACTGATAGCCCTGTAAATAGGGTATTGTCTGAGTTGTTTGACCACATTCCAGGGCAGAGCGTCCTGCTACAACCAGCAACAAAGTCTGCTCTGTATACTGCAAACTGCTTGTGTACTTGTCATAAGACTCACACAACAAACAGCAACTACACGAGTGGATCAGAAGGTCCAGTTTTTGAAGAGGGTGTGCACAGAAGGATCTCTGGAAATATTACTTTCAGTGTTTGACATCCCAGAAAGAAAGAATGCCAGTAGGCTAGAATGAGGTCAGATAATACAAGAATGAAGAAAATGACTTATTATGAAAAAGGGAGGAAATACATACAGACTCATTCTTGAATCTTTCTGCAGTGGTAGCTTATTGTAGTTAAAAATAAGGAATATGAGAAATACACATTCCTCTATGTAGAATTCTGGGTATTTGTACCTGTTGCCTTATCTTTTTCTTGTTCCCCTATATGTTTTAGATAAAACTCATGAATTTCACTTTTTCTTTATCTGAGTATTTTATGGTTCCAGCACTGTTCTCCACCTTCACCTTATGTTTAAGGTTTTTTTCTTTTCTTTGGTCATTTGCATAAAATCACAGATATGGTGTTCTGAGGCAATTAACCCTCACCAGTCCTTTGACACTTGCTCTGACATTTTTTTTCTGGTGCTTTTATATATGCACATTTCCATTCACATCTCATTTATACCAACATGAATATTTCCAATGTTAATACTTCTGTAACAGGTTTCTTGGATGAATAGCAAAATCAGTCACTTTAAGAGTACACAGTACCAAAGAGTGAAATTTATTCTTTTGCAGAGAGCCACCGCAAGCTTTAGGTACCACTCAAGTCCCATTGTCATGGCAGAAGAACTCGCTGAGACTTAAGCAGAGAGAAAAGTGAGATTCATTCAATAGCCCTACTTTGGCTGTCAGATCTCAGCCTGGAGGAGGGAGAGCTCCACAGTAACTCCTAAGTATGACTAAGAAGTGAGAAAGAAAAGAGCTTCCACATTTAGTTGACAGCACTCCTGGTGCTGTGGCATGGCTGTGACAAGACTGCTGCAAAGTGCATTGTCAGGCGGGATATGGGGATGGTCTGTTCGTGCTTGCTGCCAGCTTCTGAGCTGTTTGAATCCTCCTTTTGAACTGCCTCTGCATTATTCCCTTTACTTCAACTGCATTGCCAGTTTTAATGAATATGACCTAATATCAAGCTGGGGAGGAGAAGTCTGTGAAAGTAGTATGTTTGCAAATTTGATCTGAAGTTTCAGTCAGTTCATAACATGGGCCGTCTGGCATCCATGCTGCGGGATTATTTTATGTGCTTGTGATTTATAGACCTCTTATATGTCTAAATATTGTGTTAGTTAAACTTCCTTAAACAAAGAGATATTTACAGGTACCTAGAGCTTAAAATGGGCCAGTGTACAACAGCACCTTATACCGGCGTTTAATTTTTCAGAAGTCTAAATTATCTTTGCGTGTGTGTGCTCTGATATATGGTGCAATACAGTCATAATGAAAAGCTGTTGTATGAATGAATAAAATCTTTCACCCTGCACTCAGAGATAATTTCATCTGTTAGAGACACAGTCTGCTTATTAAGTTCCTGATCATTCCTTCTGAATTTCTAAACTGTTGTATTGCATTTCTTGCTCATGGAAATGACAGAAGAGTTGGGTGCTATCTGGTGTATAGAGACCAAAGACCCTGATGAGCAGGAGACTTTAGAGATGGGGATCTGTGCTGTCATCTTGGGTCCTGAACCTGCACACAGCCTCGCAGATCTCCAACCCTAGTGCAGATAGGGAGCTAAGCAGACAAAAAAGGGTGCTTTTGCTGTGGTACATAGCTGGCATACATAAAATACCACATAAATTATCATCTCCTTTGAAAGGATAGATGCTGACAGCCTGTACTAAAGAAAATGATTTACCTATCTGAGTAGATAACAGTAAGTGACTTGAAGAGAGCTGTACAGCTCCAGGTCTAAAGATACTGCAGCTGTAAGAGGGATGAAAATGCATGAGGTATGTTAATTGAGCAATTAATGAAATGTATGATTAAATGAAGAGGTAACCTTTCTAAGGTAGTCCCTCTCAATGTGTGTTACTTTGCATTATGCCTTTGGGCTTTTTGACACTAGAAAAATAAGCTCAAGTAGGGTCATGCTGGGTTCAGTTAACTCTGACCTAAAGATTTGCTTTGCTAGTATAGTTGTGCTGCAATGTTTTATGCCTCAAATGAGCAGGTCAAGGGGTAGCCTTGACTCCCTGCAGACTCAGAGTGATCACAGAAACAGTGTGTTCTACCACCTGTGCTTCTGCCTTACCCACTGCCTGCGTGTACCACCACAATCTGTCACATTGCGACAGGCATCAGGTGCTTGGGTGAAGTGCATGACTGTGAGCAAGAACAACGGCAGGTGGTTAATTCACACTCCTGAGATTCCTCCCAGAAGAATTGGGGCATGGCTCAGAAATAAGTAGGGAAATCCCCAGTCTCTTTCACCCTGCTGATGGCCAGAAAAAGTTTGTGGAAACTGGAAGCCGTAAAGCCATTCACACATCCAGAATCTACAGTACTGAAGAATGGGGGATTGGCTGAGAACATTGTTTCCCTTCTTGATGTTGGTCTGATATTACAGGTAGGATGAATGTGTAGTTTCTTTGGCAGACAGTTGTCTCATGGCTTTCTCAGACCACCTTTGATTGCTTTCTGTCTCTGTAAATGAATTTTTGCCATTTGCTGTTCAGACTTTATTAGGGTAATGCAACGCCCTTAAATGGACCACTCACAGCATGTCCTGTTCTCCCTAGTTTGGAAGGAATTTTTCTTCCTTCTGCTAGTGAGGTCCTCTGTAACTCTTTGGATCATGTGTGCTTCCCCATGCCTGAATGGGTAACTGCTGAGATCCCTTGAGTATTTCTGGTGTAAGCTCAGGCTGCCCTGCTCTTCTCTGATCAGCCATCTGTAGGTACTATTGTACCTATTCCTACAGAGCCCACCATTTGCCATTTGCCTTAGTGCATGGCTAACTCAGTGAATTCCAGCTGTTTCCATACCCACATTTGGACACTGAAGCTCATATTTGGCATTTCTTGTTCTTCCTGTGTATGTGCTGACATGCTCCACAGGCACTCCATGATAAGACTGAGGAGGATTAAGGTAACTCAGTCTGCAAATCCAGTTGTGATGCTGAGGAAGAGCTGAGCCAGATAAGCATAGCAGTCTCCATGGCTCTGTGATATGAGGCAGGCATCCTTTACAGTAGGTTTAAAAAGACACTGGTAGTGAGGTGGCGGGGCCACTGCTTCATGCCGATAAATACTTACATCTTGCAATTGTATGAAGACTTGTACATGATCTCTCTGCTTCACGAATCATAATTGCATTCACTCTGCTGTGCTTCTGCCGTGTTCCAGATCCCCGTATCCCTTTTAGCCTTGCCAGGTGTGGACCTACTCAGTAGCAGCTGGGCAGCCTGGGGAGCTCAGAGCACCAGGAATGTGGTGAATGTTGGTGTGGCTATGCAGGGTTCTCTGACTACTTCTGATTGCTGTGTCTCAGATTTAAGCTGCACCAAGGTCAGTCAGGGGAGCTCAGGTGGATGAAAAGAGAGATCAGACTGAAGGCAGTAAAAATTATTTGGGAGCTGTCCTTCGAGTATATGTGAGGACTTTAATTTACAGCCAGTAAGTGGAGCTAAAGCTCCATGAGAGGTTATTTCTTTAAAAAACATATGGTTAAAAATTGCTGATGAAACTTTTTTCTCCCCATTTCCTTGTATTTATTTAGTCCTTTTGTTGCACATAAACAGTCACACTGCTGGGAGCTCACAGTGTGAGCTCTTAACTTTTCTATTTCATTCCTTGAGTCATAGACAGAACACAGGATCTTTGCTGCATTGACTGTGCAGTTAGCTCTTTCCCATGTTATTTGTTTGCTTTGCGGTAGTTCTTCTCCTTGCTAATTTCACACACAAATTTCCCCTGTCAGTTAAACACAAAATAATTGCATTTGTGTATATGTGAGTAGTCATGTTTGCAAGGGGACTTTCATACTCTTATTAATCTAATTAAATTAATTTCCTCAGTGGCAATATTGTGTCCAAGCTTTTGGGGAAAGCTGTCCTTTGGTTACATTGTTACTCAGTATTGCAGTTCATGTACAACATCTAATGTCTGTATCTAGAGTTTTGAGTTGCATTCCTTTAGTCCCTCTGCATTTTCTCCAGTAATTAGAAACATTTTTCAGTGGCACTTACTGGTCTCCATTTTGGCCTGGTCTGGATCACTTTATGCTTTTATTCATCCTTTCTGCTGTTTATAAATATTAGCTCCTAATTTGAAAGATTTAGGCAGGCAAGTACTTAGACCTACGTGTACCTTTAAGTATTGGATCTGTGCAATAGATTCCAATGGGACTAGTTATAAAACCAAAGTTAGGAATGTGATTGAGTGCTTCCTTGGATCAAGGTCATTAATACTTCACCTTGACTTATATGACTAAGAACCCAGTTCAACAGTGGACAACCAGAGACTCAGGCAGTTCTGCGATGTTCATTTTTTCAAAATCCACTAGCAAAAATACAACCACAAGTCCTTTGCTGAATAAATGCAGACTTTTTTTTCCTAAACTAGGCTATTGCTTGAAGCCATAAAATGTATTTTATTGAGCTCAGCTCAATCTCTACTGATTTTGACAAACTCTTATTTCACTACTGCCATGGCTGATCATTTAACTTGAGTTCTTGGCCTGTGTTCCGGGAAAACAGTGATCACAGAACAGCCCAGATCTATCATGTGCTTTTGCAGCAGTTCATGTCTGACATTAGCAGACTCATAATCCACTGGATCTGGCTTTTATTTATTAAATCTGTAAAATGAGCAGCTACTGTTCCGCAAAGTTTCAGTGTGATCCATTAAGCATATTTTGGTGACATAGGATAGGAAGGAGAGGTCTGTGGAGTGTTAAAGAACAGAATTTCTGGCAGTTAGTTTTTTCCTTAAAGTTGACTAATTCACCAGCGGTTGCAGACATTCTGGATTTTTTCTTCTGGGTCTCTTTCCACTGACAGTGGGGAAGATATTTCAAAATCATTACAAAAACACACACACACTTGTATTTCTAAAATCTCTCTGATATGAACAAACATTTTTGGCATTAGAGTAACACTGGAGCAAGCACCACAGCTGTTTGAGATGTGAGGGGATGGAAAAGAGGACTGGCATTGCAGGGTGAGGTTCTGCCAATGGCATTTTTACATAAGAATATTTTTCTGCCCCTAAAAATGCTGTATCAAATCAAGTGAGAACACGCCTATCCCTGCTGTGTGCTCCATCCACAGCTGTGCCTGTAGCAACATAGATAAAGGATGTGTGGGGGCATCTATTCCTTTGCCATTCACTGGACAGGGCCCCACAGTGACAACTGGACAACCTCAGTGGAGATGGCACCAGTTTCAGAAATACCTTGCCAGAGTCAACAGAAGAACAGAAATAGTTTTAGAAGCCCTTGTTCAATGAGGTTATCTGAAGAAATATCCTTTCAGGATAACCAAGTCAAATTATGAGGTGTTTGAGAAACACTAAAGTGATAGTATTAAAAACATTAGGGTCTGAAATTTTTGTAGGCTGATTAGAAAGCATGATTTTATTTTGAGAATTAAAATTCTTTCTTTCTCATCCATTTCTGGAGACTGAGGTAACCAAAATGGTTTAGGGGTTAGTTTTCATGACAAGATGGAATTATGTCAGCTATGAAACTCTTTAGAAGTTTGCTTTATTTTCTCAATAGAGGTTTAAGGTCATGTCTATGCTTTTAATGCTTTCTGCCTTCCTGATATGCTTCATTTTCCCCTGGAAATTTCTAATACAAGCACTGGCTATGAACAATTGCTCTAAAATATGTTTTGACTTGTTCAGTACACCACTCAAGCCCTCAAACAAAACCTTTTTCCCTTAGACCGGTTTTATCTTCTTGAAAATGACTGTGCATTTTAGCTTTTTCCAATGAGAAAAGATGATTGGGGCATCATCTGATTGTCACTTCCATCACAGTTTTGTGCACTCAAAGCACTTGAAATACTCTGCCAGCTCTGGATTGGCACTTCTAACGGCTGTTTGGGCAGGCATCAAAACCACTTCTTAAACTGCTGCTCCCACACCATGAACCTTTGTCCCTTTTCAGACCATTTCACCTAAATCTGAGAAAAGGCCTGATTGCTACAAAGCGTGAGACAAGCGCGACATGTACTCGTAACAAGTGAGCATCTGTAGATAGTGGCAGGCAAAATGCCACCAGCCTCCAATGACTGGCATTCCTTCTGCCAAGATGTGCCACTCGCAGCCAAAGTTACTTGCTACCTTACAAGCACGGGTTGTGCTTTTGCAAGTGCTGAGCATACAGTGGATCATTTGCTCTCAGCCTGACCTTGGACACTAGCAGCCTAGGACTGGGGAATTACAGCACCCTTGCACTCATCCAGTGAGGAAATAGTGTGCAGTAGCAGAGATAAGAAGCTCTAGGATCTGGCAGAGCCTGGTCAGAAGAGCTGGCCATAACACGAGGGTTCTGAGGATGAGGCCTAAGGCATGAGGATTGCTGTCTCTTATCTGCAGCAGGCTGAAAGGCAGCTCAGTGTCTAGGCCCACACTGCTGGATGGAAAGAAGATGCTCATAATAAATTCCAGTTTTGAACAAACAACCTCTCGTTATTTTTAACGTGCTGTCAGTACAACACAAAACTCTTTACGTGGCCGTGCAATGTACTACCTTTTTCCTCTATGGATAAATCCCCTGGACTCAGTTGCCCCAGTGCATGCAGAGGCATAATTATTAACTGCTAATTCTGTGGTAAGAATTTGTAGGCTTCTAGGACCCCAGGCCATTTTCTGCTCTCTGCTCTATGAACACAGTAAGACACAACAGAGATAGTACAAAGGAAAACATAGGGAATGGAGGACAGGAGGAACAGGAAGCTCTGATCCTGCCCAGCAGAAGCACTTTGTACCCTCCAAGCTAAATTTTAAACATTTCAGTCAAACAGGGTTTTTACAACATTATCCCGTGCTTGAAGAGGCACCTTTTCAAGCAGGATAAGAGAGTAATGATTTTATGGAATGGGTCAAGGTCCTGAGGAGCAGATTGACATGCTTGAGGGATCATCATTCTCACAGGAGGTCTGGCCTTGCCTCCACAGAAATCAGTGAGAACTTGCTTTTCAGCTCACACTCTTGGGTAGCGTGTTTTGAGAAAAGCTTCACACAAAACAGGGATAACATTAAGATTGTGAATTCCCCTAACCTAAACCCAGTAAGTGTTGTATTAAGAAGGGCTATGTTTTTATACTATCTCAGGGGCCTAGGTGGCACTCAGGTCCAAACTAGTGGATTTGCATGCTGTGTTGTGTTTGCTCACCTTTTCACTCTAGGTCATTGCACCATCTGGGCAAAATAAGTAGGACAACTTGGATAACGGTGTCTTAACCTGAGCAAAAATGTAGATGTGACCAAACTTGCCCTTGAAATCTTAGCCATGCTTTTATGCCTCGCAGTGTGCGCTTTGATGATGCAGTGGTGGTACCTTTTCGTATGGAGCCTCATTCGCAGCACAGCATGAGCCCTGCTTGTGGACTGAGTCAGGCTTACACAGGGCGTGAAATCATTTCATGTGAGATGCCTTTGTTGTGTGCTGGAGATGTTAACCAGTGTGCAGCCAATAAGACAACGAGTGTCAGGAAGAAAAGGAAATTCTTGTGAGTTGGCAGTTGCCTGACATATTACAGACATAGGTGTTATGCTTGCTCCTCCATTTCTATCTATTGTGGAAAAAAAATCTTTGAAGGAGATTTCTATTAGGAAGTTGGCAAGTCATTTAAAGCTTTTTTTTTAAACACAGCATGTGTGTGTTTCTCATTTTCTGGGTGCCTAGCTTCTAGCTTATTTTGGCCTCAAGCCATTGAACATGTTGAGGATAGAGACTGAGACTAAGAACTTAATTTCACATCCTCTGGGAAGCTCATGTACAGAGCTGAAGACTGGTAGGTGCATTTGCCATAACCCCTGTAGCTGAACTAATGTGCTGTAGCTTTCTTCACTAGCTGGATTTTCCAATGAAGCACTGTGAGAGCTTGCCACTGAAAACTGAGGAACCCAATTTATGCACAGCATTGACCAAATGGGCTTTTATATCAGTAGCCTTGGGTGCCTGCACCAGAACTGCCAACTCTATGGGCAGTGCACTCTGCCAATTGGCCTAACTTGCTTGAATTCAACTTCAAGCACCTGTTCTTCATCCATGAGCTTGGCTGAATACAGAGAAAAGAAACAGAGCTGCTCCTGTGATTATCACTGACAATGACTGATCTTTATGTGTAGTCTAAAGTCTCCTTGAAGCACTTGAGCAAAAGAAGAAACATGATGGGTACTTCCAAAAAGGTACTGCAGTGCACCTTAAAGCTATATCCAGCTTCTCTTTATCTTTGGAGAGAAGAGGAAGAAATCCGACAGCCTATTTCAGTGTGAGTGAATGGGGGAAGGAACTAATTTCAACCATGTACAGTATTTTTGCATTTAAGTGAAATCAAATGTGAATTAAACATAGATGCTTATGAATTACATGGAATATTTGCCACAGGCATGATTGGCTCTGGCCAACTTCTAGCCACCTAGTCAAATACACTTTAGCAAGAGAGCAAGTACCATCAACTTCCCTGGACAGCTAATATTCTTGGGGTTAATTTCTCTTCATCCCCAGGACTGAGCAGCTCTGTGTAGAGTAGTGAATGTGCCTTCTATAACCTTTGGTACTGCCAGCAATAAGATGGGTTTTATTTGCACGGTCTTTCACTTGAGATTTTGATCACAACCAGCAGCTGGGTGCTTCTCTGTGTATCATATTGTTGCTCCAGGCTGTTCAGAGGCCAATATTTCAAGGCCATAACTGCTGATCCTAGTCTTTCCCTTATGAGCAGCTGAAGTATCTCTTTTGCTGTTAGTCTAAACATAATCTGAACTATTGGTTTTGATCATCAGGAGCAGAAGCAGCTGGTACACAGAGAGTTCCCTTGTTATCTACCCAGGAAGCTGAAGTCAATACCAAGTTTACCTAAATCAGAAAGATAAGCAGAGTCGAGATGCACAGTTGCTTTTGGTGTTTGGGTTTTTTCCCCTCTGAATTACTCTGGAACACAAAATAAAAAAGCAATGAGGGAAAGGGTTTTTTTTCTGTTAGGGGGAGGGCAGGGGGCGGTCCTGACATGGTAAGAGCTCCCAGTTGAGATAAATGGTGCTGCTGTTGTGGCACCAAGCTTTATCTTGGCTTCTTCTTGGCTGTAACATGAAAGCAAGACTGGATATATCTCTTAAGTTTTATGTTCTGCATCTGGTCACAACTGGTTGGCACCTAGTCCAGTGCTGCATCATGCAGGTGCTCATACCTCTGACTTACTTGTCCATCTCTGGCTCAAAGATGAGCACTGAAGGTAATAGCCAGCCTGTTCAACTTTCTGCAGTTTTCTCAAAAATATGGGAGTTTTAAGGTGTATCATATTGGGGAAGCAGAAGGGCACTAAATATTTAATATCAAAAAGTTAAATATTATCATAAAAGTAATTTAATATAAATGGCTTTCAGCAAATCCTTATCCATATTTCATGATTGAAATGGGTGTCTGGCTTCTAATGTTTGCATGCAATTAATTTTAATGGGTGCAGCACATTACTTCCAATCCTTTGTCCCTCAGAGACCCTGGCCCTATCAAGAAAAGAAAATAGCAGGACATCAAACGTCAGTGACACTGAGGGTGATGCAGTGCCCTGTGTATAAATCTGGAAATGACAAGTTAATTGGCTATTGGTAGTTCCTGAAGTGTATCCAGACTAATTATTCTATGTATCTGGGGGTGAATGAGAAATGGCAGGAACTCCATAAGGTAAAGATATCTAAAAATATGAATATGCATTACCAATACATAAAACTTCAATTTCTCGTGTCTTTGTAAAATGTGAACTGAAGTCTCTTTAAATAGGTGGTAGTCTTCCCACTGATTTTACAGGATTTAGAAGAGGTCTTCAGTGAACTTTGTATGTATATCAGGGACATCATAATCAATTTTGCTCGGGTGAGGTCAAAGAAAAGTTCTCTCCTCCGAAACCTTCATGCCCACTAAGATCTCCTGTGAAGGGCAGGGCTGCAAGGTGAAGCAGACTCTATGTTTCGTGAATGATTTAAGGTGTGGAAATTGCTGGATGTTCACAAATGTCCCTCCAGATTGCATGAAGATTTGTAAGGTGTCTGATGACCTCTGAAATAACAGCAGAGATTTTTAAAGTAAACAAATATGTCTCAGACCATTAAACTGGACAGAAGAGAGGTCTGGCACGTTTGATTCCAGAAGGAATTTCTGAAATAGTAAAAGCAAAAAAACTGGGTGGTGCAAAACACATTCTAACACTAAAACTGATTTCATTGTGGGCTTCTGGGGATGAAGCTCTCCAGCTTTAATTAGCATCAAACTTAACTGTCTTCTATTTCAAACCTGAATATTAATTAGTGATGCCCTTGGGGTAATCAACCCTTGTGGATCTCTGAGAAAAATGAACTGATTAGTAGATTGACCTTGAGAGTTCCAATGGAAGATGATGAAAATACAGACTCTTCAACTGTGCTGCTTTGTAAGCTTAACTTAGCGTAAACTAGTGAATTGGGAAGCCCAAAGGAAGAAGGCGGAAAACTTAATGAGGAGGTTAGTTACAAAGGATGCCATTCATTTTTCCACTTAAAAATGCAAACTCTTTTTGCTTTGCATTCAAGCCATGAATGGAAGCTCATCTTGAAATACTTTCAGAAGAATCTGACTTTAATTATATGAACCCCCCCAAAAGTTCTCTGAAACACATCTCAATCATTCAAGTTTAATATTTACTGCTCCCCAGCAAGCAGCTGACATTTTCAGGAAATGGAAGTTTTGGATAAAATGGAGAGAGACCCAGTACACCACCATATTTGGAGTCAGGAAAATCTACCCTTAGCTCTCTCATCATGCTATGGATTCTTTGCTAGGGTCTTCTGCCTTTGTTAATAGCTATGCAGTCCTGGACAAATAAAATATGTCTGCTTGCCTTTTCTGAGTAGGAATGAAGAATAAAAATCTCCATTGTCCACGATACCTTGTGATCTGTTGATCTGAGATGCTCAGAATGCAAAGAAAAACTTTAAAAAATTTCTATCCCTTCTTAGCCTTTTGTATTATATTTTGCTGCTTCTCCATCCTAAAGCCTCTTTCTTATATAACAGTTTATCCTTGAATAACTGTTATGCCATTTCCAACTTTCTTATCCTCCAAGTACATCTTACAAAATGGAACAGCTCCTCTGTCTTTGTTGTGCCTTTCAACATCCTGAAGCTTCAGCTAAGAATTCCACTGCATGAGCACATGACCCAAAGTTGCCATTCAAATATGCTTTTCAGTTTTGATTTCCCAAAAGTGATCAGAAGATGTGAAAGTGTCATTATTGCAAAGCCGTAGGTTTGTATTTCAAAGCACATTTGAAGCTAGATAAGCTGTAAAAAGTACTTTAGGCAATGAAAGAATCTCAGGCTTACACTGTGAAATAGAAAAGATAAGTAGCGATGTGCTCTTGGCACATAGTTAGGTGGTCTGGATTTTTGTTTTATTGTTATTGTGGGTTAAAAATCAGATAACATGACAATGTGCATTCCCTAATAGAAATTTCTACTATAGGACATATAGGGATACTGAAGGGTAGATAAGAGAATTCTAACCTCTGTAAAACTCATTGATGTCATCTTACCCCTAAGAACAAGTCAAACAAAAGGCATCTATTTATAGTACTTTGAGAAAATTTGATGCTAGTTGAAAGTGCTAGCTTTTCTTGATATCCTTGAAGATGCAGAATCCCAGTTTATCAGTTCAGGTACAGTGGAGCTTGAAGCAGTCAGAGGAAGTAGCCTGCCAGGGTGCCTAAAAAGCCCTTGCTGAAGGAGATGGGCTATTCATGCCACATAGCCCTTCAGAAGAAGAAACCTCCAGTGTAAGTGCCACCAAAGGAACTGTCTAGTGTCAGCTTGTTGTTATGATTCAGTGAAAATATCTTATATGTTCAGGCTGAGGCTTGTTGAAAGTAAGAACAGGAATGTCTGCTGCTGAATGAGCTGGAAGAACACCAAGTCAAACCTCAGAGAAGGCTACATGATGGTCAGATTGTGGTGTAGCACAAAGAACCTGGAATGGTTTTAGACAGATGCAGGAGGTGGCTCAGGAATCAGAAGGTAAGGTGATCAAGAGGGGCTATGTCATAGGCCATGTCCCGTTATTGCCTGACTTTGCAAAGACAGAGAGCCCCAGACAGTGGGAGCTGGGCTGCAGGGAGTGGCTTCTGTAGAGGATAAGAGTGATTCCCCACCAGTAGTCATGTGGGTCCATCAGTTTAGATGCAAAATCTTGCCTAGTCAGGACTCTTCAATGTGTGTTTTGTTCTAGCTCTCCTTGGACCTATTTTCTGGGACCGCAAATGTCAAGGTTTTTTCTGTAAGTGCTGCATCAGAAAGAATGATCCTAATGCAGCAAAGATAGCCTGAGTAAAGTGTAAATTATCCAAAATGGACACCTGTGTTGCCATAGCTAAGCTATTTTTGGTACCTAAGGTAGTTTTTTTAAGCCAGCTAGGGTTTTGTATGCTACACTGAATTCTGCAGACTACAAATATCCCTGCCATATAATTAGAACTAGATTTGGAATATCAGAATATATTGAACATTCTGGGATGGTGATTTTAGTCCTTTGTACCACTGAATATCTGCCAAATTTAAACTTAGTGTTGGACCATTCCATTGCATAGTGTTAGCAAGTCAGAAATAATCTAAATAAGCTGGGTGAGAGACTGTAATTAACATTATAGAGACTGAATTTCAAATTTTCTTTCCTTCTCGATGTTATACATCTTCCTCCTCTGCTTCTAAATGTTTTTGGAGAGAAGTTGCATTTTTTGTATGACATGAATACAGGGGCTCCAAACCCACTGGAATACCTCACAGAAGTGCTGAAGGTCTATTGTCTTATAAAGAAACACAATGCTTTTGGCTCCAGACGTCCTGACTGCTAAAGCTGGCAGCACTCTGGGAGGGATGTGGTGCCCGGAGCATGGGAAGCAGCTGTGAAGAGATGAGTAGAACAGTGGGGGGTGGCTCTGGATTAGAAAGCCAAGTCGTGGAGCAACACAGTTCTGCTAATGGATTGACTAGTGTGTGTCTGAGTAAAAGTTAAGGAAGAAATGCTTAGGGACTGCAAAGAAATGAGAAAGTATTTAATTCTGGCTGACATTGCTGTGTTTCCTTATTTCAACTGCCATTTTATAATTTATTAATTCAGAAATAGATCTGAGTTTTGCTAAAAATTTCGGGGAAGTAAGGTGGAAGCCCAAATGACTTTCTCATAAAGTGCAGGTTCCTTTAATTCCTTCATGGCAAAGGTCTAGATTACTACATATTATGGCAGTAGCTACTGTGAAATTTGCTTGTGGTTAGCTGTAGTTAAAGTAAAACCATCTGTTTCAAGAATGCTGACAAGCATTTACATTTACAATGCATTTATAAAATTTGGACCTTGATCTAAGACGCATCAAAGATCTACAGGAAATTCTACAGCAGATCCCCAGCAGCAGGCTGGGCTCAGTGATAGGGCAGCAGCAGGGTCTCAGTGCCATCCTGCAATTAGTCTGTTAATGGTAGGATCAGAAACTGCAGGCTTTTCTATGGTGACCTGTGGATCCACATTTCCTTCTGTGCACCTAGGGCAGGATTGTAATTTCGTATCAGCTGTTTTCATGGTGTGGAACTACCTTTCATTCTGTTGCTCTTAAAAGCCATAGTCACTTTTAGGATACTGGAGCTCTGCCTGGTCTGGTCTTCCTAAAATTTCCTCTACATCTAAAACTTTGACCCTTATGATCACAACTTCCTTCAGGTTGTCATGGGGTTTTTTTGTTTATTTATTTGTTTGGTTAGGGTTTTTTTGGATGGGTTTTTAATCTATTTTTAAAAAATTTTTCCCCTGGGGGAAAGTAGGACATAGGAGGGAAAAAAGCTACCTTTGGTCAGAGGTGTTGTCAATGCTGGCAAACTCCTAATTTCAGATTACTCTGTTGGAAATTGTTTAAAGCAATGATGGTACTCCACTTAAGATAGATGCATTAGGAAAAATGCATCTAGCCATCACTCTCCCACCACACATAAACATCCTAATACGCTGCAAGACTCCTGGCTTTAAAACAGCATTCAGGACAACACAGGCAGGCAGGTTGGCTGCCTATGCACAGTCTCCTGTCAGGTTAACAATTAGTTCATTGGTGCTGCTAATGACAATGTTCATTAAGCAATCCCAGGTGGCAGGTTTACCCTTCCTATCCATATCACTGAAACATTCTGAATAGGATTTCATGCACAAGTGGAGGTAATGGCACTTTCTGTCTCTTTTGCACACAGACACGACATGGTAGCATGAGTGATATTCAACCTCCCATGTCATGTACTTCAGCTTCATCTGGGATTATTACCTGGCCTCATTTCAAAGAGAAGAATGGCATTGTTCTGTTACAGAAATGCTTCTCTGGTTTGGTTGTTAACTTCTACATGCTTTGCCCAGTAGAAAAAATATGTTTGGTTTCATGAGGATCATACTATTAATAATGCATGACACTTACAAAAAACAGTCATTTACATGGCCAGAGCACTGTACAAACAGTAATTCATAATAATTTGTATCACCATAATCTCAGAAATAAAAGCCAGGAAGGATGCATTAGGCTCCATGTAACCAGCCCTTTCCATACTGCTTTCTGGGTGGCTGCAACTACTTGTTCAAAGCAGATCACCTGAGTTCCATGTTGTTGCAGGGATACCCCACTGACTCCTGCTCCTGCAGACACCAGTTAACATTTCTGGAGTTCTGGGATTATGGTGCACTCTCATCTCATCTTCTCCCCAAGAAAGCAAAATACATCAGCCTTTTTCTCCAAGATTCTGCCTTGTACTTCTACCTAATCAATAACTTTGCTCATATTTCAGGTAAAAATCCCTTTCTCTATGCTTTTATCTCTTCAGGTCTTTTTTTCTCATCTCTTCTGCTTTAGCTTCAAGGTAATGCAGTACACTGGTTCGAAGCACTGGCTGTAACAGGTAATGCAGATTGTATTTCTGACTGAGTTATTTTGAGATGAAAGAAAGAAATAAGGTGTCCCTACCTCAGAGTCCCAGACCACTGAAAGTTGCAATTGTCAGCCAAGAGACACTGTGTACTTAGAGTACCATTATGCACTCATACAGCTTTTCTGTATGGCTCTCTCTATATTTAATTGACTTTCTTCTGTTACTGTTAGCATGATTTGTTTAATTCTCTAGATGTTCTTCAGTCTGTAATGCTTTTTGTGATGCATTAACAAGCGTGATGCTACATGAAGTTTATGATGATGATTCCAATAAAATTGTGGTAATGCACTACATGATCCAGCCTGTGGGACACAGACAACTACTTTTCATTTCCTTTCTGATGCAGAGGAAAAGACCATGTGTGTTTTTCATGCACTCTGTGCACTTTTCTCTCTTTCTGAAATTCAAGTTACTTATCTCAGTGAAATATCCATGCCATAATGGTGAACACTGTGCAGCCAAATGTCCTTTTGAATACACTGCAGAAAGAACTTTTTATCAAAGCCTCTCAGATGATGCCTAAAAGAAACTGTGCAAAAAGCTATTCCATTTGAAGGCATTCTACAAATTCTCTGGCAAGTGTATCATATGAATGCTTATATAGATAATTTTGGAAAGGCAACCAAAATGCAATCCTACCTAAAATTAGGAGGATAATCAAAGCCTGAAGTCTCTTTTCCCTTTAATTCCTTACAGCACACTTACACAATGGTTTTGCTCTTTTTCCGACTTTTATGGAAACTGCAGGAAAGCCCTTGAGAAAATCTCATCAAGACAAGATGCTAATTCCTGCCAATTTTAATGTTTTCTTCATAAGGCATTGACTAGAACAGTTAATTTAGGGTTTTAGTGTACTCCCTGGACCATTACAGAGAGCTCTACACATAGGCAGCTGAAAATAATTGCTGCATGGAATAAGTGTATGGCCTTGATGTGTGGTTCAGCTCTAAGGAACCAAACACTGAGTTCAGCTGGCGAATAGTCCAGGCCCTGCTCTGTGCTGAGCTCTGAACCACATGAGGCACTAAAAGTTCACAGTGCACTGACCTCAAGAGGAGACTCTGAGGTCTGGCCAGGACATCTTGTCTTGATGAAAGGACACTTTTTTTGCCAGTGTTTCAAAGTCCTTTCCCCCGCCAGCAATTTTCCTTTTAACTGTTGTTTTTTTTTCCTTAGTGTTTCAGATGCACTTTCATTTGTCTTTCAGAAGATTTTTAATTATCCTGGTGCCACACTGAGATGTGGCTGAGATGAAGACTAGCTGGTTTTGAGTCACATCTGTAGATCATGTAGGTATAATCGTTATGGAAACTGACCCATGTTGGGTAGAAGAAAAAATGCTGAGAACTAAAGGTTAATTGCTGTTTTATTTATACATGTTTTGTGCAACTCCAGTGTTGCAAGTTAGGTATCCAATCAGAATATGGTTATTAACAGATTGAGCATCTTTTTTGTTTCTTGGATATCTGCAGAGCTACTTGAAATACTTTAGAAATAATGATTTCTTTTTATACAATCTTGTGCAGGGAGGGATTGTATCCTGGTCAACTCTTTTTTAAAAGGGGGAAGGAAGGTACTTGCACTGTAGAGGGAAACCTTTTTCTTCATATAATAGAAAAGACCTACCTGTCATTCTTCCCCTCTCCAGAATAAGAATAGTTTTGTGTGGTCATTGTTCTAGCAGGAAACCTAGAAAAAAGCACAAGGAAAAAGCAACTAACTAAACAAATCAACAGACAAAATTTCTCTCATGTCACCCATGACAAGTTAATGTTCTGCACAAGGCTTTGGAAATTGTTTTGCTGTTCAGTGTGTACACACTGGTCTTCAAATGAAATATCTCAGGCCTTTAAAAATGCACTGTCAAAGTGTCTGGTTTCTCTTTCAGGGGATTTCTCAGATTCATTTAAGAAAATAAAACACTAATTCAATTTAAGAAATGAAAGACTTGCTGACTAGTTTTCTCTCCTTACAGTATTTTCTGTCTCTATGAAAATGCTTAAAAAGTACACTGGGGGTTAACTGTGTCACTGGAAAAAATACTATTTTTAAAATGATTTCTTCTTACTTTTCATGGTCAAGTGTTGTAGACTTCATTCCTAGAGACAGGTGTATCTGTGATGAAATACTTATTCTGATTTACATAAATACTGAGACAACTGGTAATTATGGATTATAGTCAGTTTAAGAAGATGGGACTGCCTAATATGGATTATCATTTTAATTTTTCAGCGTGTGCTTTTGGGTTGTGCTGCTCATGAAAATATTCTTTCTTCTTTTTCAGTGTGTCCATCTTGTTTATTAGGTGGTTTGAGACAGGTATTTTTGGCTTTCCATGCATCCAGTAAAATCTGCTTAGAAAAACTTGTATCTTTTTTGCACTTATACCCACCAAAGTGACTCTCATGGAGCACACAATTGTTATCTCTCTACACAATCATGGAAATTTCTAGTAACTTTTCATTATTTTATTTATTCTGTAGGAAGAAATGTTTCTGCATAACCTTTTTGCAATTAAAATTCTTCCAACAGTTCTTAACGAACTCTGGGGATCTCTCTCTTCTCATGGATCTTAGCAGAGTGAATTAATCTGCGTTCAAACAAAATTAGAGATGTAATTACTATAACCTTTAAGAGAATAATTATGTTCCTAACACAATCGCCCATGTTTTGGGGACCGTATTGCAAAGACTTCTGGCCCCTGCTGCAGACTTATTTCTTTTCCTCATACTCCCTGATGGAATAGAAAAATGAGACTTTTGAGTCTCTTGAGTGAAAACCAATGGCCTGTGGGTTCACAGTGTAACATTTGGTATTTTTGGCTCTGTTTTTCTTACTGTTTTGGGAATTGCAAGTCAGAACCTATGAATGACATTTTGAGTGTAGGAAATCTGCTTAAATTGAATGAAGAAAAAGTTGCTAGGGATGCTCAGGTCTAATACTTTTCTAAACAGGAAAAGATTTGCCATTTGTTTATGTCAGTAAAATGAGAAATATTATGAAACATCAGATGCTTGGAAAATATTATCTTTCAACACACATTTCTGAAAAAGTATTGTAAAATGTCTTGGAGATCTATATTTGTTGCCTTTCTATATTGCTAAATTAAATCTGCTCATCTGACCAATACAAAAAATGTTCTGCTTTAAAACTAAGTCCTAAATCTGCAAGGCTGCTGCTTGCCTGCATGCTGCTAACCAGAAAAACTCAACTTTTTGAGTAAGGCAGTATTATTGATGATCTATGTTGTAGCTTCCTCACAAACCTATAAGTCCTGCATGATTATCAAGAATAAACAGAAACAAATGGTTTCAGTCTGCAGAATCAGCAAAATGCTACATATCAATGTTAGAATGGTAGAAATCTAATGGAAATGATGGCCAACTTAATTTGTGTATAATGAATATTCATCATAGCATTTAAATAATGATGGAAAATGTTCTCGTTATTAAAATTCAAGTCTAAAAAATGCAACATGGAATAAGTTTTAGGAGCACCCTTAAATCCTCTCTATCTGGTTTTGATATCTCAGTGTGCTGGTATCCAGCTGTTTAGTCAAATAAATATGTACAGGAGGACTGGCTGTGATATTTAGAAACAGCACAGTCTTATACATATGATTTTAGCAAACACATAAAATACATATGTACAAGCAGTCAGAAGATATCACATGGGTAAAACACTTGGTTGCTGCTTTACTAGGAGAATATGCTACATCACAAGCAGTAATATAAATTCGATCACATCGGTATCAACCAGACAAATAGTAAGATATGAGACACAGCTGATGTAGCTAACGGGTGTCTAGTAGCTATCCCTTGGGCACTCTGCGCTGTCTGATCCACCTGGCTGGGGAGTTCCTGGGCTCCCAGAGCTGAGATCCACACAGAACCTGGACTCTCCCACAAGAGAAGCCTGTGTGGTTTCATAAACACTGAACGCGATTCATTTTTGACCAGTCAGCTGTTTAGCTGGGTTAAAGAAATATACGTTAGTAAGGAGACTCACATCCATGTTTGCTGTCCTTCTAGGACCTATACCAAACCTGCTAAAGCCAGAAGGAGTTTGATAGGTTACTCTGCTAATCAGGCAACAGGTGAAAACTCCTTTTGAAGACACTGGAAAGAGAATATCTAAACTTTTGAAGAAAAATGTAACTGATCGATCAAAATCTGGTAGTAATTATTACAGAATACCACTCCCTGCCTTGAGCAGTCATGTAATTTGTACAGATCATTTAATAGCTGCAGAACTTCATACCAAGATGAAGGTATTCATGCAGCTAGATGTGTCTTTGAAGATCTTTTGGGATGAAAGACATCATAAAAACTAAAGTTGAAAATGAAAATGCCCAGCAGGACCACTGAAAAGAATTAAATTCAATGTCCTTTCATAGGTAGACTTTCTTGAGTAAAGTAGGTGATTTCACCTCTGTACCTTATCACTAGCTGCTAGCTAAACACCCACTGCTGCCCACTTCTCATATAAGATGCGTATCAGGCTGACTACTTGCCTAATGGTCTGAACACAGATGAAAGGGAAAGGAAGGTTTTTCTGTACACACTGGCTGTTTCTCTCTCATGAAGGAAATGTCTAGCATATTTCAAATGTGGCAGCTGCCTCCCATAAATAAATATCCACTGAGAAATGCTAAGGAAATTAGGGGAAAGCCATATGAGCCTTTTCTACTTTATTAAGACCTCCAGGAAAGAGCCTTAAAGTTATTGTAAAGATGAAAGAGGAGAGTGTTATGTATCCTGGTCGCAAAGTCTCTGAGCTGGTGGTTTATATTATTGAAGCATTCTGTACAGAAACATAAATTCTCATAATTTAATAAAGAAATTATTTTGTTGCTAGTGCATATCCTATAAGGTGGAGTCAAGGACACACCTGCTAACTTATGTGACTTGCAAATGAAGACATGCCAGGACACTAAGGTAGAAGATCTGTCTGTTTCCCTCTGTGCTTTTTTTCAGAGTTTTCTTGATGTTATGGCTCTGTTTTTATTTTATAATGAAATCCGTCTTTGCCCCAGAGTGTATAGGTCGTAACGTATTTCCATGGTCCTTTAAGGCTATGAACACAATAAGCGTTTATTATAGCTTAAGACATGAAGTAGTAAAGTGTCAGGATGGTGATTATTATTCTTGTATTAGAGGCAAGTGAGACTCGGGGACATCATGGGGCTGTGAACTGATGGTTCCTGAAGTTTTCCTTAAGCTCGTCAGAAAATCTTCTGTGACTAAGATGGGGGCAGCACTGTCCATACCAGGAACTTCGGTTGTCCGCCTATGGAGGGGGACAAGGGATACCCAGTCACCCCCAGAGAGCCTTAGAACATTACTTGCCTGAATCATAGCACAGGAGGAATGATACCATTGTGACTGGACTTTTAAAAAAATCTACAGTAATTACCATCTTGAATTATGGCTGGGATGGAGGTTGACAGGTGACTAAAGCCAATCATCTTGTCATCCAATAAACGGTGCTCCTAAGTTAGGCCCTTTGAGTTCTCCTGGACCACAGAAGGCTGTTCCAGCATCTTTCTCTGAGTGGGATGCCTCTTAGAGCTTGTAGTGGCCTCTTAGAGTCTTGCAAACTCTCAATTTTGCAATACTCAGAACTACCCAGGTGACGATGGGGCGTGGGCTATACCCCACTCCTTGAGGCTGAACCCTTGAATATTGAGAAATTCAAAGGCATTCAGCATAAGTACTCCTCTGAAGCTGAGGGAAACTTTTAACACGTATGCCTTTGTACATTTACCTGTGTACATCTATGTGTCTATGTGTGTTTGTGTGTGAATCAATTTAAACACCCTGTAGAACATATACTGTGTATATTGCTTTCTTGAGCTATAACTAAGTCCCTGTTGTAACTGTAGTAAATCCTGTTGAATAGTTTTGTAAATGTTAAATTATTAAATGATAAAGTGCTGCTTAATCCTTTAAACATATGCCATTGTCCAAGTCTGAGACTAGGACTGGACCTAGCCACACCTAATCTCCAACAGGAGTTTAGAAAGAAAGGGGGTCAGTTCTGAACCTCGTGTCTCAATGGGAGGTTCTCCCTCACCCTCACCCTCACCCTCACCCTCACCCTTACCCTTACCCTTACCCTTACCCTTACCCTTACCCTTACCCTTACCCTTACCCTTACCCTAACCCTAACCCTAACCCTTACCCTTTTGCATCCTTACCATTTAGCATCTACAGTCTCTGTGTAAGTCATTCAAAATTGACTGTAATCTTTTTTTCCTTTGTACATTTCATCCATGTTGTAGCAATAGAGTGAACCTTGCCATCAGACTTCAAGTCACACTTTCTCAAGTTTGTATTAAACCTGCTTTTGCTAATATCTTTAATGGTGATTCTCCAAGTGACCTAAACCTCTTATTCATGACAGCCATGATTTTCCCAATTCCTTTAATTTTCCTGCTCTGGATAACAAGAATATGCTGTGTGTTTCTGGCTGTGCTCTCTATATTTACTGTCCCACCTTGTGACAGGATTCAAGATGAGAAGAATAATACTCTACTTCTGTTGATTGATTCTCTATCTCTTTGCCTATAGATCTTTGCCACCGGTTGTCAATATGCAGCCTCACAATAGCAGCAGAATTGCACACAAGTATACAATATGAGAAAAATTCTTGAGGTTTTCAAGACCTGACTGAGCAGCCTGATCCAACCCCACAGCCAACCCTCCTCTGAGCAGTTGGTCGGACTAGAGAGCTCCAGAGATCCCTTCCAACCTGAGCTACTCTATCAGTCTATATTTCTATGACACAGATTCACAATTTACAGGAGTTTGTAAGCTTTTCTTCAGAAACTATCCACACATATGCCTAAGTCTGAAGTAAATGTGAGGTACTTTGAAGTTGTTTACCCTTTAGTGCATTACTAACCATAGGTCTGTGTCAGAACCTGTCATGTGCCAGCTGCTTCATTTGCTCATGTCCTTTAGTGTAAATTTTGGCAGAATGGCTAAGGCAAATTCAGGAAACAGGGACAACAAGGCTCACATTTTAAGAATGTGGCATTTACAACAGGAAACATCAATGAAATCACAAAGAAATTGAAGGAGGTCTCACTGAAAGCTTTATAAACTCAGCAGTGTCTGTTTGATGGGCAATCACTGGCAGTGAAAATATAATCTACCACGAGGTATGTGAGCGGCAGCCCTTGTTTCACAGTGAAGCCTCAGACCACAGGGAAAGACTTATGCTTGAGCCTAGACTACAGCTGATAGTATAAGATGAAGGACCTCTTGGAAGAGGCTTCATCATCGCAGTTTTCTCATATAATATGACTCCCTCTGCTTAACTTTGGTGCTGGGTAACCCCAAACACTTGTTAGTTTGGCAGGGGCTGACACAGCACCTGGTGACCTGATAAGACTTCTTTTCAGGGAAGATGGAGAAGGGACTGGTATAGACATGGGTGATTTATTTCTCACAAGGTGCTGTGGTCTCTTGCATAAATACAACCATATAAGCATTTCTCTGGCAATAAAACATTTTCTGCTGCAAGTGCTCAGATTGGTAGTAGCAGCTCTGGGTAGTTCAGCCATTTTGTAATTTATTAAGAGTTGTCAGAGCAGACATTTTAAAATACTGGTCTGTTCATCACTGTGAAGTATTTACAGTGAGATTTTCACGTGAAAATCATTCTTGATCCATTTACTAATATTTACCGTCCTGTTGATTTTTAGGTCCAATACAAAATTATTGTTTCTTCAGGGAACCAAGTGTGAAAGTCAGACATCCCCCTACATCCCTCTCCTGCAGAGCTGGGCACAGGTGTAAACAGGGCCATAAACTAAGGAGGTTATCACTGTGCACTTTGCTTGACTGGGTATAGCTGGTACAGTGTAGTCCTAATCCATGCCTGTAGCTCTTAAAAACTATGGAGATAGAAATAAATAGCAGTTTGTTTAATAACAATGGTATTGCTGCTAATAGTGATAATAATGATAATGATGGTGATTATAACAGCAACACCAACAACAGTAGTAGCAATAATAATAATAATTATAGTAATGCTTGTTTATTTGCATGTATTTTACAAATGCCTTCTACTTAGCTGCAGCTCAGATCAGCAAGGCTCAAGGAATGAAGTCCATTAGCTATGTTTTGAACAGGCTTTGGCTGGCAGAACGTTCCAGTCAGGGAAGATCAGCCTGCCTAAGAAGGAAATGCAGATGTGAGATGCTAGTTTTTTGGGTTTTTTTCTAATTGCAGATAGCCAGATATTTTTTCTTCACTGATTGGCTTTTGGGGCTTTTTTTTCAGCTGTTTTTTTGAGGAGGTGTTGTCTTGATGGACATAGTTCAATTGGTGGACTGCTTAGGTTGCTCATAACAACTATTCCTTAGAGTTATCACCACAGAGAGCTCACAATTTCCTTTGCCTGACTGGTCAGCTGAGTTATTTGATGTGGTTTCTATTTTCTATGATTTGTCTAGAACAATAAATTTTTATGCATCTGCAGCTCTTCACTAACTTTCATTCATGAAAAATTTCTTATATTTGAAAAAATATAGTCTTCTAACAAAGCAAACAAAATACAGCTGTTCAATTCTTCACAGAAGTGAAGCTGAAAAGATGATCAGAGCAACCCCCTTGCCCCCACAGCTCACTTAAGTTTGCATTTGCAGGACTGAACATGTGGTGAGAGGACTGTGACAGAAAGACAGAAAAATCATGGAGAGATGCTCTGTAAGGGTCCCACAGGAGGCACATGTACCAGGAGGGACTGAGACCTACAGGGAGCTGAATATGTGCTTTGGTGGTACAGGGAGATGTTGCCTACACTGTGATGCTCTCTGTGGCATGGCCTGATCTGGTCCCTGGTGTGCACTGCACCTCTCTGCCAGGACGGGACATGGGTTCCCTCCACCTCACCCACGGGCCATTGTTTCCATTGTGGGTACGAGTCTCTGTCAGAGAGAGAAGTACACACACAGAAGGGCTGGAAAGCTTCTTCAGTGTACTCAAAGAAGTTCCATTTTCTGGACACAGAGACCATATAGCAACCTATTCTAAAATGCCAATGCAACCATTAGGATGAAGATATAAGGGAATAGAGCAGGTACTGAAACATCTGGAATGTAGGGACATGATGGAACTATTTGTCCAAATACACAGAAGTGGCGGGCTATAAAGTGCTGCAACACAGCGAAAAAAGATCCAGCTGAGGTACCAATACCATGCTGAATGTACCCATGACAGCTAAAGGGAGGTTCAGTGCTGGAAGGAGGAACATCACAATTGTAAGCATGTGGGGGACAGCGTGAAAAATGACAGAAGAGTTTTGGCAGTGGTAGTCAAATGTCCAGTGTGGGCAGTGGAAGCATTAGTGTGCCTTCCATTACCTTCGCACTAAATGTGCAGGGCTTGGCACTTTCTGGCCATAAAGTTAATTCTGTATTTACAGAAACAGATGGATAGATAAGCTTCCAGCTGCAGAGCATTCATCTAGGGGAAAATAGGGAAGGAATGTAAATCCATATACTGATCAAATGAGACTACAGAAGATTTCTAATCATAGAATCCTTTGGGTTGCAAGGTAGATCTCATTGGTCTGTTCCCCCACACAAGAACAGTTGATCTGAAACTTTATTATTATCTTTGTATATAGATATTTTCTTGAAGAATCTTCATTATGGTTTTCGTAACAGGGGCAAATATTGGTGCTAACTAGATTTTCAAGACATTTTGCACTAAAAGAAGTTGAACTAGGACAGACTTTACCTTCACTTGGGCTTCTGTCCATCATGTTTTCTTCCTACACACAGAGTTCTGATTTAAATGGGGGACTATAGAGCTGAGGCAGCATCACGCAGCATGTGGGCACCTGCTGTGTTGCTCTTTACAGATAGAAGAGTAACCTTTGTATGACCTATAGTCTCAGGTAAACCTGTGCCAAGTAAAATCCAACATGGATGCTTCAAAAGAAGGGGATATTTATTCCCTCACTGAGCCATGAACAGTGTACCTCTGGATTTCTGTTTTGACCCCCATTATTCCCTAGTCCCACTTTTGTGATAGTGGCAGAGCCTCAGCTTTGTATGTGATACAATGCAATAGCATCCAAGTTTGTGAAGTTTATTTTAATAGTGTGCCATCCAGTTACAAAGATGTAACACTGACTTGTTACCCTGACATGACAATATCTGAATGGAGTGGCATCAGTCACTCAAGGTGGACAAAACCAGATGAGCAATGAGGTCTCCATTGCTTGTTTTATTCTCTGCTGTGAGCTCCTTTATTGGTCTCCCTATAACACACCTTTGCCTTTGCTCATGAGAGTTGTGCGCATAAGGAAGCACCTGCTCTCCCCTCTCACCATTTGAAAGCAGCTCTTTTATGCAATACCACTCTTTCCACTGCCCTGAAATTTTATAGAGAAATCCTTACTGTTTCTCTTAGTGAGTGCCTTGTTTCATTATGAGGCTAACAGAGAACCTGTTAATAGGACAAATTCAAAACTAAACAAACAGATCAGTGAGAAAGAGTTTTAATGTTTTCACAGTGAAGTGCAAGTCTCTGTCAGAGAGAGAAGTACAGCTGGTATATATTGACTTGCTGGATTGGTGCATATTTGGCCACATCAACACCTAGCAGCAATCCCTTACTTTCTGAGCTTTTCTTTTTTTTTTTTTTTCTCGAAGCATAATAAATACAAATGCTTATATTTGGGATGTAGGGTGACATTCAGACAGCTGCATTTGCATGATTGCATCTGCTAAAGAATTTAGTGCATTTTTAAACATAAGGGTTGTTTTAATACATATCAGCTCAATGTGTTTTAAATCTAGTACTGTGATATAAATATTATATATATATATATACAGACATATGCAGCCATTGGGGCTAGGTCCACCTCCTCTGCCTCCACATTTCCAATTCAATTTATGTGAGCTAGAAAAGAGTTCTAGTAGTGTGAGCTTTACTGGTTTTCCATTTGATTTGGAGCTCTCTTCAGACCTCATGTTTTAAAAAAGGGATTGTGCCTGTGTTAAAATTAAGGCTCCTTCATTGTAACAGTTCTAGGCAGCATGTGAGAGTTGAGAGGAACAGACCATTCCCCCTTCCTGGCTCTCATTTCAGGCTGCCTCTGATAAAAACTGATTGACTAAAGAGTGTGATGCCTGAGATGGCAGCATCAGTGAACTGCTCGTATGCAATGTGTTAACAGGTTTAGAATGTAAGGTCTGCATGTGCCCAGTACTTTTCATCCTGTTCAAATTAAAGTGTGTATAAAAATATGAAGCAACTAGCTAGTCTTAAATCCCTTTGCATGGTCAAAGCCCTAAATACCCTGGTTTAATACAGAAAGCCCTGCAAAATGATTTATGATATATAGGGGAATAAAGATTTCTTTCTTATGCTTCAATTTTCACAGTGAATGAAGCTGCATGATTTAGTCTGGGTGGCTTAAACACAGTGCAGTAAAACAGAGTGTTCCTCCTCATTACTGCTTTTAGCTTCATCCAAGACTAATAGCATTTAAGTGTGTTAGTATATTATGACTGTTTGGTACCATCTGAAATTATTTTTATGGGCAGTCACATCTCTTACTGTAAAGCAAAATTGTAGCATACTTATCTGGTTCAGCTTTTGAGTCAAGAACTGAATGTACACAGAAACCAAATTTCCTTCTGGTGTCTCAAGTAAGATGTGTTATGCACTGAAGGTGATAGTATGTGAAGGCACCCCATTTTGCTGCTGATATGACTTAGAGGCTTTCTGCTTGAATGCTAGCAATGTACATTTTAGTTTTTTTAAGTACAGAAATCCAGTTTCAGAAGATATTTTTTTTTTGTTTGTACAGACCTTGGATGCCTGCAATGATGACAATAAAGGGCTCATGAAATAAAGAGAATTTTACACACCTATAAGTGATGCAGTTAGGGGAGATTTTGGGCTCCCTTTCTAGCTGAACAGGTAATTTCATCTTAGCCTATGATGATAACCCATTGACACATTTGCTCATGAGATTTTACCTCTCACTGTTTTCTCACACATTGTGTCTCACTTATACAGAAATAGATTGACTTTTTTGAAAATCAGATGAAGATCACATAGAACATGAATCTATGTTTCCCTATCTGAATGTTCATGACTTGAATACTTCTTAAATTGAGCTGAGCTGAGTGTAGCCAGATGATGAGTAGAACCATATGAACAATGCTTCCATCAGCCGCTTGAAGCAGATAAGCCATGAATAATTCAGCACAGGAGAGTGCCTGGCTCTTCTCTGGTAGCTTCACAATAGGTCACAAGTGACTAAGCTCAGAAGAGGATGTGTCCTCAGCATAATTAGTCTTTCTTTAACACTACTGAATTAGCACTTCTGTTTTATTGTACCCTGAAGGTAAAATGGTTATTAAGTTACAGAACAAGCAAATTATTGCTAAATGCCTTGGGCAGATTACTCAAGAGCTTCTGACTATCACTTTATTAACTACACCTTACGTCATCAAAAAATATTAAGCTTGCAAAATCAGTAAAAACCACAAATGTTATGGTAAAAATAAAAAAGCAGGCTACAGGGGTGAGAAAGGAAAGTAGCATTAAGCAGTTGTCTAAGTTTGGCACATGCATTATGTGATATAACACATCATTCATTGTTCCCTATGTCATAGATGTTCAAATTGTTTATGTAAGATTTCATTTTTATTATGAGATGATTAAAAAATACAATTTGAACATTTAGCTTGAATATAATTTGAAAAAATTGTAACCCCCTCCTCCTCCCCCACATTCTGAGGCTCAGTGTTGCTGCAAAGAGGTCCTTTCAATTGCACTAAGTTTGTTCTGTACAGAAACCCAAGGTGAGGCAACCAGGGGACTATTTTCCTGGACCAATTTCATAGCTGAATTACCCTCTCTAACCTGGATTAGAAATTTTAGAAGGGGCTCTTGCTGCTTGATTAGCTCTTCCTGATCATACCTTCCAGGTACAGGGCCCTGAACAGTGATGTCTTGGGTAGAATCATTACCTGCAGGCTTTTGGGATCCTTCCAGGAGCTCCATCATAAGGAGCCTTATGATGCTGTCCCAGAGGATCATTTTACAACTGGTTTTACTGACCTGATATAGTGCAGGTACCTCAGCAAGTGTGTCAGGGTAACTTAAAGGCTCAATGGGATACAGAGCTAAGGAGGAGAATGAGCAGCAGTTCTTGGAAGTGAAATTGCAGCCAAAGTTATCACCTTGGGAAATTAGAGTCTGTGTCACTTTGGCACATGGATTTTTGGCCTGAACACTCACAGGTACCTCTCCTGGGCATTTAAGCCTGCCTGCAAGTTCCTCTGAGCCACTTTTGCAACACTCTCTCTGTCTTCTTCCTCTTCCACCAGTTGGAAGGGGGTGACCACAGTCCTGATGTGAGGGATGGAGGTGCAACAGACTGACCCAGGTGCAAAAGTGGAGTGATGGAGCCTGCAGACAGCTCAGCAGCAGCCTGTCACAGAGGGATGAACCCATCTGCTTGGATGGTTCATCTGCATCTGATGGTTCAGTGGCAGGTGCCTGTCTATCTGATGGTTTTTGGTAGCCCTACACGTGTAACACCAATCGGAGTGAGAAAGTACTAAAAACTGAGGAGCGTGGCTGAAATTTTCTGTTCATTTTTAGAATCACCAAGAGTAAGCAACCTCACTTCTGCTGTTGTACTACACCTTTGTGAATGTGTTTGGATGTATTTAACAGGTGTGAATTTTAATATAAATTGTGTGCACAAATATAAATCACAGAAAAAGACATGGAGGACATTAAGTCACAAGTGAAGGATTCAGCAGAAAGCAATTTCCTACAATCATTTTATGCTGGAAATAAATAATGTTTAAACTTTTAGAGGCAGATAAGTAACTTCTCAAAACTTGAGGATTCAGAAATAGAATATGGGAATAAAATATGTTGGGAAGAATCTCAGGACCAAAATGGCTAATAGCTGTATCACACAATTTATGACATGCAGCCATCAATTACCACAAAAAAGGAGTTATTTTTGTGACATTTTAGAGCTCTAAATAGACAGAAAGATATACCTAAAGTATCAAGAATCTCAGAATAAATGCACAGATTTTAAGTGCACATTGGGGTGCTCTTTCATTTTCTGTGGGGTTTTATTAACGGGGATCAGCTTTCAGTCGAAGGGCCTGAGAAGAGACTTGCTGCTTCTGAGATCAATAAATTGGTAAGGAATGAGTACCATAACGCTGAACCAATAGTAACCCAGTAAGGGAGCAATCAGGGAGAGCTTTATAACAATGCAAAAGACAAATTCTCCACATTGCAGAGAGCTCAGACCTAACACATATGTCAGACGTATAACCTACAGTTATGCTCTTGCTCCCTTGAAGCACTGCACATCCCACAGAAGCAGGTTTTTTGCTGGTATTACATAATTTTTCTCAGTGTGTCTAAAAAGTTGTTTTGGGTTTCTCTTACCAGATCAGCCACTCTTCCACATAACCCTCCCCAGTTTATATACTGGTTTCTGTGGTGTGGAATATCCCTCTTTTCAGTTTGGGTCACCTGTCCCAGCTATACTCCCTCCCAGTTTCTTTTACAGACCTCCTCACTGGCAGAGCATGAGACAAGGAAAAAGGGTCTACAACTCAGGAAAAACACAGCTTAGCAAAAACTAAATCATCAGTGTGTTATCAACCGCATTCTCATTCTGAATCCAAAACACAGCACTGTAACAGCTACTGAGAAGAAATTAACTCTACCCTAAATGAAACCATGATAGAAGCTAAAGTGCTGCTATTTTCCTACAATTAAACTTTTTTTTTTTTCACTATGCTGAAACTTCTGCTTATAGGAAAAGATGACATGAACCCCTTTTGGATATTTGTTTGACAGCTCAATGTTAAAGGTATTCTGCTAATCATCTCCTAGGCAGAGGTGATGGCAGTATTGGATTTTTTCTCCCTTCAATAGCTGGGAGTTAATGACCTGCAAAGATTTATGAATAGAATTGTCTTAATGTGATCTAGTCAAGTCAAGCTCTGAAGGAAGGTAAGGTTGGGGGAGGGTTGTGTTTGGATTTTGGGAACTTCTTTTGTGTGTTATTCCACCATATGCCATAGTAACAAAGTGTAAGGCAGACGCTCCCTGTGGTGCCTTTTGTTATCATGATGGCGTTTTCTGTTTGTGAGATCAGGAACCCAGAGCCTGGGAAGAATTACTGGAAAATCCCAACATAAAAAAAAAATTAAAGATAAAGATGATTAATTTGAATGAAGCTGCTATGAAGCAAAATCTATCAAAAAGTCAAATTTCAATGTTCATTAGTTTGCATCAGAGCAACAGAACTATTTTGGGAAAGGTGAAGGGGTTACAGATGTTGCCATGCCAGTGGCCTCCGTGCTGAGAATCTCCAACAGATCTCTGCCTTCCTACCAAAGGGCTGTTGGAAGGGGAAGGACACTGGCCCGGCTCTCTCAGGTTAGCCCGGGATTAAATAAAAAGGTGTTATGAAAAAATAATTGGATGCAACTTGGGTGACGTTAGGCAGTGTAACTTCCGCTATTAATTGAGTTTCCATACTGTGCCCAATAAAGTTTGAGCAGACTGAAGCATGGCAAATTTGTGGATGCAGCAGGTTTTCTATCTGTATAGCACTACTATGGGCGTATTATTTCATAGAAATGAGAGTGTAGAGCATCACATCCATATTCCATCTGATCCCTCTAGGATTGCAAAACCTTATGGCTGTGGACAGTAACTAAAGGTGATGATGAAGCCAAGAATAGATTTGGATGTAGCAAATGATAACAAATTAGACAGAATCCACATTCAGTAACTTATTTCCCTCTTGAAACATGTTGAAAGATGTGCAGATAAAATGTCAGGGTTAAATTAAGGCCTTAGTAATGGATATGGCTCAAAACCAAAAAATACATTTTGGGTGGATGTCCAGAAAACCAGAATCTCACTGACTTACAAACGGGTCTGAACATGATTTCATATTGAGACTGATCTGGAAATATTTCTCTTTTATCCCTTAAACTCCCTGAACAGAACAAGGACCTTGCAAACAGTGTAACATGTTAACAAAGATAAATTGTACAGTACTAGTTGTAGGTTTCCATGGCAATACACACTGAAGCTCTGTGATTTACCAGCAGTGAAGCTGACAATAATGAGACAAAGAGAAACCTGTCTTTCTCATTGCTCCTCTAAGGAAAAAAATTTGAGAATTCCATGCTAACCATATGTAGTGCAAGTTTTTCTTTACAGGTCATAATATGTTTTCTGCAAAGGTTGCATGTTTCTGGGTACCATCTAGGATGACCTGTTTTCAAATTTTCTTCAAATTTTGGTGCTTTTTGGAGATATTTGAAGGCCACGAAATGCAGCTGATGTAGATTAGCAAAATAGGAGTTTTCTCAGAGAACTCTGACTTGTAAGAAGATGTGCAATTTGTCTTCCATAATTTTTTACTACTTTGACCTTGAAGTGAAATTAAACGTCCTTGTGAACTGTCTTGAAAATCCTGGATTTGGCAAAATCACAAAGCCATTCTTTCTTGCTGTGATTTCACATTGCTTGTTCTTCTCTTCAGCAAAAAATCAACTGAGCAAAACAGATTGAATATAAGAAAAGAATAAAACTATGTGATGCTTAACCAGACTCAGTTAGCAATCACATTCTGAGTGAAAATTCTGCTTGGTCGACTGGGTTTTAAGTTACCCATGTTTTATGTTTTCTGATGTCTCCCTATTCCACAGCAGTGGAATTATTTATTTATATTATTTCTGGCTTAAATATTGCAACCTGAACTCAGTTTTGTTGTCTTTAAGCAAAAAGTCTGTTTCAGCTGGTGCATTGCATGGTTATTAGAGAACACAAAATAACAGTATTCAAAATATTATTTTTTTGCTATAAAGTACTTTGATTTCTACATGTTAAAGCTATATGAAGGGCTGTAAAGCATCCAGGTTTCTACAGATTAAAACTGTATAAAAGTGTTCTGTAATTATTTTTGTAATTATAATTTTTTTTTCTAGAAAGTGATTTTACAGCTCTGGACCAGTCTTAAAACCAGCATAATCCACCAAGCACTTAACAGTTGATTAACTCACCAGTGATGCTGAGTTCTGTTAGAAGTTTTTCATGTGGGCTGTTCAGGTCTGATGGGCAAAAGGCTTAATGGGTAAAGGATCAGACTCATTCCTGAATTCACTGAGAACAGCTCCCAGTCCAAAGGAAGAAGCAATGGATAGCTGGCTGTGAGTGTTGGCAGGATGATATTTCATTCTGAAGTAAAAGCTGTCAGCCTGTTAATCATGTTGATGACTTCTCTGTAGTGTTTGCTTAGTATTGAAATATCAGGTTCTAGCCACTTACTGATTTTAATGCAGTGATAGGACATATAATCTATTTCATTTTGCATGATATTTTGAACTTCCTGCTACAGAAGGGAGTATAATACCAGGGCCAATACATAATCTGTAACAACTGGGTATTAAGATATTATGAGAACAAATTACAGTTATTAATAAATGGCTAATTTAAGATGCAATTAATCACATAATATCCTGAGTTGGAAAGACCCACAAGGATCATCAAAATCCAACTCCTGGCCCTGCACAGGACAGTCCCAAGAGTCACAGTATGTGCCTGAGCACATTGTCCTAATGCTTCTTGAACTCTGTCAGGCTTGGTGCTGTGAGCACTTCCCCGGGGAGCCTGTTCCAGTGCCCAACCACCCGTTGGGTGACAAACTTTTTCCTGATGTCCAACTTAAACCTCCCCTGACTCAGTTTCATGCCCTGTCCTTGAGTCCTGCCACCAGTCACGGGAGTGAAGAGATTGGTACCGGCCACTCTGCTTCCCCTTGTCAGGAAGATGTAGACCGCAACATCTCCCCTCAGTCTCCTCCAGGCTGAACAAGTCAAGTCACCTTAGTCACTCCTCAACATCTTGTTCCCCAGTCTGTTCCTGCATCCAGGGTTGTCCCAACACAGCTGCAGAATCTGACATTTGTCTTTGTTAAACTTCCTATGAGGAAGTTGAGGAAAACTGGCCCTAGAATGGCGCCCTGAAGAATCCCACTGGTGACTGGTCACCAACCTGATATATAGCCATTTATTATAACCCTTTGCACCCAACCCATGAACCAACTGCTCACCCACTGCATGATGTGTCTATCTAATTTTTTTCTAATGTTTACCTAATATTTAGAATGCCACTGTATCTTTTCATTTCTCTCATATGAATAAAATTATAACTATTCTTGTGCATCCTGTGCAAGTTTACTAGGGACAACTAGAGAACTCTGCTTGAAACATTCATGCTTTTTATGGAATGTGGTCATACATATTTCTAGCTTTGGACTGTTAAAGTAGAATCCTTCCTAAATCATTCTTTTGTTAAAAAATATGAGCATGAGGATACAATATGCAGATTCAGGCTGACAGGCACAAAATATTTTACATAGGTTTTATGTCTGAAAATTTGTCTGATATTTGTTGTAGAAAATTGCAGGTTTAGAAGATAGCATTTTCTAGAAAGGAAAATATTCTGCTAAACATTCCACCACCTGCCTCATGATGGCTAACTTATAGGCAACAGATTTTTTTTTAATAAATAGCATTATTAGGAGCTACTGCACAAAATGAGCATTTTTTCATATTAAATAGAATAGGTTTTCGCTGATATAGTTTTGTGAAACAGGGGTATTTCTGCAATACTTTTTTTTTAGTCAGAAAGGAAAAAAAGAGGAAGAAGTCTGCCTGGCTTTCACCAGATTGTTTATGTTCTTCAGTGACAAAGTAAAATGACATCTGGCAGGAATTTCAGAAAACTGGGCAAATCCTGTGCCTCAGAAATGTGTGATTTACATGGGGAAACAAAGAGCGAGGGGTCTCTGTGCAGTATGAGCTTTCAGAGGAAAAATATAATGAAAAACCAGGCTGCTTGCATTCATTAAAGAGCCCATACTGCTTTTCACAGGACAAAAATTCTTTCTCCAAACTATATTGTTCATCAAACACTGTATCTTAATTATCAAACTACTGGAAGATGATCTTATCACCATCTGCTAATGAGCATACCCTCCTACACTGACACAGCAGGCACCTTTTAGAGGTGTTTCTGTGATAAGTTATTGGTAAATATTGTTAAAGAGTCATCATGTTGCACTCTTATAAATACATATTTTGTAAAATGTTTAAATTCTAGTGGCATTCTGTGAGAGAGAAAAGCTATTTGACTTCATTATTCTGATGGGAAGAAAGCAGTAAAATGTTTGTCAGTGGGCTAAAAATTAACTACAATTAAAATATGGATAGGGAGAATATCTATGGGTGCATTCAACTGAATAAAAAAAGTTTAAAGCTATCCACAGCCCTTTGCACTCCAGCACATAAGTATACTACTACCTGTTTGGGTCATGAAGAAAATTTCTTCAGAGGCATCTTATTTTAAAATTGTCTGGCAGTTGTTAAGAACTAGGCTTCTTCCATTTTCGCTGCTATGAGTTTTTCAGATTTATACTATCTTCCCTGTCTCCACTATAAAATTTTTCTTGCCTCATGCAAATATGCCTATGTGAATGGCACACAGTTGCTCAAGGAAGGTGCTATGAGTTACTGATACAAAGGCATTTTGTTAATTTTAATGCTATTATTCTGATGGGAAAAAAGGAGCAAAATATTTGTTAGTAGGCCAACTACTTTGTATTGCTAAAACATGGCTTATAAGAAAAAATGGCTTATAAAGCCACTGAAAAGATTTCTTTAAGCATCTGAAGACTGAGTATAGTACTGAACCCACATTCTCAGTAAAATAGCTTTCACTGTGGTCTGCTTTATACTGACTTATGTATACTTAAGTATTTTGGATGAAAGGACTTTAAAATCCTTAATGTTCTGTTCCTGTGTCCATGAAAGCCAGTAATAAATTTCCTTTATCTTCAATTACATAGAAACAGGATCTGACAGGTTAAATCTTGTAATTTCTCATCAAAACACAGGTAGGTCATCATCATTAAGGCTGTTTTTCACAGTGGGACAAGCTTGAACAACAGAATGTCAAGAAAAGAGAGGGGACAGAGATGTAAACAAATCCAAGGACTCTTAGCTCTTTCCCTCAGCTCTAAACATTAGGCTGCACAGTCTGTAAGATTTTTTTTACTTGTAGACTCCAAGCATTTTGAAACTTTCTCACACACAGGTGTTCCCAGGGTGCTTAAGCTGAGAATGTTCCAGGTAACACCTGGCTTCCATATTTTTTTTCTATGTGAAATAGCTAAATTTGTTTGCTCAGCAAGCAGATTTACCAGAAAATAGATTAGACATGGCTTTCACTCCTAATCAGCAACATGACAGCTTCTTAAGCAGACTCCTGTTCACCTACTTGCTGTTCTGTTTGAAGGAACTTGCCAATCACTATTAAGGTTTCTTAATGAGTTTAACTTGAAAAATCAGCTGCTGTGCTGCAGATGTCCATCCATCAATTTGCTCCTGCACTTTCCATCAGGAACATTTGACTGTATGGTTATTTGTCTGCTAGGGTAGTAAAACTGTCCCAACTTCTCATATATTCTGATGGGTGTTTAAGAGACCATAATTCAGAATTATAGAGCTATAAAGCCATCTTCCTTCATTATTTAATAAGCAGACCTTAAATTAATGTTGTACAGTCTTGTTTGTAGATGTCATGTCCTTTCTGTTATACCCATCTATCCATGTTGTTCTGGCCAATGATAATAAAACCTTACCATAGAGAGAGACTTTATTCAGAAAAATAATTTATTTCAGTGGCTACAGACAAAGTAATATTATAGCCTATATTTAACACTGGCCAGTCTGTATAGATATGGAGTGAAGTGAAAATATAATGAATTTGAAAAAAATGAAATGTGAAGTATGTTAATAAAGTTTCAACTGGAAGGAGCTCTTAAGTAGACACCAGGGGATTCACTACTCAGACAAGATTTTTTTCTGTTTAAGTCATTTGTAACATCTTTCCCTGGTGTTCACTGAAGACTAGTTTTACGTGCTCAAATGGCACTAATAAGGTGCCTCAATAATAATTGTCATGAAACTCAGTAAAGTCTAAATCTTGGATAATTCTACTTATCTCTCAACTATTGAAATAGAATAGTGGGCAAAAAACCTCCATAGAGCAAAGTTGTACAGTGCCATTAGAAAGCAGTCTAAAAAGAAGTGAAAATGATTCACAGAAGTTCATTATTTTAACCTGCATTCCCTATGGTTAATTTGTAAACATGTCAATTATTTTCTGTAAAAGCTCAGTTAAGTACATCATATATATGGTTCTGGTCTAAGTGACTCCTAAGTCAGTTGAGGCTTTTGTAAACCTGTCACTGTGCATCCAAAACACAGATCTCTCTCCTGTAAGGAATACATAAGTGAAGGAAGGGCGCAGTTATGCTGTGCAATTACATTGCAGAGTAGACATGACCCTATAGCAAGGAAATTCATAATCACCTAAAAGATGGTCTCTGCTTCTCAACACCAAAAGCATATAAAAAGGGTCAACAAAAGGCCGTAAAAGGAATATCAGAAACACAAAAATCTCCTCAGTAAGGAGGCATGGTGTCTATTCAACAGCTGCAGAAAACACAAGAAACAAGGTAATATAAAATGATAAAATCTGAGTCAGTCAGATAATCCTCCCTGATTCTTTCTGAGGGAGAAAAACAAATGAAAACTAGTGAAAATTATTATGCAAATAGATGTGCAGGAGTGCTTTTTAAGATGAATAATAATTATTGGTGCCATTAGACATGATTGAGATGAAGCTTAAAGGAGATTTCAGAAATGAATTACACATTTATATGAATAATAAACACACAAAATGAAATTACAATAACCAGGGCTTATTAGGTTCTTCTAATTCAATATCATGCATCTACCACATATGCTAGAACTAAACTTAGATCTGTATCATACTATAATACCGTAACGAAAACATTAATTAAAGTCCTTCACTTAATGGACTCAAGAAGGCCTAAAAAGAATTATAAATGATAGACATATATAAAAATTTGTTATATGCAACAAGGCCATGTGGGACAAACAGCCTGTACCAGTATCAAAGCCAAGTAAAAATTCTTAGATTTCTGTTTCTTGTCCTGAGCAGAACAAAGATTGAACAGACTGAAGAAAATCACGCTACAAAGAATTGAACAGCTTCTTCTCAGAAAAGAATACCTTCCCAGAAAGACAATTTGCATGGTAATTAACAGAATATTTTGCTATAAAATTGGAAGTTTATGCTGTAAGTCATTACTTCCTAGGTGCAATTTTACTCTGGCTGCTGACTGAAATGGTGGCATTTTCTGAAGGAGACCATCTCAAGGCTGCCAAATTCTTTCACTGCAATTCATGAAGCCAATGCAGCACCTCTGCTTGTGCATCTCATCGACAAAACATTGAACCTGTACATAGGAACCTGTTGGTGAAGGAAAGAAAGTGTGGGGAGAAGAGGAAAGGAGAGAGAAAGTAAGAAAGTATGTGAGTGTGTGTGTGCGTGTGTGTCTGTGTCTGTGTCTGTGTGTGCGTGCAGGTGTGTGTGTTCACTCATGCCATGGGGTAAGGCTCTTTGAAAGTGTGAAGAGCTACTTGCAAGTCACATGGGCTAGAAGAAGGGGTACAGCTTTTCTGGAAAAAAAGAAGGAAGAGGAGATGAAAAGGCAAAAGGGACTAGACAGCTGGTCCCTACTTCATTTTTGGACCAGGTATAGTTTTCCTTTGTGTCACTACAATTATCTGCTGGCTTAGATAGAAGGGCATCAGCAAAGGTCTGCTTTTTCTGGCTCAGGGAAGTAGCTACCATTCATAATTAGAGATGACAAGCTAGACTATATGGACCTCATGATTTGTTTGCTCCTGTGTGCAAATAATACTCGAGACGCTTCTAAAACAGCCAGCTGAATTAATTTTCCACAATCCAAAACCATCCTAAGGGAATTCAGCTGTCATATCTCTACCCATACCTCCGTGTCTCAACCAGCACAACGGAGATGTTGTGTCTCTTACTGCCTTGCAATGGCAGTGATGTAGTTATTGCCAATTTCACTCTACATGTGATGGATAGGAATCAATTAAAATACTGTATTAGAGACAACAGGATGTTTACTTGGAATAATTTTTTTGATTTAGTAAATGGTAGAACTAATAAAAGAAATTGCTTCTATCAGCTTTCACAGTAGTTTAAAACTTATTGAGCACAACCAGACAAGTGTTTAGTTATCTGGAGGAGAAAGCTTGAGCAATGGGCTGGAAAAGAAAGGTCTTTTAAAATATGCCCATTTTTAAGATTTAGTTTCAGTGTCTTCTTTCCCTCCTCCCTGTCAAGTAATTAAAGTTCTTGACTTGTTTCAAAATGGCTCAGATTAAATTTCATTTTGTTAAGCACCTCAATTTTTCAGCTAGGAAAAAAAAAGACCATTAGGAATTTGCATTATCCATTACAGCCTCCTTCATGATCTGAAATTTATATGGGAAATGCTAATTGGACATTCATCATAATAAAGATAATGATTTCTGTAGTCTCCGCAGTGATAATTAAGATGAAAGATGAAAATGATGCAGAACGAACATTGTATTCTTTATTTGCTGTGAATGGAGAAAGGAAAATTGATTCTGTCCTTGTCTGCAGGGTAGGGGTGCCAGGCAGGGGTAGAGGGGAGCATGTACAAGAAGTTGTTTTGTCTAAGACATCTGAATTTGCTTAGGGGAAAGATGGTCCTGCTGATTTTACTCCAGTACTCAGATGAAGAAGGTTGATATTGAGTGTAACCTCCTCCTACTACTGGGAGCTGTCCTGAAGACAGATGTGACTAATGAGGTTTTGTTCATTATGCTTCAATGCACTGTGCTTGCCTTCTTTTGCTTTCCAAACAATGTGTGTTCCCAGTTCCTTGAGGGAAAGAAGCAACTTCCATGGTGTGCAGTTTTAAGTGCATGCACTGCCAGAAGCAGGTTTTGTGTTAGCTCATTGCCATGTCTACACGCATCTGCTTTGAGATTAAAAACAAGCCAATAAAACAAAGGTTTGTGAAATAGAAAGAATTTTACACAAAAATCTTTCTCTTCCATTTGTTCTACTTCTTGTACAAAAGAGATTTGGTGAATTAAATCCAAGATTGATATTGTTGACACTTATTTTTTCTGAAACTGGAATGAACTTAAACTCTCAGCCTGAATTCTTTGATGAATGCACACAGGACCCAAGAAAATCCAATATCACTAATTATCCATTCAAGAAGACCAGTGTGACTATGGAGAGGCATCATTTATCAGGGACTTGCCAGATACGTATTTGTCAGGGAGGATTTATTGCTTCTAGGTGTCTCTCTGGGCTTCTGCTCCTGAAAAGAGGGTTGGAGAGCAGTCAGGGACTACTCAGAGACTCAAAGGAGCCACAGATTGGTTCAGGCTGGTGGGCACTGTGTAGTGTTGGGCTGAGAGCCCTGTGCTGCAGGCCCCTGGGAAAGTGCAGTATGGAAGTAAGTGGCCAAGGCTGGACCCATCAGGCACCTTCACAAATCATCTAGTCCTGTTGTCACTGAGGGCTACTGCAAACGAGCCTTGTCTGACAAGGGTTTCTCCAGCTGGCGGTTTCCCATTGCGGTAGGAAGAATAATATTTGGTGAATAGAGACCTATTATTCGCTCCTAGTTTTTCAGAGTGAGGTCTACGGATACTGACATCCTTCAATAGTCCATAAAAATCTTTTACGTGTGCACATAAACATGGAATGCAAGACAAACAACTGTGCATACAGAAAGACCACAGATGGTGGCTAAAAGCTCATTGTGTATACACTGGCACACCGTTATAAGAAGGAGACTGTGCCTTTTGGCTTTCCAAATGGAAAAAATCAGAGACAATTCAATTAATACTCCAACTTGTTTTAATAGCTGCTGGTTTTTAGCCGTTTCAGCAGCATCTTGCATGTTTATGAGGCCATGGTTTTTGAAAGGAAGAACTTTGAGGACAAGTAAGACAGTGAAACACAAGCACTATGCCTGGTGTGAACAACTTCACATGGAGCTGTGCAAGTAATTGACTTCTTGGTCTGCTTGCTGAATTGGGGGGGAAGGGGGGGAAAGGTGGGGCAGCAGCAGTGAGAACAGAAAACTAATTTACTTACTTGTTGATCCAATTGGATCAACACAAAATGAGTGAACAGGAGAATATAATTTCTTAGGTGACTGTCCTCAAATAGCGCTTAAAAACAAACAAAGAATCCTCCTTTTGGAGGTATTCCACACTATAGAAAAGATTTGACTAGACCCCAAAGGGCATGGCATGGGTGGTTAGGACATGCACTTTGGACTGAGCCATTTGAGCAGCTGCCTCTCTGCTGATGGCCTGTTATCAAAAGCACAATGGAGCAACTTCAGAAAAACAAGTTCTGAGCTTCAAACCACTGGTCAGAACAAATACATTACCATCTTTTGGATTTTGCAAAGCTGCCACTGAAAAGGTTTCCATGTTTGGAGAATGATCTCTGTGTAGGGCTTTATTTAATGATACTGCTTTTCGCTGAAGAAATCAGCATATTTTGTGTACATATAGTAGGGGAGAAAATTGCAGAGAATTTTACTCCTGAATTGAAGCATTTCCTAGATTATAGTTGTATTTAGAAGGAATGGGAAATTGAGGTCTCAAGAGATAAATTTTTCAGAAAGTCCTTAGGTGCTCTGAATGTTTTAGCTCAGAGGTCTTGTCTGGAAATACTCTGACTTGGCCATAATAAGATACCTATGTTGAACTTTTTAAATGAGACTCCAATGAATTCCTGCATCAACCTGAACTTTCTTTTTCAGCTTGCTCATGCTCAAAGTTGAACTGTCTTGAACTTTCATATACAACTCAATCTCAAGCACGACTTCTGATAAATCATGAATGTTGAAAGCATTCTAAAAATTCTCATGCTTCATTTTTTCCTGCTCAAATTCTACATCTGTTCCTGGACCCCCAGAGTGTCCAAGCAGTAGAAGCACATGCCAGACATTTCACAAACCCTTTCTTCCAGGAGGTTTCTTGACCCATTGCAATAGGCTTAAGTGGATAAAATTACTGGAATGAACTAGAATAAGAACTCAGATCCAAATCCTGCTTTTCATGGTGCTTGAGCCACTAAGTTGAATAATTGTTTTTCTGACAGTTTAATGCTTTATGGAAGACATGGCAATTATCCACAATTTTTAAAGATATTCAGAGTATCCTTCATTAAATAAGGATACTTTAGCTTTTCACACACATTTTAAAGCATTGTTCATTCTGTTTAAAACAGGGTACAGGAGTTTAAAACTGACAGAAAGTGTGTATAATGAACTGCTCATGAAAAGGAAAAGCCTGCATGATCTTGTCTAGGGATGGCTGCTCTCTGCCATCCCATGCCATGTTCATGGAAAGCTCCAAAGCAGTCACACTGGAAATAAGTAATTATCCAATCAGCGGTGAACAGAGGGGTTCACAGGTGATGTTTACCTTCTCAGGGAAACTGAGTTTATCTTCTTTATACTGGTTCTCTCTTTCTTTCCTTTTCTTCTCCCTCTAGTCTACATAGCAATGCACAAAGGGTTGATCCTTTCTAGGGGAGTATTTTTCAAACATTAAATGAATGGAAAAAGATCCCATGAAAATTCCATTTCCATGAGTTTGATTTTTCAGTGCAGTAGAGATCTAGAAAAGGAGACATAGTTTCCAAGCCTCTGCCCGTGTCATCTCAGCCTTTGTTTTCCTCAGTTCTAACAGATTCAGTAATCTTAGACTTAGTTTGCGCTGGAATGAAAAATTCTGAATTTCATGATCAGGCACACCAGGGAGCAAGTGTTAAACCACCCTATAATTACCCATTCACCCATGTGTGTGTGCAGACACACACACATAAAATAGCTTTTTAAAACTTATATAACTGCAATTTTCGGGATTATGCACTGGTCAATTCCTATCGACTAAATAATTTTCTGCTATTCTGAGGCTATGTTGATTGATCTTGAAATAACCAAGATTATTTGTTTGGGACCCAAGAAGGTGAGAAGCCTTGTTTGCAGATAACAAGTAGTTTATCCTGCTAGGTGTCTCCTTAAAGGTAATATATAATGGCACTGGGATGAAGAATTACATAATTTTGAAAGGAACTATATGATTCATTGGTGCTGCTATTTTAAGTGGTATGGAACAGCACTCTGCAAGTCCTAAGATAGAGCTTACAAAAGGTTTGTTCCCAGCCTACACTTGACATATATCACAAGACTTCATCAAATTCAGTATTACTTTTCTTTTTCCAGAATAAGAGCTAGTTAAAAGAAGATACTTGATTGAATCAGCATGGTCTGTGAGGAGAAATTAGCATGCATCTTTGATCTTAACATGTTTGCTTTACAGAAATGAGAATTCTTGTGTATCAAGGTAGTGTTAGTGGAGAACCATATCACAGCCAGATGTATACATAGGTTAATACTCACCTCCTTCACAGCAGGGTTATCAGCAGCCTTAAGGAAAGGCAGAAGGGGAAGTGACAGTGCTTTCATGGAGCTGGGTGCAAAATAGATTGCAAGCAGGCAAGCCGGGATTTTAAAGAGATTGAAAGATACTGTGGAATAAATAGGATACGAAAACCTTAACATGTGTCAGGATTTTGTTACAATAGTTACTGTAGAGACAGTTTCTCTTTTGGGAAAACTCACAGCTGTGGAAGCATTTATAACAGTATCAAGAGCATTTTTTCTTAAGCAGTACTGTCTTGCAGCATACGTTCATCAGATCTTGTTAGATAACCAGGCTCAGGCAGGCAGTATTTGACTGAGGACACCCAGAAAGAACCTTTACAACTGAATGGATGTTAGAAATCTGTAGGCGGCATTTTCCTTCTGACACAGGACCAGCTGTGTGTTAGAAAAGTTGTTGTACCTTAGCAAAGTCTACAAGGGTTCTCATTACAGACAGTGCACTCAATTTGTGGGTGGATAATTGTACCATGCCAAAATTTCACTTCAGGTAATTCAATTGAGCCTATTCAGCTTTATTTGGTGTTTTCAGTGTTCTCCTTTGCTTCCTTTTCTATTAAGAAATAGAAGCATTCCAGCTTTCCTTTGTGTTCCCGTGGTCATCCTCCAGTAGTGAGTTTGCCATGGCAAACAAAATAATCATTATATATTGTATTAAGTTTGTTAACATAACCTAGGCCCTATGTAGACACTGGAAGTATAAACCTAGCTTTGAAATAACTGCTTAAATATAAATGGTGAGGTAAGAACCTCCAGCTAACAAGGAAGGTGACAAAAGCCTTGCATTTTTTCGGTAGTGTCTATTAAAGGGCATTGCTCTCCTGTGGTTACAGGCACATACGCATTGTATTCACTGCTGTATATACATGCATACAAAATACTAACGCCAGATGATTATCATATAATTAGAAGAAACACTGGGTATCTGTTTGATTAATGTAGAATCTGTTTCCACTCTTTGATTCAGACAGAATTAGCTGAGCTGCCTCATGAGGATGAATAACAAAATCCATGTTTCGGGAGACTGTTTCATATAACTAAGAAATTATTTTGAAAGAGGCTGAATGAAGAGTTGATGGCTGGAAAATGGACATCCAGGTGACAAAAACTGTTAGTGTGTATAAGCTAGATTCTGCTGACTTCAGCTAAAGTTTTTATGCTCAGTCTTTGCTCCTAAGGTAGAAGATTTTCCTGTTCTCCTCTCAGTGACACTTGAGTTTAGCACTTCCAGCTAAATAGCTAATTGTTTTTCTCAAAATAATAAAACATGCATTGGCCAAAGACAGGCTTTACTGACAAAGAAGGCAGGAAGAATGGGCTTGTTATTAAAATTTCATATGAAAGTATTTTAAAGAATACATATAGTTTTATAATTTATTTATGTGCTTACTTCCAAGCTAAAGTATTGCAACTAACCTTTACTTGGATTTGAACTGGGAAAAAAAATTACTGATGTATTTTCTTTTTGAAAGTCTTTGCAGTCTCGTCACTAGTGCTTTTCTCCTTTTCTATGTTCTTTCATTTTTTCTCAAAATCAGAAGGTGCTTCCTTCAGTTCTCAAATAAAAAGTTTGAGCATTTCTTTTAACAAAACATCACTCAGTAGGATTTTCAGTTCAAATCCTGTAATTTCTGCTGTGACTCACTCTGTTCAGCTTTGCTAAACATAACTAACACAGTAACCCTGTGGCTGGAAACCATGTCCTAAGGCAGGGAGCCAGCTTTGATACCTCCAAGCTGCTCCAGCCCAGTCATCTTGATTAGACAATTCCCTATGTAATTAGGCTGCACCTTAAGCTGGGTGACCTAGAAACCAGGACTGATGGAAGTACATGCACTGCCAAATCTCCATGCCTAAATGGGTGATGCCTTCCGGAGTCCCAATGAAACAAAGTTAGTCCTCAGTGCAAGGAGAATCATGTTACTGGCTGCAAACTATTTAAACTGGAAATTCCTATTCTTTTTAGGCATTACCTTGTGTTTCACTGAGCAGACAGTAGAATTCACTGTGGCTCAGAAACCCAAAACATGATCTATGCCCCCCTTGAAGTCATTGACTTCAAAGTAATATATTTGTCAGTCCTTAAGTGACTGAATCTGGCACTATGACATGAATGATATTCCTGTGGTTAAGGAAATATTCACAATACATTCCTAAAGCAACAAGGCAACTTCCAAGCTTGGCTTTGACAAAATATATCATTCTATTCAGTTTCATGCACCTAGGAGCTAGCATTCCCTCTATATCTGCAGATTACTTATATGGCCTTCATGACTTCAGCATTTTGGTGCTATGAGATATGCATAACTTTAATGAGTAACTTCTTGTCAAGAGAATTCATGGGAATTCCAGACAGGTGAGATTAATAGCTCTTACGGGCTGAGTGGCTCAAGTGACTCTAAACAGGATGTAAAGCTGACTGCTGATTCAAATTCAGCCTGGGTGAGTGGTTTCTAAAGTTCTTCCTTTGACAAATGAGGAACAGGACTGGCTGCTGTGAAAGCAACAGGGATGAAAAGTCAAAAAGTTACTGGGAGCTGGCATGAAGGAGCTGAGCTTTAGCAAAAGAGGCTGCAGGGAGTTTCAGAAGAAAGTGAGAATTATGGTGTGGATGGCAGTCACTGATGACTTTTTGGGCTGGAGTAGCAAGGTGCTGTAAAAGCCCCCTCTGAGCCAATAGGTCTGGGCAGGGGGGAGCTGCAATGGATGTAGCAAGGCTCTGTGCAGGTCGATTTGAGGTGCACCAGCAGTGTGGTATGTCGGGAGTTAATATAAAACCTTCCTAACATGCTGCTGGCTTACTGCCAGTAATATTAAATCCTTGACTTTCTGCTCACGATATACACTCAGGATAAAATTTATGAACACATTGCTGAGAAAAGAGTCCCTGATCCCCACAGAAGCTGTACATTTCTTCTGGCATCTTAGTTTCTTTCAATGCTTAATCCCTCCACCTTCCCCCAGTCTTTATCTGCAGAGGCTTTTCAGCAGCTGAAAGAATATGGTTTCTAATAGTTTAAATTAAGTAGCACATTTATATTTTGGGGTAAATTTAGCTTTGTTTGTTTTTTTCCCTTTTTTTTGTTGGCTTTTTTTTTTTCAATGAGAGGTCATCACCTCTTGGATTTTAGATTATAAAATGCAAGGAGGTTTTTGCATGAATTGAGGAAGGATGAAATGTGTGTTGACAAAATTGTACTGTGAAATTGGAGATTGCAGGGGTTTGTTTAACATTTATACTCACATATTTTTCATAGCTGTTTTTATATTAAACTCCAGATATTTATATATATAGCCATCATGCTTGTTATCATGCACATTTTGACATTGTCAGTTTTGAAAACCAGCAAACATATTTATCTTTTATAAAAAAATTTAAATTATGAAATTGTGGACAGTAAGTGCACACCTACGCAATGTAGTGTTTTACCTGTACTTGTAAAAAAAAATGGAGAGAATTTTATTAATTTCAGTGTTGCCTTCAGGATTAAAAAGAATTAAAAAACAATATGCAGAAGCAAGCAGTCCAATCTTCTCAAAAGTCACTGAGGTCCAAGGGAGACAATAAGGGCTCAGCTGCAGCCACTCGATTCTGGGACACCTCTTGGCTTCCCTTGGGCACTCAGAGCAGTGGATGGAGACTACCATCAGTTGGCCATGGGAATTGTTCCCACACAAATAGACTCATGGGATCAGAGCGTATTTTTCTTCCAACCTAGATGTCAGGGAAGCCTGATGCATAGTATATGTTTTGGGAAATGCAAAGAGGGATGCAGGAAAGATAGACAAAACACTATACATGTGTATAGGTGGACTCACAAAAGTTGACAGTTGGAAAACCATCATTACAGCTACTTCCAGCTTTGATAACATGTGAAGATGGAATGGAGTTGGCTTCAGAAGGATTTTATTTTTCTAATTTCACATGGACAATAACAGGAATTTGATCTTGCTGATAACCACAACTTTCTGATGAAAATCTGCATACAGAAAAGATGAGACAATATTATTTTGAGATTGTCAAACATTTGCCCAACCAACCAGCAGACCTCTGAGTCAGCTTGGTGCCCCAGAGATGTCATGAAGGTTCTTTGCAGGTATCAGGTCCTTTTTCTGTAGATGAGAAGGTAAGACTGGAACCTAAAACACTTTTGAAATATTCACCCAGCTCTAATTGAGGGCAGGCTATGTAAGGAAGGTTTGCTCTACTTTGTTTCTGTAAGTAGTAGTCTTCATCTTCAGCAGGAACTGTCAGCCCTTATTCTTCATGAATGCTACATGAGCTTTAAAAAAGAATTTTTAAAGTATTTGTTTATTTACACATACATATACTTTTCATCCTGTGAGAATGACCTTCAAATAACAGAGTGAAACACGAGAGCATATCGGAGCATGTTTGAGCTGAAGCTGTGGGTATGCTTCAGAGAGATGACAAAGTGTCTCATTTATATAGCTCCTTTCATAACATAAAATTAGCTATTTATATGGTTGATATTGATTTATACAAAACAATGGGCTTTAAGCTTATTGTGATCATGCAAGATTGAGATGTTTCGCTCATAATACGAAATTTTGGAAAAATTATGGCAGTGCTGAGCAACAGTCTTGAATACAATCTAGTCATTAGGGCCAAGCGAGCGAATGAAATTGGGAGTGTCATTATTAGATGATATATACCATTCTAGAAACCCATGCTGCAGTTGTGTGGTGTGCAGCCCTATTCTAATCATCTTAAAAAGGATATAGTAGAGTTAAACAGATTCAGAAAGTGGGAAGGATTTGTTTCCACATGATGAGTGACCTTGAGTCCAGGGATTATTTGAGCCTGGAAAAGAGATTACTTGAGGTCTTTAAAACCATGAATGTTACAGAGATGGTGAACACAGGCCAGTTTGCCTTGCCTTGCAAGAGATGATCTAAGAGCTTTCTTAATGATGTACCAGCTGGCAGGCTCCAAACTCTCCAATGAAAGTGATTCTTCATGTGATGGAGATGTAAACTTTGCAACTAAAACTCTATTCAGATGTGAGAAACAATATTCCTTATTTCTTCTACCTTTACCTTCTTTGTAACTTTGGACATTATATAAAAGACTAAGCAGTCTTTTATATAATAGCTCCCAGCTGGCTTGCTGGAGTGATTTCTCTGGAGCAGCAAGGACTCAGTAGTAAAAAACCCAAAACTAACCCAAATAAAAATCTGTCAGGCCACACTTCCCTTTAAAATGGACCGAAAGCAACTAAAGCGAATTGACTAGCCAGTGCAACACACATTGCTAAGTTCAAGAATGCTGCTCAGACACAATAGATCTCATATTTGTCGGTCCAGGAAGACAGGAATGGGACAAATTCTTTGTAGTTGTTGTTTCATACACCACTCCTTAGGCAATGAGAGCTTTATTGCTGAGACTACTGACACCAGATCAGGTCTTTGGGAAAAAAACCCAAAAACAACAAACATTTTATTTTGTGAATTATTACAGTTGCAGAATGAATCCCTGCTGTTGTCTTGAGTAAGCTGGGGCTGACTAATGTCTGCAGCCACAAGGAAGGAAGGTTTTGTAATCTATAGTCTCTCTCAGAAGATACAATTCCATCCACCATACTAAATCACAGAAAACGTTGCCTCTTGTCGAAAGTCTGAGATTAAGGCAACAACAATTTCCTTTTCTTAACTCTGTTTCTTGTTCTTTGTCCATCTATCTTTAAACAAACAAGCAAGCAAAACCAAATAAAACTGAAGCAAAATAAAAAAAACCCAGCAAAACCTTTCCAGGATTATCTTCTCCAGACCAATACTGCATTTCAGAAGTGTCTTTTTCTAGGATATTGAATGCAGTGAAACTTCACAAAAAGACACTTTATGCAAGAAATCTGTGTCCAATTAATGGTCGTAGCTTATAGCCCATTTTAAGACAAGGCTGAAGAGACTGATATCTTACTGTTCAAAAAACAGGACCACTGTTTTTAGCAGCTGTATAGGAGCATCATTAGTTGCACAAAGCTGTAAAGTGCTGATGAGAGCTGATCCTACCCAGTGGAGGGTGGCAGCAAGGGGCCCCGCCTTCCCAAGGCTCCTGTCGCCTCAGCCAGCTTCAGCTGAGGTTTTTTTCCATGAATTTCTGCCATCTTTCTTCAGGCATGAGGAGCTGTGTATTGCTTGGCCTTCTGTGGTGCACATACAATCAGGAATAAATTAAGCTTTCCACAGCAAATAAAATTCAATTGTTTGTCTCTGAAGACCAAAACCAATGCATTTTTTTTGAGTTATCATTTTTGTTACCATAAAGTTGGCTTTCTGGCTGTTTTTTTTAAAGTCGTGTGCAGCAAACTGCCATGCTACTCTGCAGTAGTGTTTGTCCTTGACCACACTGTAACCCCTTTCCTTGAATGCTCCCAGCCCCTGCGATTACTGGTGCAAGCCTTCTTGTCACAAGAATGAGAGGAAAACTAGATCAGACTTACAGTCAGCATTTTAACCACAGCACTCCCTAAACCAACCACTTCTCAGTTACATGAAGCCCATTCGTGTTGCAGGTGGTGTTAGCAATGGTGGAGTGCCACCAATGACAGCAATGGTAGAACAAGTCAAGGCAACTTGTCCAGACAGGCACTTTCTCAGAGTACACTGCTCTTCTACTTTGCTTTCACAGACCTACACCAAACTTGGAAGCTGGTCACACCTTGAAATATACAGGGGGTTGTTTCAAAGGGACCTAATAAAACTCCCCTTATTCCTGAAGGCCTCTGTACTTCTCAGGTTATGAACATTTTTGCAGCACTGTTGGACATGGAGATCTTACAGAAGCTGAGATCACATTTTGCTGAGTGGTTTGTAGACCCTTTTAAAAAGCATATATATACACAGACCTAAACTTGTGGGTTTGTGGTTTATGATTATAAAAAAGACTGCTATTAGAGAGAGACTGTATTTTGTTAGAATCTCCTGATAACAAGAGAAATGGACAAGTTTGCAATACACAAACCCTTTTGCTCATTAGAACAAAAGCAACAAACTTCACAGTGCAAGCTGGGATCAGCGACTCTAACCTAATTTAATTATGCTAATCAGATTGAGAATTGGAGGGAAAAGGTGACTGGTATCCATGGAAGGAAAGGTCCTAGCAAAGAGAGATGTGAGAATGTTGTTAACCCTGTGGGGGAGAGAGAGGAAGATAATTATCACCTCAGGAGATGGGTCATGGGGTAAATTGCAATGTGCACTACACAACCATGTATTTAAAGCCAATATCTACAGAAAATATTTATAGTCAAACCAGGTTAAGGGAAACAAAGGTGCAAAGATGAGAAGAAACTCACTCTTTTCCTCTGTCTTCCTCTGTTATGCCTTTGCGTAGCAAATTGCCTCTCTCACGGCTCCTGATACACATCAATCTTTAAGAGAGAAAGTATGGCCTAATGAGGTGAGGTAGCTTAACTCCAGCTGCCCTGTGAATAAATCGGCAGCCGAGTTAGGAACCACGACCTTTCTCATCCCGGTGAACCTCCCTGACATAACTCCTCACTCCTGCTGGGGGCTGAAGTTAGATCTCTGTTGAATGGGTTTTTTTTCTTCCATGTTATTAGGTGTCTCTGAAAATGTTGTTTTATTAGGAAGCTTTGCTTCTAGGAGAGAATAAAAAGCTGAAATAAAGGTTGAAGAATAAAATCCACCTCTGAACTTTGGAGCAGCGTGAAAATGAAAGCTGTCGGGAAGAATGTCTGCCTTTTAAATTACTCATGCATCACTCAGCTTGGACAATAAGCAAACAGCTGGGTCTGGTGGAACGGGTTCACTCTTGGGAGGAAAATGGTTTACATAGGGTGAGAGTTTATATTTCCCCTTTATTGTCTGACTGAATGCGTAATGAAAGACAGTCCAAGTGAGAGAGAGATCATTAACATCTGTTAATACGGGAGGATTTAATAATTTGATATACCCTGGCCAAAAGATGGAATGGAAAATTGGAGAGAAAGTAAAAAAGATAAATTAAAAATGACGTCTACCCTAACTTTCATTATATTATTAAAGCTCTTTCCATCTGATCTCAAATGCCATGTGGATGGGTCAATTTGCAGATTGCCGTGGACATCCTAATGTTCATGTAGGCACTTCAAGACAAGCTGTCATAAATAGTTAAGTTGCCCTGGGAGCAGCGCCAAAATGCATTTCAGTGATGGCTGCAGAGATGCCTGCTAAAAAGCAAACAGCACATTAGCAGCCCTCAGAGTTATTGTGCAAATGGAGTGTGAAATTCCGGTCCATTGCTCTGCAGTATAACTTTTTGTCTCCCTGAAAATGATTAAGAGAAGCTTTGCTTGATTTGATGGTGGGTGGAAAGAAGGGTGTGAAAAATGAAAAAAATCTCCTTTGGGTGTTTCACTTGACCTTCAGGAAACTCCAAGGGAGGGTTGAGTGTCTGATCTACACACAGATGAATTAACTGGCTTTGTTTGTTCTAAAACCTGGTGCTGAATTAAGAAGCCCAGAGATGCATGATGTGGAATCACCATAAAATAAAATGTCCCAAGCAGTTATTAAATATTTAAAAAGCAATCTGAACCTAACTGTTGGTTGAAATGAATGAAGGGGGAAAGATCATACTGTAGCCCTTGGGAGAAATGCTCCGCTTAAAACCCACGAGATTGGAACTGATATGTGGTTCTGTGTTAATTTACTGGAAATTATTTTTTTTGCACTTTCATTATTATTATTAATGATAACACTTCATACTTTCAGACCTTCTTACATCTCAAAGTATTTCAAATAATTGAGCCTCCTGGTCACAGAATGATTACTGCTGGTGGAGCACAAAGTGCAGTGCCTTAAAAGGTGGGTAAGTATCATCCCATTTTACCACTGAGATGGAGAGGGATGTAGTGATTTGTCAGGGCTCACAGTGGTGGCAGATGCAGGGTCAGAACATAAATTTTCTGACCTGTAGCTCCACTTAACTGTGCTGCCTGTCCAAAGCATTCGTTTCATCTGTCTTCTGCTACCAACTGATAGGCACAAAAGTAACGGTCTGAGAAATTGACCCAAAGATTGCTGAAATCAGTGGCAGTGCTTTGAAGGAGTTTTAGAGCAGCCTTAAAATTTGATCTTTAACTTCATGTGCATTTTATATTCTGCTTTCCAAACACAGGGACCTTTTACATTTTAAACAATAAGTGCCTCCAAAATTGTAAATTACCTTTGAAACCTCAGTGGCAGAGCCAAACCAGAGAAAACAGGGATCTAGTCTTCTGCTTAAGCACCAGGCTAACCTTCTTCCTGTAATTGTTTTTAGTGTCATGCAGTGGATAAAATATATTATGGTGTTCAAGCACATACATTGGGCCAAGCTGTAGTTCTTCCAAAGAACATATTCAGGCAAAGCATTTGTGGATTTGTCACTACCCCAATTTTTACAGAAAACAGGATGAATGCCTTTGATTTGCAGTGAAAAGCTTTCATCAGTCACCATTTGTTACTGAAAAAGAAAAAGAAATAGAAAACAAGGCTTAATCAGTAACTGAAAACCAGCAGGAAAAAGTTTGCTTGTGGATCTTATGAAATTTTGTGTAGTTTTTCAATAGTTGCTGCAAGTTTTACTAGATTTAGAGGCTAGATTAGCTACCTCTGGGGAGAGAAGATAAGACTTTCTTTCTGCCAGTTGAACAGTTATGCTAAGTACTATGCAAGAAGTCCATGAAAGCTTTAGTGAGGCCTTGAGAATATGCTATGATCAATTAACTGGATCAGTCTAATACCCAAATTAAAGACATTATCCAGGCATCACAGAAGGCAAGGAAACTACCCCAAATTAGAGTCACATCCTATCTAAATGAGAAGAAACTAAGTAAGAAAAAAAAGAGATGGATTATATACTCATTGCTAAAGTTGAAGCAATACATTTCCAACTTAAAATTGCAGCTCTGTTGTATTGGAGAGCTCCATAGCTGTAAATAATAAAAATATTAGTTTTCCTACTGCCTGTCAAGCATGAGCAAAATGAAAAAAAAAAAAGAAACAAGAATACTGAGTGTCATATATTTTGTTTCAGTAACTTTAGGGATGATCTTAAAGGATGCTTGTGGTCTGTGTCTCTCCTCAGCTGGCAGATGGGTATATGCTGATGGATACTTGCTTTCCATCATAAGACAGTACCTGGAGAAGGCAGTTGAAACATGGGTGACTTTCACTGCACACTTGCACACATGTGGGACATAGCAGCAGATATTGGGATATTGAGAGGGTCTGCTTGGCTTGGCTGACTGGCCTTTGGGTCTGAGGGTCAGACGTAAGGGGATAGTCCTAGGCTTGCTGAGCCACGATGTCTGAGATCTCTTTGTTTCAGAGTGACTTTCCTTTGTTCAAGTTAAACTGTTCCTGTTGTATAAATAAAGGTGATAGACTACAGAAGCACCAGCATTTTACCAGAGTCAAATCCATGCATACACGCACAGAAGCTTGGAGTAAGCTTCTTTACTCTGAAGTTCATAGCACCTCAATTATTCCCAGTATGGATTTTTTCCTATAGTGAGTACATAAAGAACATCAGCTGAGACTAACGGGTGTTTGGAACGAGGGAGCAGCTTTGGGCAAACACTGTAGAGTTAAGAACTTGTTTGACAAATTTAGCCTCCTTCTGTATTTGCAGATTATTCATGAGCAGACTTTGATTTGTTCGAATCTGCAGAGCTGGGCAAACAGAATTTGCCAAATCCTAGGTTCTCTCAGCAGTGTCCTTGACCTGGTTTGGGGAGCATATTTGTGCCTGAAAATATCCAGCTGATATCACCAGGGAATATAAAGGAGAATAATGAAATAAGACAGCTTTCCAATGAATTTTCAATTCTGAGCCTGACTTGTCATCAAATTCTCTACCTGCTGGTCACCTGACTGGATGAACAAGGTCCCTGTCTCACAGCAGGCTGAAATAAGTGTTTTGACTTTGCTACCTAGATTACCTCCAAAGCTTTATGAATATGAAGAGATATGAACACAGGTGAATCCCACCAGAATTCTACTTGTTTTCAATACAATTTTAGCTCTGAGCTGACTTTCTGCTTACCTATGTCTTGAAACAAATTCAGTGGTTCATTTGAACACAGTTTAGTCTCTTGGCTACTCAAGAATGTCAGTCACAGATGTTGGGTGGTTTTTTCCACAAACCCACACAGTGTTTTCAAGCCAGTTGCATAAATGTGATATAAATGTGTTCATGTGTATACCCATGACCCTTTCTTTCTACAAATGGTTTTGTGAGCATAAGAAAGATATGCAAGTGGTTAATAATTCCTATAAAAGTAGTCTGGAGATCCTATAAAAAAGAAATCATACATTTTATTCAAACAATGCGTCCAAACACTTTTAAAGTGTCTGCCTTGTTCTCTCTGTTCAGTGTATTTGTTTCATACATGCACTGCAAATCAGAAGAGAGATTTGAGCTTAAAATATCAACCTTTTAAATTATTAACACTTATGCTATGTGCTATGTGCTATGATGCTTTTTAGACATCAATGTGATTAGTATAAATAATAACCAGGTTCTATTGAACTTTTACCAACTGGCGTGCAAAGACCCTGGGGATGATAAAACTGCTACAAAGCACATTCAAATCCCAGCAAGGTCATATGTTTCAACTTTCTGAGGCTCTGTTCCTAAAGTGAACATTATACTTTTATCCTGCATGCTGTGCACAGTTTCAGCAGGATAAGGTCTGGAGAAGTGTTTTAATAGTGGGTTTCTGCCAGGTGCATATGACATTTAAAGAGATGTTTTCTATATTAGAAATTGACTACATGGCTCTCCAGGTAAACCTTTCTAATAGAGCTCCCTTTACTCATGAACTTCATCTATTCTAAACAATGAATCAAATTTACTAAAATAGTTTCACAAGGTCCTTTAAATCAATGTTATTTTTTCATGCATACAAATTCCTCACCCTCCTTTAACCCCTCCCCACCCAGTTGAATATAATGTGAGAAACGCTGCTGGAGGCTCAGGATTTCATAAATGCTCTGGATATAAGTAGGAAATGTGAAGACATTGTATCACTCTGGGTATTAGTAGCAGATGAATTTACATGCATCTCATTATTACTACTTTTGTAAGCACTGTTTAATTAGAAAGTAAATCAGATGTGAATTGCAAATGGTGTCTTTAAATACATCCCAACAATATTTATTAAAGAGCTAATAATTTTTGGCAGAAGCCTGAGAAATTTTTTAGTTCCAGGTGTTCAACATTATCATGGCCCATTTTGGTTTTTACTTGATGTTTATAAATGCCTTAGCACTGTTGTTTTGGTAGCTTTCTATAGCTTCTTTTAAAATTTTTTTATTTTTGGACTGTTTCAAATAAATTGTGCCAGAGAGTCCTTAATGGAGGAAAATCTCAGAAGATAAGCCAGAGTTGAAATTGTTTCTTGTTATATATAAACTGGTTGGGTTATCCCCTGTACAGCTGGATAGACAATGGCCAAGGGTTTCTCTTTTTAACATTATTCTGTGTAATATGATGACTATCATATATTCCACAACAGTTGATGAACATGTTTGTGGTCTGGAAATCTGAAGATACTCGAGAAAAATGCTCCCAAGCATACTCTAACCTACAGACAGTCAACCACTCAGCATTTGGTGGTGGATTGCTACAATGTGAGGAGAAAACAGGAAGAATAGACCAGGGTGTTTTCTCCTTGGTTTTGGGACACGAGCAGACATATGGAGGAAAATGTTAGCTATGTAATGTCGCACATTTTTAAGAGATGAAGGATTTATAGATAACCCAGGTAAGAGCATAGATCTTTCCTTAGTCTAGAGTTTCATCTGTTCCTTGAATACAAACCTTTCCAGCAGTCAAATTATTTTCCTATAAGAGCAAGCAACCCAACAAGTCTGTAAAAAAGAAGAAAATTGAACATAAAACAAAACTCAAAGTGATTCTGACATCAAATGAAACATCAAACTGGGCTTCTCCAACAGCCCTAACCATGATCCTTCTGACATGATACCTTAAAATTGGAATTTTCAATATCTTGCATTCTCCTGTTAGACTGGGAGGGCTCCTGGTCTCTGTGGTTTGCTCTTTTACCTCACCAAGTTTTGTGCCTGAAATGTTCTCTCCTTCTCTTGAATGGGAGAATTACTTTGAGAGGAAAATCAGAAACAGCTTGAGCAACTTGTGCTCTGGTCACCTTCTGTCCCACTGAGGCATGGTGGGCTCATCTGCAGCATGCATGGGACAGAAGTCTCTTCTGCTCTCTCAGGTCATGGTTTTGGTCTCAAGAACAGTCGATGAATGTCTGGGCACAAAATCTCTCCCATTGCTCTGGGACTGTATAATCTCTCTTCTGTATTAGTTTGGCTCTTGCTCTGTGTGAAGAAGAGAGGAAAAGAGGAACATGCTTGGCAGAACAACTACACTGAAGGCTGAGGATCTACCTGCAGTGGCTCTGGTAATGACAGGAAAACAGATGATGACACGAAAACCTGTCCCCTGTCTGGTCCCTCCCTTTAGAATACTGTGGGCTCCTTTTCACAACTTCTCAAACAGCATCTTCAGGACATGTGTTCTGAGTGCTTCTTGCAAGAGTTTTAAGAATCAATTTGTTTCTAATGAGAGATTCTCTGTTTACTCCCTGTGTGGTTTTCCATAAGATCTATAGCTGGTTGATGTCAAGAACTATTACAATCACACATTCTCAAAGTGGCATAATGAGATTTTCTTCCTTTATCTGCAGTGTTCTTCCTCAACATTTTCTATAAAGACACTCTTTGTGATGAATTCATTCCTCTGATTGTGATGTAATTTGCATTTATATTATAAGTTAGAATTCTGAAATAACAGATTCTAGCTTTGTTTAAAACTTTGTGACTTAGAAAATCTCATAAGTACAGATTAAAAAAAAATTGAAGCAGCCTTTTGCTTAACTAAGTAGGATTCTTTCCTGAGCAGGTGAGTCCTTAAGTATTGTAAAAATTCTTATCTAAATCTAATGTTTAGGTCACTTTTTAATACACAACTGTCTTGAAAGCTTAAAATATACAATAATTCATTTAAATAGTTAAGGATATTTGCTGCCTGTGAATCTTGAATATAAATGACTACAAGCATCTATCTTCTAAAAAGTAAGCAATATATTGGACTTTGTTATTTTAATTTTCTTTTCCCAAGTTCATTCATCACGCACCTGTCAGAGAAATCCATCTACTTTCCAGTCCATCAAATAAACTTGTAATAGCATTTGGTTTTGACTGGTTTTGAATAACAACTTTCAGAACAAGATGGAAATTCAGTAAACATGAATTGTTAATCTGGTCCAAAACAGATGTTTCCTACCATGAGGAAGCTGTTTTCAGTTTTTTCTGCCCTTACCCAGCCATTCTTTCCCTGTGGCAGAAATGTCTTGCTTTTCCACCCCTCATTCTAATAGTAAAACTGTTATTTTTGGGGCACTCCATAAATTTGATCACTAAAATGTTCTGAGTTAAAAAAAATCAGCCAGCAAAAGATTTTTTTAAACACGAGTCATTTTGCAACAAATGCTAGTATATCATGGAGCTATGTTCTCAATATCCTGGTTTGTAAATCAAGGGAATAGCTGTCTTCATGCTTAGAAGAAGGCCTAAAGTGATTATTAAATGACAGGATAAAGATAATGGGTTGGTACCAAAAGTTAGACTCAGTGTTGCATGGTATTGGCTTAGCATTAGCCTTCATATTCTACAGGATGAAAGAGGAATTAATTCTTGTACTCATAACAATTTCAGTGTCTTTCCTACTGAATTACTGACAAAATAGCTTTGGAGTGGTGGACATTCACCTTCTAATATCATGGATTAAACCTCAACAGTTCCTGCTGAAAAGCAAAACTTAGGCAACCAGCAGGCAACCATCAGACAGTAAAATTCATTTTATATGATTTTACATCCTTGATCCTCCATAGGTATGATTTGTCCATACAGGGCTGGAAGACTCCTTGCCCCATTTCAAATGAAGCTGCCTTATAAAAGTACTTGAAAGGAAAGCTCAGCTTATAATCAGGTAACAGATCACATCTTCCACACAGTAGTTCAGCCTAACAACCCTCAAAACAACCTAGCAGGAATGTGTTAAAACTTCCTTAGATAATAAGTCTTTATTTCTGTGTGTCTGATGCTGTTTGACATGGCCTGCATAGCTAGAAAATTTCCTAGTTTGCATATCCTTGACTTTGTCTTTTATTTTCCTTGTATTTTACACAGATTCAAGTAGTCCTTTTTTGAGGCAACAAAAAGTTTGAAAAACTGCTTTAATATTTGAAAAACTGCATGCCAGGTAATGGAGATGGGAGTGCTGTAGGAAGACTGTGTTCAAGGGACCCTAACTTTTACCACTGATTAGGGAAACATAGATAATTCTTGCAAGATTTGCTCTCTAGGATCACAGGCAATTTAGCAGCATAGCTGCATTTAGCAGAAGCCATAATGGTCTTTCCTTTTAAGGCTTTGACTCAGCCGGCCTGTGTACATTTTTATGCATACAAAACATGCACTTTCAAGTTCAACCAGTCATTTATAAAAGCTATTTTTCCTGTGTGCTTATTATTCATCTGTCAGGAAAAAAGTGCATATTTTGTAGGTGAGCTGAAAGGCCCACTCTAAAACTGAGAAGCACTAGACTGTTTAAGATGAGATTTAATAAGTTAGCAGTAGGAGTGCTGACATTTTAAAATGACCTACTAAAAGAACAGACCACAAGGTTGAAACTCATCCTCAGTTTAACTCTTGAAGTCCTAACTTCAGGCAGAGATAAGAAGGTAGCTCAAAAAAATGACCTGTAAACACTGTGCTCAACACATTATTTTTATGGGCATAAATAAATGTCTTCAGGTTTCCTAGCTTGCTTGTGCTTTTGTTTGGAAAAAATGTAGGGTAAAGTGAGTATTTCCTGAGCTGTCACAGAAACAAATTCATGAACACTTGTCAGGGTGCGTTTACATAGTCCTTCTCTTTGGGCTTTAGAGCTGAAAGATAAGGAAGGAAGTCTGGAAGAGAAGCAGGAGAGACAGGAGCAACAGTTACTTTGTGTACACCCTGCTCAGCAGGTGATGGATGAAAACATAGCCCAGTGCTGGGGGCACAGCAGCACCTTCCAGGTGAGCCCAGAGCATGGGCACACAGAGAGAGCCAGAAATGTCAGAGGTGCCCCAGATCTGGGGAGAAGCATTGGAATGTGGCAGCATGAAGGAGAAGAACCTGTAGGCTGCATCTGCTATCTTCATCTGAAAAATCAAACCTGTCTCTTATCAGTAGGCAGCTGTGGGCTTCAAAGGAGGGAATGGTGGTTGGTGGTAGCAGGGTCTGAGAACTGGAGACCGAGACATTCAATAAATGCAGTAACGACGCACTGGGCTTCTTGCACAGAGGATCCCACACTCCACACCAAACCCCATAGTTAAAATTAACTGGCAAATGTGAAGGGTAAGGAGCTATTCTTCAGATTAGAACAAACCTGCAGTTATGCATTGAATAATGGAATTATTTTGTGAAAATATAATGAAAAGGTGTGTGAATAATCATACCTATAGGTACAACATGTCAGACTGAAACTCTTATTCATAAATATGTGGCTACTTTTCTAAGAATATTCTGTTAAGAAATAAAAGAAATGCTCTCCCCATGCAAGTCCTTCTAGAGTAGACTGGTTTTGAAAAATGCTCCCGTTGAATCTTTTAGCCCACAATTCAAAGAAAAGAAATCCTTGTATTTCTTACTACCCCTAAGTTCAGGAAGACTGCCTGTGAAAACACAAGAGGCCTTTCTTTTAATTATTTTAATCCAGTGGTGGACTCTCTGTCACATTTAATTTAGTTTCTCTAGTTTCCTCAAAGCATAACATTTCTCTTTTTATTCGACTATATTTATTGAAATAAACAGGTATAGGAAGGCATGTTTATCATTCAGCTGAGGCATTCTAATGCATTTAGACCTGGTGTAACAAAAGCTCATGAGCAAGGTGACAGGTAATAGGGTATGGGACTAGGGGGTGGACAAAGTTACAAGGGATGAAATCACATGCCTTGTATATTTGCTTTTCATTTTCTTTTTAGAAAACATTCAAAAAATGTTACTCTACATTCCCCAGATTTTAAATCCACTGAGGTCTTGGCTTGAGAAATGCAGAAGACACCACTGGCAAGTTCTGCAAGAAGAGAGGTGGTGGTTTTGCCATGTCTGTGGGTTGAAGCTGTTATACTGGGTGCATGTGAATAAAACTCAGACTATGCCTTTTCATCAGGTCCTCTGATAGAAGAAAGTCAGCAGGGCAGGCTTTGGCTTTGAATGTATTTCATCTTTTCTACAGTAAAGACTGTGTAGCTGCATAGTACTTCTTTCAAAGCCAGCAGTGCTGGTTTGAAAGAAAATGTATTTCTCAGGACACTTGGCTGTCTGCTTAGTCAGTCGATTTCTGTCTGCCCACCTGACTAACCGTGTGTACCAGGGTTCTCACCATGATATCTTGAGTAACCAGATCTAAAGAAGAAAGTTAAAACCTTTCTTTCTTCTGCTGCCTCTCCTCACCTCCCAGAATACAGATTGGCACTTGCTTGGAGCAAGCACTAATAAAGTATCAAACCGTCATCCAAAGAAGTTTAACAATGGAAAGATGGAAAAAGGAATAGAACTAATTTCTCACAAAGAGTTCATGAGTTTTTAAAACAGAGCTCATGATAATTCTCTAAAGAATAGAAAATGAAAGGCAGGCCAAGGAAATACTTAAAGGGCATCTCTTAAGTTTCTGAATGTTCTTCTCCTTAAATGGAAAAATCCAGGATTTTGATTTATAATATACAAAGCCCTGGAAGTAATAGACCTGAGTTCTATAACTTGAGTTAATTTCCAATTAATATAACAAGCAAAATGCTAGACATGCTTAATTCAAGGGCAAACAAGCATTTAACATCAATATGTGTTTTTCATCTACTGTAACTGACAGCCAGCTATACCACCCAGGCACCTTAAATACCCTTGTCTTGTGAAGCATAACAGTGACATCTTACTTAGATTAGAAAATAAATTATTTCACTTGTCTTTATAAAATTTTAAATCACTACCAGACAGTGGAGCTAAAGAGCCACACGCAGCACAGAAATGAATGCAAGGTTTCTTTTCTTTATACTTGTGCAGAGTATGAGAATTTACAAAAAAGTCAAGCAGGTATAATTCATTTCTATATGCGAGTGTTAAGTCATAATACATCTGATTGAATGCAAAGTAAGAAGAAAGTATGTTTTGGCCTAAATTGAGTCCTGTCACACGGGAAATAACTTTCGTGAATTCAGAAGTGAATTTTGTCCATTGAAAGAAACACTATTCTCTCTGGTTCCTTTGGAAAAGAAAACGAAAATGCAGATATAAAGTCTTCCCCATCCAATTTAGTTCATGTTGCATACAAATGACTTAAGGCCAGTTCTGGTGAAATTGTGGGAGACTTGGTCCTGCAGTGCTCGTTGAGATGGAGAGAGGCAGAGTGGGGCAGGTTCACACAGGACAGGGGAAAATTCTGCAGCTGTACCACCAGGTTTCTGAAAGGTTGAACAATTTCACAGAACAGCTCCAGACTGTTATCTTAAAGGAAGTGACAGAGGGCTGCTGAGTAGAAATTGCACATGGGCATGCTGTGCTGAGATGCAGGAAAAAGCCTATAATTTAAGGTCCACTCTTATTGCTCTGAAAGCCTTTTCTGGCATGAGGAACACGGTTTGTTGCCTCATTAGTGGTAAAATGTAAGTTTAGAGGTTTTTTTCCTGTCCCAAATATGTTTGACTGCTTTAGGAAGACTTGAGGATCTTCCTGCTCTGATGTGCAGCTTCAATACTATCATGCTTTTTACACAGATCTCATATGCCAGTTCATCAAAACAGACAACCTGTCCTGTCCTGCTGCTAAATAGTATTTCATGTGAATTCAGATATGATGAGGATGAGTTTAGGATGCACCGACAGAGATATCTATACAAAACCTGGATTAGCTCTGCCTTATTAGAACTGATATCCTCTTTGTAGGTATTCAGCCACTATAGAGACAGAGTCACAAGCATGTGAGTAGTTTTGATTCACTGCCCTGCAGCTATTGTTGAATTGTAGCACATTCATTTTAAAAATCAATTGGTATCTATTTCATGTTTGCAATAGTGAAATAGGATTGAGTTGGATGTTAAAACCCAGGGACATTGTACAGTTGGTAATTGAAAATGAAGAGATAATTGTCTTCACTTTGACTGCCTTATGTTGATATTATTTATATAAGTACAGCAATAAAAATGGTTGCTTCAGCCCCTCATTTGATTCACTAGACAAAATGGAAGCTTATTTCCTTTTCTCAACTGATAATAGTTAACTGGCAGGCACTGTAGTCTGGGACAATATCTTGAGGAATAGTTGTTAACTTCACCTCTGAGCTAAATCCTTTGGCTCCTGAGCTTGTTTAAACAGAGATCACTGAGAAGAACGCACCCTGAAATTATTTCCAAAATGGCTGCTACATACACAAATCCCTTCCATCCTCTGCTCCATTATTTCTGTCTGTTACTGGAAAACATTCTTGGTATTACTACATAGCTTTTGGGGCTATGCCTCCTTCTATTTGTTCTGAAAGAAATTTGCAAAGTGTTTGTGAATGAGGTTTATCTGGAAATGATATGGTGTTGGGGCAGCCCCAGTGGCATAAAGCTTTGCTTAGTTACAGGTGGGCAGGGTATGGAGAGCAGCGAGTAGACTTGCCTTTCACTTCTGTAGGTTTCAAATCTAGTTGAGGAGGGAGTAGGGGGGTTGTTCAAATCTGAGCATCCATGTTGTGCTTGGCTTCTCTGCTGTGACACCAAAATAGCACAGGTGACTACAAGTTTCACCGTGTTTCACTCCAACCACATTCCCCCCACAGGAGCAGGATAAATATGGGAACCACGTAAGCTTAATAGTATAATAAATTGATCAGACTTTACATTCACAGCTCCCTTCTGCCTGACTCACTCAAAGCTATCCACTTCTCCTGTGGGCCCTCCACAGCTCAGAGATAAAGTGATTTTCCTGATTGTCCTCTCAGTTAAGTTGGTTAGTGACAACTCTGAAATCCTTGGTGGACAATAATTTGTTTCAGAATTCATTTAATACTCAAAAAAGGCGTATTAATTTCAATGAACATTGTGAGGATGAACATGCAGGACATTAAACTTGAAATGATACTGCTGTGCCTAAAACCACTAAGAGCTTTTCCTGTTTCATCCAGTGATGCACTTTGAAATTTTGTAGCGTGACTATACAAGAGCTTGAATAGTAATTGCAGTCTGCCACACTGGTGATGGGATGGTCTGTCATTAAATTCTGAAAGGTTTTTCTTGCACCACAAGATACAGAGGAAAACTCCACTATTCCAAGCAGTGCAAAAGATCAGGGATTTATTTCTTAAGAACTAAAAAGCAGTATGGTTTGGTCACAACATATGAACACAGACCAGGAGGATTTGCACTTGTGTTCTGGTTTATGTGTGCTGAGTGCTGCAGGTCTCACTGGTAGGGAGACAATATGGACACCAGCAGGGCATAATTGTTTGCTCTGCCTCTTCCTGCTCTCTTGTATCTGGAGAAGATGAAAAAAGAAGAGAAAAAGAGTCTCCTCAGCTGCTAGCCACAAAAGATTAATTTTGTCAAGGTTACCTTACAGATTAGTTTCTTCATGTTATAATTAATAAAAGCTCTTTATTACTACCCCTCTGAGTGAGCATTCCATTTTCCACACTCCCTAGCTGTACTACACTTATCAAACAGTTTGCACATGCAGTGACAGTAACTGTGCTGGAATATAGTGCCGTGCAAAGCTGCAGGCTTCTGTGTCTTTGATGAAGCTGGCTGCAATGGTGCAACAAGCTGTGAGTGAGATGCAGGCTGGTGGCTTTGTTGTCTTTGCCCATTCTCAACTTCTCTGAGAGCACATCAGTGCTTTCTGCTCACAAATACCTCTTGGCTCCTATTTGCAGAGGACTCAAAAAAGGAGCCAAGGGCCAAGCTCAAAGCCATATGGTGAGGCAGCAGCCAGATGAGGAGAAGACCCTGACCCCAACCCTGATCCAGCCACCAGCCTGCCCTGCACCCACTCAAGCAGGGACTGAGCACTGCCTGGCTCAACAGATGAATCATCAGATACTCTGCTGCTGGACTCTATAGATCAAACTGCCTGCTAATATTTCACCCCTGTGGAATACATGGCTGGCAAAAAATAAACATTTGTGGGGGCATTTCTGCTTTCTGAGAGAGCAGTCTGGGCCTGAAATACCATGTTGGTTTCAGTTTTCTGTATGAGCTTAACAGCTCACTACTTAAGTAGTGGGGTAGGAATTGGCCATGATGATACACTACCTCTGCACAGCTCCCACAAACAGCTCACAGAGATTAGGAGGCTACTATAAAGATGTGTAGGAATTGCTGTCAGACCTGATAGTCTCCGAGTAGCTCACCTTGGTAGCTCCTTTGTACTCTAGATTTATGGATTTTTAAAATATACAAAGAGTTTTGTTTTCTGTGTTTATCCCCCTGATAAGTTGAGACATTTCAGTAGGGAAATTTGTATTACAGAAGTTAGACAGCTATTGTTTCATGTGTTAATCGTTTTGTAGCTGGAGTTCCTTCCCTCTTCCCCTTTCTCTAGAGAGACTGACACCCAGTTTCTTGTTCTGGAGGAATGATGGCGTGGATAAATTCAGCTAACAGGTTAATACCAGATACCTTCCAGGAAGTATGTAATAAAAAGTAACATACCAGACCTGGATTAAAGGTCCACGATTACTTAAAACCCCTTGAAAGAAAAACTTTTCCAGTTTATTTCCTTTGTTATTAAAATCCACAGTCACTCCAGTGCAGCTGAGGCAGAGCTGAGTGCAGACCTGCCCCAGGCTGCCAGGCAAAGGACATGGGTGGTTCTGTCCCACTGCAGGAGGGTGGTGGCAGACTGTCCCCCACACTGGCAACAGATAGAAGCACTCTGTACTGTGTAGGACTTTCTGGGTTAGTGATTCTTTGACTGCAGAACTGGTTTGGACTTGTGCTTGAGTTCAGTATTTCACTGGACTGGCTTTTATTCACTGAGATGTGTTAGGAACAGATTCTGAAGAGACATGATGAGAACCTGATTTGTGAAGTCAGCAGGCACTCTGCTACCTTTCATCCTAGCTAAAGTAACTTCAGTTTTAGATAATACTACTGTCCATTTAAACCCAAGCACAGTGCTTTCAGATAATGACTATTTGAATAGACAAGTAGGGGGTTGTTATTCTTTCTCATTTATTTCTTCTTATCCTAGTCAAGAATAAATAAATATTGCTTCTGTTAATGCTGCAGGAGCCAAATAGTGGCTGGCGATTTTGGAATGAAGTAAACCATTTTCCTGGTGTATTGGAAGCATAAATAGGGAAGAAGCAATGCTTTGAGCATACAGCCATTTTAGAAAAATTGACCTAGAGAATACCTTGTTGCATCATTTTCTATGCTCCTGACATGGGACGACACTCTTACACTTCTGAAGAAGGAGAAGCTGCAGTGTCCCTGAACTATCTATTTAAGTACTCGCCTTTTCCTAGGATCGGGAGCTTTTTCTGATCAGCTAACCAGAATCTTTCTTGCTGCAGTGTAGGTCTGTGACATCACTGCTTCTATCAAGAAAACAAGGGAATGGGGTCTTCCTCTCCTTTAGAGAACAGATATTTCTATCTCTGAAGGCTATTAGCAGGTCATGTTCAGTCTTCTTCTCAGGCTAAAGGATGCCAGCTCATTCAGTCTTTGCTCATAGATAGGTTTTTTTCATATATTCATAGAATGGTTTGGGTTGAAAGGAACCTTAAAGATTATCTTCTTTGAAACCTCCTGCTGTGGGCAGGGACACCTTCCAATAGCCCAGGTTTCTCAAAGCCATATCCAACCTGGTCTTGAACACTTCCAGGGGATGTGACATTCTCAGCTTCTCTGGGCAACCTGTGCCTCACCACTCTCACAGAGAAGAATTTTTTTCCTTATGTCTAATCTAAGCCTGCTCTCTTTCAGTTTTCCACTCCTGTTTTTACAGTTTTCCTTTGGTTTGTCTCCAATAGTCTACACTCTGCCAGGAGTACCAAGAGCTTGCAGGTATCTCCATATTGTGACATGACAGAAATGGAACTCCAATGACGCAAAGGTATGCACTGAGTAACTAGAGGCAGAGCAGGGATGCAAGGTAACAGCCTCATGACAAAGCACTTCTACATTTCTGAGGGTGACTAAGGAAGACAATGTGTGTCCACTCCCTTAGAGTGTCCCTAAGCAGGTCATCACTAAAGCTTTGCATTAATAAGCACTACCTTTGGCTCTAGAAACAGCAATAGGAGAGAGATTATCCAGGTAATAGATTGATTCCGAGATCTTACCTTATGGCTCCACAAACTTTTTGAAATCATCCTTCATGGACAGAAGAGTAGTGAAAGTGAGGTAAGACCAAAGCCCCAAGTAGCATAAAAGAAAAGATAATTTTCCTATTCCTAGGCCTTGACTACAAAAGCATGTTGCCTGAGTTTAATTCAGGTTATTTTTTCTATTGATGCAGTTAAAAGTAATGCAAATCCTTTACGGATCCAGTTAATTCAATAACTGAGCTAAGACAAATCCATATAAATCAGTTATAAACCAAACCTATTTGTATGGGATATGGAGCAATTTAACTGAATCCGTACCCATGCCTAGGTTGTAACCAAAACAATGTAACTCTTCTGTGTCAGCAAGGCTACAATAACCCATTATCTTCTCAAATTTTTACAATCAAACTGGAAGATATTTTTGAAGCAAATCAGTACTACTGAAACAATTTTTTAAACTTAGAACTTCTATTGTTTATGATGTGCTTATTGTATGCAAGGATAAAGTAACTATATGATTGAGATCATTCCCAAAGTTTATTTGCAAACACAAATCCTTACAAGCTTCATGTTATGGACGATATTTTATCCATGTTACCAAGACGATATTGAGATACAGAAAAATTGCTGTCGAATATTTCTAAAAGTACTTTTTTCTCAAGTCCTGAAATGGATGTGTCATAGCAGGAGGCAGACCGAGAGCAGAGAATCTCACATGCCCTGAAATCTTTAGGAGAAACATCAACAGACCTGCACGCCAGCAGCAGCAGGAGGCACTGCTATGACATGGAAAGGAACTGTGCTGCCAAGTGAATTAAGAGGGATAAGAGTTTTCTTTTGACCCTGCTCCTCAAGTATGAATTTCTGAGCTATTGCCTGTAAATTACAAAGCTTTGATTTTTCAGTGCACAATTTAATACACGCTTTGACCTTTCAACATGCCATATGAAGCTTTGATCCTTACCAGCCGACTGTCAGGGTGAACTTTGCATAAGATGAAAACAATACATTTCAAAATCATATTCCCCCTCCCTTTTAGAAAACCCATAAAATATTTCTGAGGTGGAGAAAACTCATCTTTATACACTGACTCAGGGTAAATGCTACAGAAGTGCTACATTTAAATGGGTATGGTCAGAAGCCTTGATTATCAAGACCTTCATGTAAGGCTGATAAGAAGCACAGATTGTCTAGGAAGAAGGTAAATTCCTAAGAAGAATATAAATGAAGAAAGAGTATTCGTACTTCAGCCTTACCTTGGAAAGGATGGGGAAATCACTAACAGGGCAGTCCACGGCTCAAAATGTGTTTGGAACAAGGAGATAGTCTTATCATTTCATGCACAGTTATAGGGTGAGTTCAAAAGGTCTAGCACAGCTCAGTATAAGAAGAGCTGAGAAATATCTGAACTGCCCACCTGAGAACAATGAAAGTTTCATAAAAACAAAATCCAGTGATGTTTCTAGTCTTGTTAATTCTATGAAAGTAAAAAAAAAAAACAACCAAAAAACCAACACCACCACGGTGAAAAAAACTAACCCAAAATCCCAAACAGAAAGAAAAACAGCTTTAATTTATTTTTGTTTCTATTCTATTGGACTTTTTCTGTCTGGAAGCCCTATAAAATCAGATTGCAATGTTTTAAAGACTAGATAATGTGTTATGCAATTTCCCCCATGCATGGTAACCCTATATAATTTTATATCACACATTGCATCAGTTTGAAAGATAAAGAAATTTGCGAATTTGTCCTCAATAAAAAAGCTCTTCATGTTTAGCATAGATGCATCCTAGTTCCTTTTTTTTTTTTACTGGAGGATACTATAAAACCACCCTCTTTCAGAAAGAAATGGGATCATATGTCCCATTCTATGCTATTCTATGTGTGAGCTGCAACATTTACCCACAGAGTTGCCGTGCTGCTGGTATTTAGCTCATTGTTTTACAGTGCACAGTGAAAACCTGCAATATCAGTTCACAGTCTGCTCTAAACAATTTTTCAGACCTACAAGCTTTGGATGTCAGTTTAAAGGCAGGCTTTGTCAGTTTTAAATGTCAGTTTTCTTCTAATCTGGAAAGTGACTCTAGAGGCAGCATCCCTGGTACCACATCCCTCCTTCATCAGTGCTTTCTCTCAGAATCATTCCGTTCCCAAGCCAAAAGATTTCCTGGCTTTCTTCTGACTGCTAGCAGGCATATATTCCCCACATTCACAGAAAACCCACCAGCATAAATCTCTCTGACTTTCCTCCCTTGTCATCATGTGATCAATGGGACTGGAAAAATGTGCAGAGATGAGTGCAGTGACAGGACTCCACAGCCCAGCAGATCCCCATAGTGCTTGTGCTCAGTGCAGACCCTGAAGGAGGGGACACCACGCCCCTCTCACTCTAGGCAGCCTGGGGTGCACCTTTTAAAATTTGAGTCTGCTTGGCACATACAAACTCCCAAGCCACGCTAATTCCCAATTGTCACACTGCACAAAGGACTCCCAGGGAGCGGTATGATAGACTTACACAGATCCCACATCAGTCAGGATTGGCTTTTTGCCTCGGAGCATTCAAGCCTATTTTGCTGCCAGTTTATGCCAGCACTGCTAGCTGACCTCCTCAGCTGCTGGCATAAATTGCTGCAACACACCCCTAAATTTCCTTCACAGGGAGCAGATCTGTTGAATTAGAAGGTGTGATCTTTAGATAGCTACTTTTCTGGATAACAAGCAGAAGCCAGAAAAGACAAAGTGTGCATCAACTCGATCTGTGCTCAGCGAGGAACCAAAGTGTCACAGGAGCCAGCCCTTGCTGCTGCACTGTGGTGCCTGAGAGGACAGCAGGACTGATTCATAATAAGGGGAGACAGACATGGAAAGGGAACAGAACTGTGATTACAGAAGAGAAATGAAGAGTTGCCTGACAGTGTCACGCTGGGAAAGAAAAAGGCAGGGAGGATTAAGGATGGGATCAGAAGATATTTCTCACTGCTCTGTGACTCCAGCGTGGCCCTGCTGGCAAGCCAAGGGAGTGGGGGTGTGGTGAAAAAGTCCTGTCTAGGAAAGCGATGGTGAGGGCCTGTGAATCACTGATGATGATTCCTGCTTTTATCTTGATTGCATTAGTGGTCTGGGGTGTTTCAGGACCTATTTTCAGTAAGGCATTTCCTTGGTAACAGGAATATAGTTTCAAATGCTTTTCATTTAAGACTTGGAGGCACTAGAAACAGAAGTCTGATATGTAAGCCTAGGGTGGGGCCAGATGGAATAAAGGTGAGGCAAATTTTCCTTAATTCCTCTGTGCAATTATTAAAAGGCTACTAATTAGAGATAGAGGATAATGCTCCTAGACTTCAGCCAGCCTCACCACAGCTGCAGTGGTGTTATTTGGGAATGAGAGAGAGAAAGGATGAGATTATGAATGAGAGGGATCATAACACAGACTTTCAGCACCACCAATTAAACTGTGCCTCAAGGACTATCTTCACATTTTCAGTCATTTGGAGACCTCACGATAATTTATAGGAATAAATCACATGGCGAATCATGTGATAACTCCCTTGTAACCTTAAATAATTGAGACTCATCGGGGTCAGCTAAAGTCAGCTGAAGTAATTTTCACTTAGTTTCTAAACATGCATTAAAAATTAGCTTTGATTCAGCTGGAGAAGGCAAAGGAAAAAAACACAAAGCAAACCAAACAAAAACCAACACTTGTATGTTCTCAGCGAGTTCTGCATTTGCCTGACCCAGTGTAGCCTGACTTTCAGTGCCTTCTCTGTGTCCTCTCTCAATGATATTTGATAATTTTCCCTACTTAATAATTATAATCCTGTCTTAAAAGATGTAGTTTTTGGGGTAACAGAACTGGATATGATATAAATACTTCCAATTCCAGCAAATGTGAAAACACGATAAATGAACACCTGACACATTGGAAAGGTGACATTTGAGACATCCATCTTCAAGCATTGGAAGAACTTGGAATATTTGATCCAGGACTTGTGATACTAGTTTGATAAGAGATGTCAGCTAGGCAGATTTAATGCAGATGTTCAGACTTGCAAACTAGTTTCCTATTAAACAACAGTTTGGAACAAATTTTGAAAACTTTATACGTTACCTCATGTAGTTGACTTTGCAGAGATTCTCCATCTTTTCTAATGGTACTATCCCCCTACCTCATCAGTGCACTGAACCTATCTGTATTTAAACAGCTTCCTAGTGTGGATCACTACAGGCTGCTGTCTTCTAATTGCTGAATCAAGTATGCATAAGTAATCTGCTGAAATTACATTGTTGCACTTAGACAATTTTTGAAATTACCTCAGGTAACTTCATTAAACTTCAAATCTGTAACATTAATTTGAGGGAAGAAAAATAACTACTTCTGTGTTATTAGATCATTCAGGTGATAAACACGTTCTCAAAAATGTCACCTGATGAGTTTCAGTCATCAGATTCAAACTGTAAATGGAGTCATTGTCTATGTATTAGAAAAGCACATGCCATGTTTTGTTAACATAATCAGAAAAATGGAGCTGCCACAAACCCTTTCCCCATCTGCCAGTCATTGCATTAAATGTTTCTGCAATTTTATTAGAATTCTCTGTCTCTGCAGATCCTGCTCAACTGTGAAATTGGAACTGCAAACAGAAATATTACATTTCTACATACAGTAGTGGATAAAAAGTCCAATTTTTACATGTAGAGAGACAGGGGAAATGTTTTTTTAAGACTGAAAAACAGCAGAGGGAATATCCTCTCTTCCCCCAAGTATGAGGCAGAAGGTAAAAGTGTATGTTTCCTTTATGACATTTTTCTATGAGAGCAGGTAGAAACTGAGAGGTGCAGGAGCATCTTTCTGTCAATAGCTTTAACACAGAAAGGACAAAAGGCTGCCTATACTTCTGGTCCTTGGAGTGGGACACCAGCTGCAGGTTAATAAGCCTGAGTTGCACTGGCTGCTGCAGCTCAGACTGCAGGAATGGATGAGTCAAGGCTGGAGAAGGAGTAGGCAAGCCCTGCTGCCTTCCTTGCTTGTAGCCCCATTCTTACTATACGTTTGTTGCTAGTCTTTTAATAATGCAAGACATATTTCAGGGGGTTTATCTAATTCTGATAATATCACCTGTACTGGCTATTCCTGAGGCATTATTTCCAAAGCTGATAAAACACATTGGTCAAAAAGAATTTGGTGAGTCCAATGATTGAAGCATCTTGTCTATAGGGACAGTGTTTTTGCACCTTTCTTAATAAAAATTCTCAATATAACAGGTTTCTCCCCTTCCTCACTCTCCCTTCTCCCATCTTCCCAGTCTCATGGTATTTGTTATCGTTTTTTAAAGGGTTTTTTCCAAGAGTCAAATACAAACACTTTTGCATTTTCAGTTTGTCTGCACAGCACATTTGCGTCCCTTCTGGAAAATGAGAAATATTAAAATGGAAAGAGGGACATGAGAAGACTCTGCTTGTTCAGCCTCTCGTGCAAGCATCCCACCTTCACCATTCAAAACACAGGAGAGATGAAAAGAATGACCTTTGGGTTATCTGGAAAAAACCCAGCAATTCCTCTGTAGAATTGCCTTTTTTTTTTTTCTGTTGACTGCAATGATCTCAGTCATGAAGTTTAATCAGTCCCGCATCAGCAATACTTGATTTTTCAGCTCTTTGCATTGACTGACATTTACCTGCAAACAAAAGGTAGAAGCTACACACACTTAATCCAGCATCCGTAAAGGACTGCTACTATCTCCTTCCACAAGAATTAATGTCTTTGTTTTTTTTCTCTAAAGTTAATAGAATGTTCAAGAGCTGTTTAAAGATTTCTGTCTTTTCCCACAATTTTTTCTTCAGCAGCCTCCACCTTCGACCAAAGTCTTGTTCTACTTTTCTTTATCATCATAACAGTACTCCAGTATCAGCCATGGCTTCTTGGTATTTCTCTTTAGTGCAGCCTACTGTAATGATCCACGGAAAATGGCACTCAGAGGAGCAACTTTGTCACGCTACCTGGCTGACGACACAGAATCTGCAGCTGCCTTCACTCTCTGATGCCATTATGAGTACTTCATAAATACTGCAAATCAGCCTGCTGCATCCATCTTTCTCTCCCTAATCACATTTATCCCTAACTATTTTAAAGAAATCTAGCTACAGCTGTGTCCCCTTCTAATTCTGGCATGGGGCACAGCCCACAGGGTGCCTCTGTGCTCCCTGGTGCCAGCACACAGAGTTCTCTCTCAGGACAGGAGCAAAAGGCAGATTCCCTCCCTCCCTGGCCTGTGGGCATCAGCACCATTCCCTTTGCTGCAGCCTAAGCTGAGCTGATGCCTCCAGAACAAACCTGTTACAGAGCAGTGTCACAGCTGGTTACAGGATTCCCCCGGCAACATCCACCAGTCCTCACCCCAGGTACTCTCTTCTGAAGCTGCTTCTTTTTCTGTTTGCAGTTTAAAGTGTGTAGGCAGATGCCCACATATACAGAGATGGTCTCACAGCTAAACTCTTAAAATTAACTCTCCCTCCTTCATCTTGCAATAGATAACTATAGGTACATCACTTTGCCGTGGCATCTTGAAGCAATTTAAACTTGGTTCTTAATTATTTATGCCAGGTTTTGTCTAGTGATGGTAAGGTGCAATAACAATGATGCAAAACCTGTATAAGCAGATGAGAAAATGAGATCCAGTGACTCTATAATCTGCCTCGAATCAGCCTTCTCACAGGCTACTTAAAAGGATTTCTTTTTTCCCCCCTCATTTGCAGGTTCTATAAGCTGTGCTTTTGTAACAAGTCTTGTTTAATTAGGATTTTATTTTAGAACAAAGACACACTTTCACGGAAGGTCAGGGATGGCTGGACTTTACTCTCAGACAATTTCCTCAAATCAGATTCATCCAAGGATAAACAATGAATTCAGAAAAACTGTGTAACGTCCTTCTAAATGTCCCTGGATATACGCAGGGGGCAACATATAAAGAGCTTCAACATTTTGCAGCCACAGTGTAACAGGTAATCTAACAATTTTACAGAAGAGAGATTTTCATACCTCTGCAAACTTCTCTGGATAATTTTATACCCTGAACTTTCTTGACAGGACTGACTCTGCATTTTCTGAGTTTCATTTTCCATGCAAAAAGTAACTGGCACTTTCAGTCTAAATAATTTTGCTTTACATCAAAGAAAACCAATGAAAAATAAAACAAACACAAATTTGTTATGAGGGTGTATGACATAAGGATTTCTTTTTCAAGCTGCCATATTGAATCTCTTCACTGTAGCTATCGAGCAGAACTGTTCGCATTTAAAAGTTTTGCATAGAGAAAATAATAATGAAAAATAACATCTTTGTGACACTGTAATGAAGAATGAGATTCTGATTTCACCCACGTTTCATTTCCGTTTGTGGTGACCTTCTGTTACTTGACAACATGAAAGCAGGAAATGAAGCTTACCATGGTGTAAATTTACTGTTGTGACCTTGATGCATAACTAAATCATAAAAATGGACAAAGCTAGGGTTGTACAACAACAACAACAAATGAGCAAAGTCTTGAAGAGAAATTGAACTGATTTTCTGCAAACGTAGCTTGTTCCATAGGATGTTGAACAGTATGCAACAAAGCCAAGTCAAAGGACCACAAGCCACAAGTTGGTAGATTTTTCTGGAGTTGCTTTTTTAACTTTAAGTGAGGATGCAGATGCAGATGTGTCTGAACACAAACTGAACAAGATATTCAGTTTATCCTAACTATATCTGTCTAGGTCTAGATCTAGATCTTCATCTTTATCGTTATAGACAGAGAGAAAATATTTTAGCTTGCAATCTCAATTCAGTATTCCCAAACTTTTTGTTTAAGCTTAGTCACTTAAAGATTTTGCCTGTATCTGGAATAGTTACAATTTTATAACAGCCCTTTCTACTTTCTTAAGAGATATGATCAATTAATTATCACCCCTACAAACTGCTTTAGTCATTGTCATCTGGCTTGTCCCAAGCTGGTTTCCCAGTGGAGCACAAATATATATGACACTGCAGACTTACTCCAAATCAGGTCATGACCAATTTACTCCAAGACCTCAAGGTGACATAAGAGTTTTTTTGCATCAGATCTCATTCCTTGCAAAGCTACCTGTTAGAGACCCATTTAATACAGATTGTTCTGACGTGATCTATAGATTTGTAGAAATGCAATGAGGTCTGTGGGAAGATGATGGAGGGTAAAATTAGAGAAAACTCGGAAATTAAATTCACATTCTAACAAAATTTATAAGAGCACAGAAATTATAGTAAAATGCAACTACTGCTTCCTGGATGGAATGAGGTTGGGATGCAGAAAATCTGTTCAACAATGATTCCACTCCACACACAGCCTGCAACCTAATTCTTTCATTTAAGAATGAAATGAAGGGTGGAGTGGAATGGAGACACTGTGGGCAGATTTTGTTGCAATCTTTCCAGGGATGGGAACCTGATGGTACCATGTAGCTGATAAACTGCATAGCAGCTGTCAGCCAAGGGACATGAGACATGTTTTGCTGTTGAACCAGCAACTGTGGCAAAATCAGTGTCCTTGGATTAACTTTTTAAATTGTAATCTCATTGTAATACCAGTGCACACCTGAATCCCTGGAATTAAAGCCAAAGTCACCTGCCTCCAAGGTATGATTGCCCCTCACTGAGCTTGCACTCTGTATTTTATTGACTATATCTTTAAGAGTGAAACCAGAGAATTTTACACCAGTCAGTAACAAAAGTATGTATGACTAGAGTCACTCAAGCCCCACCCAAATGTAAAGCAATAGTATAAAAGTGAGGTAAGGATGAGGAGAAATTAGGGAAGACTCATGATAACTTCAGGAATTAGTCAACAGGCTGAATTTATATTCTCCCCCATAGAGATGCCTATTGGGTAAGATCCTTACTTTGTGTACACTAAATAATTATCTCAAGATAGCACAATTTTGTATTGTCAGTGTATTTATTAATAAAGTGTGTTATTCCATCCTTTAAGGGAGCCAGCAGTTCCTGGCAGTGGATAACACACTCAGCTAGGAGTGGGGAAGATCCAGGAAGGGGGTGTCTCTTCCTAAATTGCAATAAAGGATTCATCTCTGATGCGCTGTGGGCGTGTGTCTCTGAGCAAGTCAGTGGAACTGCCCTCTGATACAGCGAGCAGTTCAGTGGAGTCCCCGTAACGGGACACTGACAGACTGATCAGCCACAAGGGTCTCATCATCTCTGGGGTGCTGGCGCACTGATCAAACATAAGAAGGTTCAAGAAAACCTGCTTTTCACTTGACAAGATTACTAGCTGATCACTGATTTTCTGCAGTCTCTAAATCATTTATCAAATGGCAAGAACTGACATACCTCAGGGCTGCTCTAGTAATATAACTATGAGATGAAAGGCTTACAGTTTTTTCCCCATGGCCTGAGTGACCTTTTCTTCAAGCACAAAACCCCCCTATGTTTATGCACTAGAATTACTACCTACAGTGGTAACACTGTTATAATATAACATGTCTTTAATTTGGATATATTTGTTTTGATCAAATCTAGCTATTGAAAAAATAGGAATAGCAACTGGGTAGCAAATATGCTTTTCTTAGCTGATGGCAGGATCGTAAGCCACCTGGCTGAGCATATAACACCTTCCAGGGATGCCATACATTTGTCCTCTCAGGGTTTTGTTACTATTTCACAGGTGGCCTCTGGGTTGAGACATGGTAGGCTGACTCAACCTGTTCTGGCTTTTTAATCCAGTCTCACTGTGAGATTGAATGCTGCTCTGGTATGAATACGGGATGACTTTTTTGAAGTCAACAGAATGGTACCCACTTGTGCCAAATGAGAATCTCTCCCATATTGCTGTTTTAATTACAGTCATACCAGAGCTGCTGTTTCGCACATACCGATTAATCAAATTGTTATATGAAACATATGGCACCGACAGGGGTAGGGTAAAGGACATCATCTTCCAGCAGTCTTATCACACGAATATTAAGTCCTCATTGCTATCAGATAATACTTAATGCAAGCATATTTCAGTCAGGTGTGCAAAACCACAGGGATATAGTCATCACTATTAGGTTGATGCAAACAGCTGTCCACATGGGATAAATTTAATGACATACTCCAGATGCTGTTGAAAACTGGCTCCAGAAATCCAGCAACCTGCCACTACTCATCCTTCCAGATCCAAGCTCCCAGCTTCCAAACTGAGCTTTTCATCTTTTAACAGTGCTTAATGATAGCTGATCCTGTAACTCCATAAACAAATCAAGAGATATGGCTCAGGACCAAAATATTCTTTCCCTGAAGACAAGTCTAGACACATCACAGCATTTTTTATTTTGCTCGCTCTTTCTTTTAACACTGATTAATCCACCTAGGCTGCAAATTGAAGCATCACCAGAGGCAATTTGCATAAGCTATTTTGTGTGCATGGTTCCTCTCCATCTTTTCAATGTCTTTGTATCACAGGAATCACTCTGATCTATCTTAACTAAGTGTTGTGGCACCCAGCAGCTGCTGCTCTGCCTGAGTTCCAGATTTCCAGAAATACAGAACAAAGGTCCCAACCTTTTGTGGTCATTAAAGTTAGTCTTGCAATTTACCATACGGATCAAGTTGTTGTGCTGCTATACCCTTGATGGAATCCTGTCTCTTATAATTGCTCTGCCTTTATAAATTACTCTCTGCTTTTCAGCTTTACACTGGTTTTATGCTGATTCCATTGAAGCCCTTGGGTGGTTTTGGCACTTCACTACTTAGCTCAGTGAAATTGCTTTTTTAAACAACTAAGTTGCCACTTCTAGTGTTGAATGTGACAGCAACTTCAACACCATTCAAAGATACTCAGTCTTTTAGACAAATAATGATGAAAAATGCTGAAAGTCCAGTGCAGATTACTCAATAAAAAGTTATTGTGTATGTTGGATTTTGGCCAGATAGTTTTACATCTCTATTCTTATGAGGAGTGACATGAAAGCCACATTATTGAAGGCTGGACTCGACATCAGGAGGTGTAATGTTTAGGGAAGGACACTGATGTGCTGCCATAAAATTGCAATCTCTCTTGCAGGTCTGCATGCAAAGCCAACTGCTTTCACCTTTGATCCTGATTGTTCTGCAGAATTACAAAGGAGGTAGCTTAGGGCCTGTTCTTGCCAAAGTAAATTTTCTACCTGGGAAATGATCTGAGTTTCATTTGTGGCTTCATAAACCATGAGCATGGTATGTGGGGCCAGATGCAAGATAGAATCACATCTTGTGCTCTTAGTTTTGTGGGTATTTCCTCAATTGTAATTTATAAGATAGACATAAGTTAAACAAATGTAATGAGCACTTTTTTTTTGCATACACATAGGAAGAATAAACTGTTTATTTAACATTTCAGATAGCGCTATCCCTAAATATCTCTACTTTCACTGAGTAGGCACTCTGAAAAAGATTCTCAAGCCACAAAAAATAACATCAACACTATGAGCCTGCATCTCAGGAGCATTTGGATCCAGAAACACAATGTCTGTGTGATAAATGCCAAATGAAATTATTTATGCTAGATGAAGGAAATAACTGGCCTTAATAGACTGCACTGTGTCATCTGTATCCAGAGTTATTTGTCCTGTCATTTGAGAATTATCCAGTCACAACAAAATTTCCATGAGAAAAAGCACAGGTCCTTTGCATCTGAAGAGAATTTGCCAACGCAACAATGTAGGAAACTAGGCCCTAAAGAGGAATTGTTAATGGATTTCACTATTAACTTCATCTGAAATGCTCATGGTTCTTTTATTAAGATATAAGCTGTTCATCTTAGAATAAACTGAGAGGTTTTTATATCATTATGCTTACTTTCCTTTTCCATTTCACAAGGAAATTTGGGGTTTTCTGACTTTTTAAAAGATCCTCTAATCTTGGGCACCTTTTCCAAGACACTAAAGACACTGATTTCATGGGCAGTTGCAAATGTGCAGCTGCTTAGGAAAAATCCAGTGCCGAATCTGACCCTGCGGACAGTGCATTTGGAAAATGTGGAACCAGGTGATTTTGTTGGGTAGTCTTGAAAAGGGGCCAGACAATGGATTTCTCAGTCATGTTTTCTCTTCAGCTGAGCACAGTAGAGAGTGAAAATCTTATTAAAGTAATTCCTTCTAGGTATTTACAACCCTTTACTATTAATATACAAAAATGCATCTTTCTGTGAACTATCTATCCTTCAATGTAGAAACAATTTGCAAACAGCGAAATTAATAACTGGAGATTTTATCACAGTGCTGACACCTTTCAACAGCAATCTCCAGAAGTCAGCACTTCAAGTTTGATGAAACAAACTGAGAGGGGCAAAAAACCCCCCCTCTGTCCCGAAAGTAATCCCAAACACCTACTTGAAAAGGAAAGCTGCCAAGGCTTTGGGAGCTTAGCTACAATTTGTGAGCTCCAGTCACATCAACCATGCCTGCATTGTTTGAATTTCCACATCCTGGGAGAAAGGCAACTTGATAGATTACTGAATTCATATGCATTAGTGCAAAGCTTTTGTACATTTCCCTCAGATCCTCCTTGGAGAGATGTCTTAACACAGTGATATCTTATCAAAACCTCTCACAATGTGATTTCAGAGAAGAGTTTTTGCACACTAAACTGTGTTAAGGTAGGGCAGGAAAGGGAATAAGAGAAAACAAAATACAACTATTAAGCTATGCATTTTCTAATTTTTAATCATTATCTTGGGACTGGGTGCAGGTGGTACTGACCAGTTTGACACAGACTGTATGTTAGTTTGCATTCTTATACAGGGCAGGCTGACACCTTGGAAACCTGTCAAGGTTGCTACTGTCTTTTAGAAGCAGCTGTATTACTTGGGGATGCAACAAAGACCTCACAAAAGCATTTCAAAAGTATAGAAGACTAATCGACATTTTACCCAAGATCACAATGCATTCAACAAACTTTAGAAAGCGATTTCTAAAGTACAAGCCACAGTCTGTACATACACAAATTCAAGGTCATCTATGCATTATATTTTTCTTGCATGGAAAGCACGTTGGTGCTTTCATTCTGAACAAGATCTCAGTTTAGTCATGGGGACAATGAAATCCAGAAGAGAAAACAAGAAGTCAGCTACATCTCTTCCCTCTGCGATCATCTGCTCTGCACAGCTCAGTGCATAATGAGAGCTGTTGCAGGCTCCCAGCCACTTATTGCTATTCTTCTGTTCCAGTGCAAAGTCAGCTGGCACAGCATAGACAGCCTTCACTGGTGTTTTCAGCTAAAATGTTTTCCTGGTGCTGCAGTAGATGACGATCGCTACAAAACAGGTTCCTTCCCCTCTGCTGGCCTTGCTGTGGAGTGGGCAACCCACAACAGAGGTGTGGTACCAAACTAGATGAGGTTTAGTAGTGTCTTACACCTCTGCAGCTGAAACTGCAGGGAATATCTGAACACAGGCTAAATTGTTGCACTAAGTGTCTCACAGAACAGTGGCTGCTCCTGCAGCTAGGATCACACATGAAAATTTGAAGCTATGGTACAGGTAACATTAGAACACTGCAGGGCACAATGACATCAAGTAAGGAAAGTTTTGGCACTTTGCACCCAAAGCAAGGGTGTGGACCTTTAGTTTGAATGGGTATAGCTGCTTGAGAAGGGATGCTTATAGTCTGTGGGCTGTTCTTCGTTTTCTGCTAATATAAAACTATGTTAAAATGAATCTTGTTAAATTTTTTTTTCTTTTTGAAATGGTTAAGTCTGCCACATTTTATAAGATATACTTAAGCAATTGAAAGCTCAATTTGTATTGATGTTGCAATTGTATCCTTAAATAATGGCTATTACAGTTGACAAGGGATGAGCTCTAAAGCAGGTTAGAAATGATTAATTATTAGGTCTTAAAGATGGTTGCATGTAGATTTGATTCATTTTATGTTTGTTTCATTTTATCTTTGTACCAGTGAAGTTGTGTTGAAAAATTGGTGGCTAGAGAAGCAGCTTTGTTGCCATTTGATGGTAGAAGAAATATATTGACCGTTTCCATGCACGCACAGGAGAAGTGTCTTTCATTCCTCATCACAAATTGCCATTCCCTCTAGTCAGCAGTTACTTGCATGGAACTTCACTGTCTCTGCAGTAACGTTTGTATTCATCCGTTGTGAAAGGAAGGACTAGAAAGGAAGTGTTTGACCTGAAATGTCAGGCATTCCCAGGGAGAGAGCTCACTCTCTGAGCTTTGCCGTGGTTGTCTCGGTTAGATGTAAATTCTTAACCATGAACTGCACATGCTCTTCTTTTATTCTCATTGCTTTTAAGTTTCAATTAAAATGCAAACACAGAAAAACAGTTTATTTCTTTGAGCTATGTGCAGGCTTCTTCATGGAGACTTCTTGATCCTTGCTTCTTTAAAGAATGGAGATTCATAGGTGAAAACAGAAAGACAGATCCTGTTCTTCCTTGTAACAGTAACAATCAGAGGCCATTAGAAAGGCTATACTCCAAACTGAAGGAGAAGTAGACAGAACAAGTCATAGTGGACTGACAGATATAGCCTTATATTCAGGGTATTGGGATCAAGGGGTAGGACATCTGAGTCCAGTCAAAATTTGGCAGAGTTCTTCCCTAGGCTTCCAAAAATAATTTTCAAATCACTTACATTTAATCTCTAAAATCCCTTTCTTCTTGCAGGTTTACTGGATTGAAAGTTGTTTTGCATGAGCACTGTTTCTTAATGTACTGTTCCTAGATGTACTATCCTAAATGTACTATTCCTAGCCCTCAAGGCCTTTGGGATCACTTAGGGTGTCTCATTCCTTTTGGAATGCAAACAATAATCATAAAGAGAATCTGGATCACTTAGGAAAGGACGGTATAGTGAATACGTGGCATTTAGCTGTTTCTCTGGCCACTGGTCAGAAGGGTCACAGAGAAGAAAGACAGGAAAAACTACAAGAGGAAGAATGGAATATATCTAGAAGGAAGGTTATACTGAAAAAGAGATGGTAATGGGAACTTGAAAGACTGAGGTTACAGGAGGGTAGAACTGAGTACAGAGCAAAAATTGTTTTAAAATAAGAGATACGACAGAAAGAAAGAAAAGAAAAAAATACAAAGGTGAGAAAGGACCTGGAAAAGAAAGAAGAATAAATGGGAAGACTACAAAAGCAATGAAATTTGGGAGAAAATATTTAGGAGAAACAAATACACTACATAGCGAGGAAGAGGATAAAAGGAGTAAAAAAAATGCATGGGGAAAACAAAGAAACTCAGAGCACTGCAATACCTTTGTTCCCAGAGCATATGCATCCAGTGGACATAGGAGATACAGCAAGTCATTCTGGTCCTTAATGAACTCTTTGATTCTATAGGGTGATCATTAAATACCTATATACTCATTTGTGTGACTGTCTCAGGCTAGAAACTGCCTTACTCATCACTGAAATAACAGGAGTTTTCTCTGAAGTATTTGCCTTGGGTATTTTCTAAATAAGCAGTATTTTAGCACTAAATGGAAGCAAGAGTAGATGGAGTATGGCAAAATTGGAGAAGAAAGAGCAAGAGAAAAAACTAAAAGAAAACCCAGGTTTAAAACAAGAGTTGACATCTTAGGTAATTTTACTGGCAGGATCATTCAGTCTCTGCTCTATTTCATTAGGCTGCCCTTCCTCTTAGTTTTTCCAGGGTGCATTAACAATGTTTCCTGTGTTCTGTTCTTCAGCAAAAATTACTGACCAGTATTATTATGATCAAGATAAATAAAGAAATAGATTAATTTATCTTGTGTATTGTTTATGATAATTCAGATGCTCAGTCTCACTACTCCTTGCACTGGCATAAAGAATCGCAATCAATGTAGTGTTAGAAATTGCTTATATCTTTCCTTCCAAAACAAAGCATGGTGCCCTTTGTTTTTAATCTACTAAATGACATTAAAATAGTCATTTTAATCCTCTGAGGCTGCTTTGTTCAGTTGACTGTTCTTGATTAGACTTGTATTAATAGCACTGAAACCCCCCTTTGTCATCTGGAAGCTGTACTAAGACTTGTTCTAGTTTTATGTCATATTTTATATTTAACCATACTTAACATTATCCTGAGCCCTAAAAAGGCTGTCCATATTATTTGCTGATAATTCACACGCACTCTGGAGGTTTACCAGTGCTCTGTGTTGAACAATAGAGCTTTAGGTGCAGGTTCTTTGTATGGGCCTGTCTTTAGATAGGTAATCTAGACATTCAAGGTATTTAGAGAGATAATGGACAGATAATACTGCTCATTCATTCGGTAATGAGCAGGCCAGAGAATAAGTCCTGAATGGAATCAGAAATGAGTAGTTGCAAGGTTCTAAATTGCTACTAGTTAAGGACATTCTTAAAATGGCAAAGGTTGATAACCCTTCTAACCTCAATTACTTTTTGATTCTGTGATAAAAGTGGTGATGCTACATGGCAGAGACTCTTTGCACATTTCCATCTTACATGAGACAAGGATGTGTTTCTGAGGTCACAGATGCAAAAGAGACAGAAAATGAAACATATCTGTAACTACTCATAAGTGACTCCAGTCAGCTTCTATTGTCCAGGATGATACACCTGTCTTTAACTCCACAACAATGATTTTCTAATAAGACTACATCAGGTCAAAAGACTTGACTGGGCCTGTTTTAAATTGACTTCCAGATGTCTGCCATTTAAACTATGACTTAAGATAAAACACATCTACTCTTTTTGAAGAATAAAGTATGGGAAATCCTTATTGTGTAGAGCCAGTAACTTGCATGGGATTTTCCTTCTTTTGTTGTGCATTTTTAGAAGTTGCTTGTTTTTTGAGGCAGGAATTTCAAGAAAAATTCCCACAGTTAAAACAGACATATGCTGAACTCAAGAATTAGGTCTTATCTTTTCTGATGAATTCTGCTGTGTCGCTTAGCAAGTGACTTCAAATCCCAGTGGGGTTTTCACATGGGGTCATTAACAGTTTGTTCCTTGTTCCCAGGGTGCCCAGCATGAGACTCTTTTTCCTGATTGGCAGGAGTGTAAAATCCTCACAACTATTGCTGCAGTCAATCACGGATGTGCTCTCAGCATACAAAATGAGATTGGCTGCTAAATACTCTGAAAACTGAGCTGCTACATATCTCAGATAGTGTGCTTGTTGTTAGTGGCTGTGTTTGACTTCAGCTCCTCTGTGGCTCAGTTTTAGGTCTACAATAAGAGGATAATGACAGCCTTCACCTCACCTGGGTTAGAGAAGATAAATTCATTAATGTTTGCAAAGCACTTAGATATTAGTCAACAGCACCACAGAAAAGTCCACGAGGAAATGAACAGTTGTGTATTCAGAGCAGGGTTTGAATGTAATGCAGTAAATAAGAACTAAGAGCACACACTGAACGATAAGAAGAACATCAAATATTAAAGAGCTGTTCATTAAGTACATCCTGTGAATTCTGAGCACTGATTGAGACAACAGTTCTGTGTAAATAAAAGCAAGTGAACATGGAACTAAGAGATGTATCATGATGCATACATACCAGAGGCTAAACTAACTTTGCAGGGACTCCTTTAGTCCCGTCATTTCCTAATTGCCAACTCTTACCCTCAAAACTTTGATAAAATTCTTAAAATTGTGTACACAATAATTTCATTTTGATGTACACTTATTAATATATAGATGTATCCTCTTATAAACACACACAATCACAGACCACAATCTATTTTACACTTTTCTATATCTCCCTTTAATTTTTCCACTTTCTTTTTATGCCATTTCACCATCCAACCTGGTTCATACCTGTAAATGTAAATGTTGTGTCTAATGACTCATACCTGAGTATAAATTTGAAGGCTAAATAGTTAAAAATATTAATAGAAAAAAGACAGACTTCTTGTAAGTAACCAATTACATTTTTCCAGACACATTTTCATCCCAATATTCCAAATTATTAACCGGGCAGTTTCCCATATTTCTCCCTGATATATTCCTTTCACTGCTTTTTATGATAGAGCCAGGTTTACATTTGCAAATGAAAAGTGTTAGTTTTTTTAGGATGCTAGTAACTTTTAGCACTGGACTCTAAAAGCACATTTGATATAGGTAACAAAGCCATTTTAAAGATACAGAGCTAACAATGCAGCAAGTTAGAAGTGATGGGTATTGTAAAACCTTGTTGCCTCACTCCAAATGGAATGTTGAGGGTGAATCACTTTCATAAAGAAGACAGTGCTTATTTTGCATATACAAGTAAGACTCAGATATAAGATGTGGTTTTTATTTAAAATAGATCTCGGTACTCCATGCTCTGCACAATATCTTAAAAAAGTCATTGACTTATGACCAGTTTTAAGGTGAGCAACAAAAATTACCTCACTGCTGTTCTGATCTGTTCTGATTCCAGTTAAAGGGAAGCTTTTCAGGATGTCTTATGGAATATTCTCTTCAGGTTTTCATCAGAACCAGAAAGCGCAACTTTGCTGCGAAACTTACACTGATGTGCCTAACTTTTGACAAATGGGGGTTATCCATTGAATGCAGCTCTGAACAAATGCATAGAAAGGTGTGGAAAATATATGAGTAAGAAGTGGGGATTTCACAGACACAGCGTCCATTTGCTATTGTCTTAATCCAGAACCTTGTATGGCTCACAGGCAGGATGTAGCTTCTGTTCAGCACCTGAGGATGGGAGCACAGGTTGAGGGATAGACAGTTTGGAGATGATATGGAGTGGTCAGTTTTTATATACAGAGTTAAAATGATAGCTGATGTTCCAACAGCACTGAACATGAATTTACTTAACAAACACCAGAAATGTGAATCCTCTCACTATGCTTTGCAACAGAATTTATACTATTTATAACTTTACAGAAGAAAAAATCCTGGTACCAGGCAAATCCATGAGAGACAGATTCAGGGGTAAACATTTCAGTGTTGGTTTAATTTTGAGACTGATACAGTACAAGTGATGCAAAATAAATGTCAAGGTGTGATGAGTTCATCAGAAAGAATATAATTAGAGAGTGCTGATTATGTAAACAAAATACCATCCTTCTCTCCTGTACAGAAAAATTAATTCCACAGAATTAATTTTGAACAAATGCTTCTCTCTGTCAGTGATTTTTCCTGACATTTATAGCCAAGGGATAAGTTGATGAAATTTATTTTTTTGATACCCATGTAACCACTCTTTTTTGACATGGAATGTTGCCCATGCATTCAGGCTGGTAACATTTGGACGTGTTTTTTGTTCAGGGCCCACTCTACAGAAAATTTGTACATGAACCACCACTAATGAAAGCTAATTACAGATGGCCCAGTGATCTGTTTTAGAGAAGATATAGTGACTGACTTAATTCTAGGAAGTATGAATTTAAGTGGAGCATTACTTTCCTTTTCAGCATTGATATTCAGGGCACAAGTGGAAAAAAAAAATAAGAGCTTAGATGCTTAGATGCTGGCCAATAATTCATTTGGAAGGGCAAGAAATAATTTAGAGGTGTCTGTGAATTGCAGGGAAGAGTAATGGTGTTCCTGTATGTACCATGGCTCTGTACCTGAAGAAATAACAGGACTTGATCAATGATAACTTATGTAGAGGAGGGATGGGAGATGATGAAGAACCAGCAGAGGCATCCCTGAGAGAATAATGATATGTTCCCCCATGGTCCACATTGCCCTACGCAGCAGGTGTGTTTGGATTGATGAGAGCTGTGCCGAGGGCAGTCAGCAGTAATTTAGTGTGGTAGGCCATGCACAAACGACTTTCGTTACTGCTGACAGCTTCATTACAGCAGGACCATCCTTCACTTGTTGTAGACCTTCTTCCATCAAGCTGAAGACAAATGAAGGAATGACCGAGATCCTATATGTTTGCAATATTATCTTCTCCATTATTGTACCCTGGCCTGTTTTTGTCAGTAAATTCTACAGTTGTACCTTTGAAGGGTACAACAAAGAGCCAGAAGCAGCTCTAATGCCTTCATTTGCACATACTTACTGTATGTACTGCAAAAGATACACCAGAAGAAAATGAAAGAGGGGCTGTAGCATAGCCTGAAAGTGAAGATTTTCTGATAACTTATACGAAATGATTTCCTACAAGTGGGTCACCATGGAGTCCTTTTCTTTCTAGCCTGGTATGAACCTTCTTTCTCTAAAACTGAGTTTCCAGCCACTTTTCCAATACCTTTTTCAAGAGAATTAATAGGTTTCTGTAAAGCAGTAAACTCACCCAGACGTGAGTCATCCTTAATCTTTAATGTGGGTGTATGCCATAGGATGGAGCAAGGCTGTAGTCAAGTCTGAAAATTCCACTTTCTCACAGCAAATGACTCAAAGCAAAAGGGAATTCCTATCTTCTGTGATAGAAAAAGCAGCACAAAGGAAGCAAGGGGGCTGCTCAGATGCTATAGGCATACAAGAACTGCAGGAACACGGAACGATGGAGTAAGGAGTACACAAGCCAAGGCTGCATAGAGCCAGATGCAAGAAATCAGAGGAATGAAAGTTTAAAGGATCTTAGACTGGAACTCTGTGTTAAAGTCTTCAAATGCACGAGAGAAGGTGCATTTTTTTCCTGCTGGTGAAAGAGGTTTTACTAATGCTACAGGACTGATTGAATGGTTTTTGAGTTTCTATAAGCTCTGTAAAATCCCTGTTTATGACAGCATTTGCCTCTGGTTGTTATCACTCCACTCAGAAGATCTGTCAATGCCATTGCTACAGCTGAGATTCTTCCTGGGGTAAGTTCTAAGTCACTTGCTAAATTATATATTCAACTACCTAAAAAAGACCAAGATACTGTACATAAAACCATTAGACTCCATAGTAATAATATTGATAATAATCAGAACGCTGAATGAATATAAAGTTCTGTATAAATGTTATATTTTAGATTTGTAAGGCGTTTGATTTATTATTCTAAGGCTGCATACCAGATAATAATGTAAATTTTTTGTTGACTACAGTATCTCTGACTGCATTGCACTAGCTTTTATAGCAATGCCTACTGGAGGCTTGGCACTGCATCATGGAAGTTCAGTACTTCTGTGCATGGATGATGTTCTGTGCACTGGTCCCGCAGTCAGTTCACTCTTGCAAAGGGCATGTGTGTGTGTCTGTAAAATCACAACATCCCCGTCTACTACAGGAACTCTCTGTCTACTGCAGGAACCCCCAGCAGACTCAGCTCTCTGACCAGGAATGTGCTGATTGTGTTGTAAAGAGGGGCCATCCATCTGGCACAGGCAGGCAGGATGAAGGTCCAGCTTATGTAGATTTGGTAACTGGATTATGAATGGACTTTAATAGCAACTCAGGAATTACAGAATAAAAAGAAAGCCTTCCTACTCTGTCCCAAAGACCTGCAGTGTGACTGTCAGGTCAAAGGCAAGAGACTGGACAAATCTACTCTAATGCAGAGAAACCACTGGCACACTAGATTGGTATAAAGTGATCACATATTCACAGCCTACCAATTGTTAACTATTATAAACACGTGGCAAATGATAGCTTTGAAGGAACACTTGTATGAAGGCAATTAAGTAGCTTTGTAAATGCTCATGTTAGGGTTCTTGAGTCAATACTCTCTGTTCCATGCTTCTTAGGAAGCAACCCATAAACACTCGTAACAAGAGGATCTAGCAAAAAAAGGTTATATTTCCTAATTTATTTATTTTAAAAAGCTGTATGTTTTATAAAAAAAACCGCTGCACATAAGTACATTATACATGATGACTTTTCTGCCAGGTGCGGAAGTGGCAAATTTCATGAGCCATCTGGACAATTACCTAGAGAATGTTTTTCTGGAGCTGTTGGTGAATGTTCATGTGGATAACAGCAGCAGTGGGACAAGTAGCAGTGGAGTTATGGGGAATACCTACAGCTATGAGTGAGACAGTTGGCAAGACATAAATTTTGTGTAAGGGCAATAAATAATGGAACTCTAGAAAATCAAAGAGGAAATTAGGGACCAAAGTTTTATGCTGAGGAAAGCACAGGGACAGAAAGTCTGCATTATTGGCATAGGTGGATAATATAAATTAACATTAAAGAATAAGTCACTACATTTGCACCGCAGAAATTCTTCACAATACAATATCATGCTTAAATGGGAGAATATTATGAGTTGCCTTGACTTCATGACCAGGAGGGGAATGTTGGATACACAATACCGTGAGTGAAAAGAGAACCTGCAAGGGCTGAAAATACATCTGCAATGAGACCTCTCATTTCTCATGAATGTTAGCTAAGTGTCAAGGTAAAACACTACGCAAAAGTTACATTCTTAGAAATCACTAGTGAGTGTTCCTTGAAGCAACTATCTTCAAAAGGAAGAACAGTAACCAAAGATTCAGATTCAGCAACCATATAGAAGTGAAAGAAAATCACGACAGTAAAATTTAACTTCAAAATGGGAACTGTGGTAACCAGAAAACTGTTTTAAAGGATGAAGGGGAGTAATTAAAAAGGTAAAATATCTTCAAGAACTTTAAAAGGCACCATATTGCAACCTCAACATAAATGTTTATTCCTATAAAAATAATCTAAATGACAAAAAAAAAAAAGAATATGGTTAAACAACAAAGGGAAAGAGGCAATTATAAGTAAAATGACATCCTTCAAAAAGTGGAATTTGTATCCAAAGCTGCAAAACAGAAAATGTGTAAAAATTCTCATATGCAAAATTGAAAAACATAATAACCTATATCAACACTGATTCTGAGAAGCGGTCTGCTAAAGGCACAGAAACTGGGAGTACAGTCTCTCTAAAACACATGGAAACCAAGCATCCTTCCCAAGTCTGTAGAGCTGACAGATGGCTGAGCCATGGGAGAAGCACTGGAGGATGCTGTGGCCATAGCAGAAAGGTTGAAGGAACTGCTTACATTAGTGTTGTCCACATGGGACCTTAGAGAGGGTTCTGCCTCTGCTTACAGGAAATAAGTCTGAAAAACTGCCTCAAAGTGAAGTGCCAGCAGAAGGGGTTTTAGAGCAGGTCAATAAAATGTATAATAACAAACACCATAAGAAACAGATGGTATTAACCCAAGAGTTCTCAAAGTTGCTGCTGAACTACTGGCTGCTCTGAGTGAACTCTTGAATAAATTAGTGTTTATTCCAGAGAAAGAGCAGGTGGGAAGCAGAACTCCCATTTTTAAAGGATCCCTGGGGTCTGTGTGGGTGGGCAATAAGCAGGCTGTGAAATCTACAAACAAAAATGTCTGATTTTCTTATCAAACAAATGGACTGAAACTGTGATAAAGAATAAAAACAATAGATGTGGGTAAATGTGGCATTTTCAGGCAGAGTCAGTAAAGCTTTTCTTTAAAAAACCAGTAATCTGTTATTGAGATCTTTGGGCACATCTCATCCTTTTGACATAGTGCATTTTGATTTCCAAAACGCTTTTGATCATGCTCTTGCCCAAAAGTCTGTTGGTCTTAAAAGAACACAGTCTCACAAAAAGAGAGACTGAGAGAGTTTGTTAAACATATAAGATCACAAATAACTTGAAGAAGGTAAATAGGGAATGATTATGCACTGACTTTTATAACCCAAGGAACTCTGATTATTAACTGAAATAGCCTAACAAACTATGGAATGGTGGTTAGGAATTGCAATGGAATTGGAATGGAATAAAAAACTGTTTATTCAATATGTAATTAAACTGTTGAACTTGTAGTCATGGAATGAAGAAACTAGAATCATTACAAAGTTTAAAAAGTGACTGGAAAAACTGATAAAGTATAGGCACACCATGAGCTATTAACATAAAATATGTATTTAAACACTGAGTTAATCTCTGGTCTACATACAATGGGTATAGGCCTTCTTGTCATGTTCTTTCCATAAGCATCATTTTCTGATCAATGTTACAGAGAGGATACTGTCCACTGCTGCTATTCTCATGTTCCTCTAAAGGTCAATGTGAAAACAAACTTTATAAGATGCACTTAAAATAATAATATTAAATACTGTATGACTCAAAAGAGCAAAGAAAGTGATGGAAGTGTTATGGAGAGAGACTACCACTAATTTTTGGTTTAACTGACATTAAATTTTGAGAAGTATGTTAATTCAAACCAAATACAGATAGAAGCGATTTAGTATCAGTATCTCTAAAAATATGTGGGGAAAATTTATCAGAAAGGGTGGTCTTGGAACTAGAGTATTAGATCAGATTTGAACTTCTACCAAAATCCTGGCTGATGCACTGCAAAGACTCTCCAGGTTTCTCTGTTTCCCATCTGCAAAATTGGGTGACCTTCCACAGTGAGTCCCGACTTCCAGAGTGTTGTTAGCATAAGTACTTAATGTTTCAAAGCACCCAGAAAATGTGTTTGAGAAGGCTCCTAGCAAGTTGCAGTGTCATTAATCTTTGCAATTTGTTTACAAGCCTTCAGCCACTTTTCAGTCCATGCAACAAAGGCTTACATCCAAGCCTATCTGAATTAATTCTTGTAAGAGCTTGTGAGGCATTGAATCAATATAGTGTTTTCTGTTTAACTTCCTCATCGAAGAATATTTTACATTAATATAGCTCTTCTCAACCTGAATGGTACCGAAATGCTTTGCAGACTATGTTAATACAACTGCAGCACTAAAACGCTGCACTAGCAGAAAGTGTAGAGAGGGAGAAAAATTACAGCCAAGGACAACAGGACAGACTGTTTCTGTTGTGAGAAGCTGTTTCAAAACCTTTACTGTGCACTGACAAGTTTGCAGAGAGAAATTCTAGAATAGTCTGTCATTGATAACAGTGCTGCCAAAGCAAGAGGGAAACTGAAATATCACGGGGTGCTCAGGAATCCTGTGCCTTGCTTGGAACCCTTCCTACTCTGATGGTGTCTATCACGTGTTCTGCTCTCTCTTCTTCTGTACTCTTGGATATGATGTGTGCTATGTAGCTCTGAAACTACCCTGGAGTCACATTGTCCCCAAATCTGTTTCTCAGTTTTGAGGAGGTTAGATTTGCTTCAGAATCTCTGCCTTGCTACAAAACTTTGGGAACTGGTTTGACCTTCATTGAAAAAAGGGCTGATTCTTCTCCTGAGTGGGAAGCTGTGATGCTGGAGGCAGGAGCTGTGCCTATCATGAGTTTCCGTGCCTCACTGTAACTGCGAGTGTGTGGGAGTGAGGTCTGGGATTTCTCCTATCTGACACTGACTTCAGGACTCTTTCCATGCTGCTGTAACCTGTTCAGGTACTGCAGGCAAGTTTCTGATATTTGTTTTTCAAATTCCATTTACCTGGGAGTGCTGGCAGATGTATTCTGCTCTGCATCTTTCCCTCAAAGGTTCTTGCACTGAACTCCAGTGTTTATCTCCTTTTTGAGACATTCACAGTCAGGCAGATGGGAGGAATGAAGGAGCTGGAGATACAGACCCGCATACAGTATGAAGTGAGGGCTGGGGAAGGGTAGACAGGACATGCGTTTTGTCTCTGCTGGGCATCTCGGCTCTACTGAGATGAGGGATCAGAAACAGAGTGAAACTCAGCATTTCAAACCCTCCTGGGCAAGAATGAAGATCCAGGTCCTCAGGGTCACACTAATGGAGCTCAGACTTCACTGCTGCAGCCCAGGCTTCAGGATTACATGGAGAATGGAGCCCCAAGAGCCCATCGATCATCAAAAGTAATTACTGAATTGTGCATCCATGGATCTCCATCATGAAGTGCCACCATGGTGGTGGGGGTATGTGAGAAGAGTGGGACTGAAGGCTGTTTCAGAATTTTTCTTACCTCAGACTTTGCTTCCCTGCTGCTGTTGAGTAGATGGCACTCATTTACCATAAAATGACACAAATGCTGTCTGGCTTCCCAAGACTTTCTAAGTGCACCAGTGTTACTAACTCTAGAGTGTTCTTTAATGGTCCCATTACTAAAACTGCAGTGGCTACCTAAATTTCACATGTCATTTTTCTTTATGTTATCTCATACCTACCAGAGAAATTATTTCTCTCCCTTCAACACTGGATTTATGCAGCTGACTTGTGGGGAGGAACTGCTACTGACCCTGCTTTCTTCCTCCATTCCTTCCAGAATCGCTTGCAAAGTTTTGTCTGATTTCAAAGAAGCAAAAAATCTCAGCCTGACTTTATCTCATGACAAAAAGAAATTTCCTTAGGTCCTGAAGTCAAGGATGGCTACACTTGACCATTTTTTTAAGGTTTAAGACAAATATAAATGCTAGGTTATGCACATGCAGCACTATCCAAAGTAATTTGCTGCTTCACAGGTTGCCTGGCAGGAAGAAGCAAGCTGAGCTGTTTATAATTTTTTTATATGTAATTAGAACACTTTTTTATTAAGATCGTTTGAGTCAGATTCCCAACAATAAATCCGATGGCACATGAAGTCCTGAGAATTGCAGTGCAAGCAGAAGCAAGATGTGAATTTTAAGTAGAAATGTCCCACTTTTCTGGCCCCCAACAAATCTCACTACTAACCTTTGCTGCCCATAAAAACCATGCCAACCCAATAGGCTTACTTTGACAATAGGAAAAAAGAAAAATAGCTGTAATGTTTCACAATGAGTAGTTATCATTAGGTCCCAAGAAAATAAGGATGTAGCACATAAGTTAGCAAAAGCTGCTTTTCCAAGCTAGATTCATTTTGCTATTGCCAAAATTTGACAGTGGCAATAAATTCCATGAGGTGCAGATCAGCTTTTTGTTCTGTGCTTACAATGTCCAGCATGATGAGGTCCTGATCCACATCAGAAAGTCCTTGATTCTACCAAACTACAAATAAAATAATTATAAACCTTTTCTATAAACCGTTCCTTCTCCAGTTTTTTTATCCAAGCATAATGAACATGTTCTGAATTTGCTCCCAAAGTACCTGTGTGAGAGCTACCAAAAGAAAATGAAACTGTTTTTTACTGAATTTTTATTGGAATTTATATTTTTGGATTTCATTGGTTTTTGTTACCTTTAACTGAAAATTCATTCTCTCTACCTTTCCGTTCTCTTTCTAAGAAAAATCTGAAACAGTGGGAGGAGAAGTGGGATGAGTAGAAAGAGAGTGAAAAAAAAATAAAGAAAGGGTTCAGCAGAGCTCCTGCTGAGATCAAAAGTGGAAAACTAGCCATGGTCATGTTACCTTCAAGCTATTCTCTGCCTAAGTTACTTCAGTACTGGACTGTCCACTTAGAACAGAGAGAGTGACTCTGTAACCCAGTAGCAGCTGCAAGAACATGGGTTAGGATGTGCTCTGTTCTAGTCACAAATTAGCATCTTAATTTGTGTGGATATTGTGACCAGACCTAGGCAACAGCAAACATATTTGCCTCTGTGCACATGGACAGTTATTGCCCATGAATAATCTGTCTTTAAATCAGCCTATTCATCTTTTTGTTTCATGATGTATTTAAATATACATATGGCTCTTAGCAGCTACTGTCTAATCTACAGAATCTGGGAGACCTTCGGGTTTCTGGACCCTCCAGATTTTTGGATCTAGGTGGGTGTTCTGGCCACATTCAGACTCATATGACACATATGACACCTGGGATGCACTTCATTCTTTTCTGTTGCCTTCTTATCCTGGGAAGGAGCCCAACTGTAGAGCTCTGTTGTTTCCTCACTGAACTGGGTGATTGAGCATTTTTGTAAATATATTTCCATATGTACATGGATGCTCCTCCTTTTTCTTATTATAGAGAAAGCTCATAACTAGAGCATAAAACACAGGTAATATTTAGATTGAATGTGAAACAGTCCACATAAAATTAGAAGAAAATCACTTTTTCCTGCAGTTTGGCCTAAAAGGAAATTAACTTAATTGAATATGGACAGCTCTATTTTGCAAAAATATTACAGCCAAAGGTAATTTGTTTTTTGAAAATATTTTAGTAGACTATTTCAATTTCAATGAGATTGCTTGCTAGAAAATTAAATACATTGTCGGTTAAATGTAATAATGAATTCCATTGTCTGCATTGCTCAGGCAGAACTATAATATAATTGTGTTTAATACAATTAAAACCAGTTTTTATTAAAAGTAATAATGCAGACTATTGTCTACATTACTCAGGCAGAACTACAATACAATTAATGTCTTGTATCTAAGTTACTCAGAAAACACATGCGCATTATTGCATGCTCATTTTGAACATTGCATCCTCACAGCTCTCCATGCTAGTAAAAAATGTTTTTCCTCATTCTAGTAGACCCCTTTTGTTACCAGCTGGTAACAGATTTGCACAAAGTGAATTTAGTGGTTTTATCCCAGTTATTAGTGTACTCAAACCAGCAAGCTTTTCAAAGCTCCCATCCCAAAGCATTTCTCCTAAGTTTTTACCATTGCTCATGCCTTTTAGCTAGGGGTCTTAATGCTTACATATCTTGTAAAGTGCTCCAACAATCCTGAAAACCTCCAAAGATCCCACAGTGAAAACTGCTATATACTCTGGTTAAAAAAGTATTTCTATCTTAGAATTGTAACAATTTAAGTAATTTCTAATGCATGATAACAGAACCTGGGTGTTATACTGACTAATAAAGAAACTTGCACTTCTTGAGGAAGCAGTGCATGCTAAAAATTGTGGTAGAGTGTCTGGTTTTTATAAAACATAAACAGAACCTTGAAGGATAGGAATGGAAAAAAACTATGAAAAGAAACAAATGTGATTTTGGTAAGGCGTTGTGCCTAACTAAGCAAATACTCATTATGCCTTATTGAAAGAAAACCTTTAACAAGCCTTATTTCTCTTCAAAAGGTCATGAGAGGAAGGATGGGAAGATGAGGACAGGAATCTACAAAAGTGATCAAAGATGATGGAAACAGACTAAAGAGATGTAACACAAACAGTAGTTGAAATAAAAGTGGGAAAATTACTGGAAAATTTTTTGATATGGCTCAGAAACTTTCCGTGAGCATCAGATCAATCCTGGTGACCTGCTTGGCATCATTCGTTCTAGAAGCAGAATTAACTCCGTGTGGAAGAGCAGATCTGCTGAAACTGTTCTCTCATTTTACTTTGACTGATCATAGGCACTGAGGATCTCACTGTCATGGAATCAATGTACAGCTGCATTGCCGTGTGTTAGCTTCCAGCACAACTTTGACTAACTATGGAAAATAAAGCTTTTTAACATTTTCAGTAACATTTTATCAATAAATACAACTATTGCTGGTAACTTTGAGGCCTCAGTGGTGAAAAGACCATAAATGGAAGGGAACATTTTTGGTTCCAGGCTTCACTGCCTTGGTTTGGTTCTGCATCACAGCTCTCTGTTTTTCACTGAAATTTTCCTCCTACCTCTAGAGAATCAGCTTCTTTTTTTTTTTTT
>VXBT01005984.1:246021-458571 GCA_013400235.1 Oriolus oriolus
TTTTTTTGGGGGGGTGGGGGGGTGGGAGGTTTATAAATTAGGGGTGTAGAAACCTGCTCCAAGAAAGTTCTTCTGGTTTTACATGGATTTTGGCTAGTTCAGTTTAGAAACCACATAAAACCTGATAAAAGGATGCATTGACTGTTGGCTGTAGAATTATTTCTTTGGGTAATTCAGGAAAATGATGATGGAGAATTTAATAGTTTTGAAGTGTCTGTGATACAAAGGGCTTCTACTGCACTGTAGGCACCTGTCTGCTCCTACGTCCATTCTAGTATTTCAATTTCAATTTGACACTCAGATTTTGTCCCATTGGAGATAATTATAGTTATTTTCATTACAATAATGCTTGGAGACTTCAATCAAAATTAGAAAACTTTTGCCAGGTAGTATAAAAACATATGACAAGACATAATTCCAGCCCTGAGAAATTTACAATTTGAATAGACAGGATGCACAGTGGGAGACCTATTTGCATCTGCAGGCATCAAACCTCAGATCTTGAATACCAGACTGTAAGTGGCTTGCCCATATATAAGTGGGATTTGATAATACATTTCCTGAGTTCCTGGGAACTCTTTAAAAAAAGACTGCAATAGCTGCAGTGTAAAGAATTATTTGCAGTTTTCTGAAACTAAGTTCTGCTCTGTAGCCATTATTTAGTATGTGTTGTGGAATTGGCTGTGTCCCAGCTCACTGCTGTTCTCACTCTCAGGACTCACAGAGGCTGTTGTTGTATTCACTTTGACAATACACCTCACCCCAGACCTGTAACTTCCACTGTCAGCCAAATACTCCCCACACACCTAAACCTTCCAAAGTGTTACTGACCTTACCTAAAAATCCTCAGTTTCTCATCTCCTAGGGTTCTAAGGGATCTAAGGATGATATTTGGATTGTGCAGCTAATTCTCAGCATGAATCAATAATGTAGACATCAAATAATCCTTAATCTCAGTGATCAGTCTCAAGGCAAAACCAGCTATCCAAAGGTAAGACATTCAGTGCCTTTTGCACAGCTCAGTTTTAGCAGCTCCCTGCACTAAACAGTTTTATGGGAACTTGAGGGCTGAGAAAGACATAAGAGAAAACAAGTATTTAAAGCCATACAACATTTCCAATTGGCTACATCAGTCTAAGCAGCAATTTCATATCCAATAGGAAAAAAAAAAGAAAAAAATTCAAAGCCTTTTTCACTAGACATTATTGTGCCCTTCAGTGCATCATAAAGGCAGAATGATTTTATTACTGTTTACTCACAAGGAGACTGAGACCAAAGTGCTGAACAATTTCTACTTCTCTTAATCACGGGACTTTCATACTTAGGCTTCACAATGTGTCATGTATATTTCTGTGTTTGGTTTTGGTGGGGGATTTTGGGGTTTGTGTTTTTGTTTGATTTGGTTGTTTGCCTTTGAATGAAACAAAACCAATAGCTGATTTCCTTACAGAATGCTTCGTGGTTTTGGGGTGTCTACAGACATTTCTGGGAGAAATTAATCTGATGTCCGTTGTAGCTGTAAGTCAGTCTCCAAAACCTGAAATAAATCTGAAAATCTTTGAAAGGACAAAGTTATAAAAATCAGGGCTGTAAATAAAGAAGAGGCCCCCAAACATTATCTCTTATAGGCAATGCAACCTAAATCATCATAGCAGTCCTTGCAGTAATGTGGAAGGAATGAATGTGGTGAGGCAAAAATGGAGAAGGCTTTGCCTTTTTTTACAGCAGGTGTTTATGTAGCCTTGCTGCTACACCATATGAGCACAAAACAGCTGAAATACATTTATTCACCCAGTGCTACTGAAAATGGAAGCTTTATCTATCAGGAAGCTCTGTGAATTGCAGGTAGTCACAGTGAAAATGCAGATACTTAAAGACCCAGGCTTCTGCAGTAACTTTGAATAATCCTTTCTTTCTCATGAATAATCACAATTACCTCAGATGGAGCACATTAAAGCAGTGGTACTGTGGCTAATCTTAAAGAGTCTGCCCTGTTTCCTCAGTGAGCTCCCAATAACCAGGAAAGGCACATAGCACGGATAGGAAGCTTTGCCTGAAGCTCCCACTGCACCCATGACACACATCTCAAGAGTTCTCTGAAAAAAAGGATAGCAATGGAGCAAAACTATGTGAGCTTGCTTCCTAACATCAGCTGTCCAGATGCTTCAACAATTCTATCCACCCATCTATTCCTATGATCTCCTCTCAAATCAAACTACTGGAGTAGTAAAATAGCTTTGGGTTTAACATACTGCAGTCATACAAATATTTTACTGGAATGTTCTCTGAGACTGAAATTCTTCATATATTATGCATCAGCACAGGACTGTTTTCAGGCATATTTTAGGATAAGCTTCCTTTTATGCAGATCAAACTGGCAGATGAGAGAGGATGAGTGCAGGGAAATAAGAATACCTGATGTGTTTCCATAACTTTATATTTGTTATTTATTATTCATTCACTCATTAAAGACTTTGCAGCCACTAACTCAGAAACAGGTAAAATTCCAGGTAATTTAGATTGTAAAACCCTCTGCAAACACTGGGCAGTGAATCCTTGCAGGGCATAGCAGTTTGATTTGCGGACCCTTTGCTGAATGGTCACCATTAGCAGAGATATTCATAGACATTATGCTCTTGCTTTGAAACAACCATGAACAAAGCACCGAAAGAACACATTCGATGACTCCCTATGAACACATGCCCAAATCAGGTTTGATGGCGAAACGTGCTGCAGTTTTAGAGTGTGCTTTTCAGGGAGGATCTAGTGAAGCTACACAGGTTCAGCTGCCTGCTCCAGCAGAGTGAGGGCCAGGCTCACAATCTGTTGGAACATTTTCCCTTAATAAGAAATATTTCTTGCATTGGGAAGAAGAGAAAGTTAGATTGGGTTTGGTTTGGTTTGTTTTTTTTTTCCTGGTTAACATATTATGAAGTATTTAAATTTAGGATCTTTCTATCCCATCTTATAGGCTCCATATGGTTCTTAAGTACTTCCCCTGGTTAAAATGCAGTGACTGAAAAAACAATTCTTTCTCTAAATAGGCAGGAACAAATGTGGGGTCTTAATTAAACAGGTCTAGTCAGTGACGGAAAGCAAACATTGGCCAGATTCTGTTCTATAACTTCCTTTCAAATTGGTTTAGGTGTACAGGGTATCAAGAATGAAGCAGAGAAGGTGTAAATGCCCTGTTAAGGTCAGATAAATATGGCCAAAGTAGAAGTTCTGTTCATCGCCAGTGTTCATTTTAACATGAAACTTTATTTGTTTCTCCTCATGGGGGTTAGAGCTGCTGGAAATAATCCAAATACAGAATATTCCCATGAGTTAGCTTAGCTTTTGGGGAGTATTTGGGCTGCTCTAGTTCAGGTCTCATTGATCATAGTTTAATTAGTAACCAGAGAGATGAATTTCCGGCAAGTCTATTGTATCAGGTTTTAACTGCTAACAAAAGCTAAGTGTGGTCCTAGAAGTCTTGGAACAGACTTGAATTTTGGCTTACCTATCTCTTTCCTCATATGCATATACTGGTAATGATTCCAGAAGTGCAGGGTTGTGTCAGAGAGAGAAACAGCTGGTGAAGGAAATTAAATAGATGTAGAAAGCAATAGAATAAACTCAAGGAAGAAAAATCCATCAAAGACCACTGAAAATAAAGAAAGCACCCCTAATTCAGAGCATTTCTGAGCTGCAGACCCATAGGTATTGATCCCCTATAGCTGGTATACATTGCCTTGCACTCACCTGCTCTTGTATTCCGCCCTAGGCACCTGTCTAGGACACTGTTGGAGGTACCGGTCTGGCTGGACTGTTGTTCTCGCTCATTACGGACATACATATTTTTGTGTGACAAAATCTCAGATTTCACTATCATTACTGTGGACATCATTGCTATGGAAACCAACTACTGCAATTTACTAGTCTACATTTTAAAAATACATTAGCGTTGATGCATTTGCATCAAACCTCTTAGAAATCAACCAACACCTTTTGTATTTTTTTCACACTTCTGTGTAATGATCCAGCAATGAGGAGCTGTCAGGCTTGACTAGTGACTGGCATAACATGCAGAAACATTTTACAAGCTCCATACTGATGAAGCTCTGATATCTGCATAGAGCCATCGGGAGAAACAATTTGGTTTTTATAGTGCAAGATACAAGAGGTAAAGGCTCCAGGGCTGTTCAGCCCACAGCCTGTTTCCTCTCCTCAGAAGCTGCCAGGAAGAGGCAGAACATGAGTTCTCCAGAAAAAGCTCATTACAACCACAGCAGCTATTAGACTGCTGTCACTGTGGTTCTATGCTGGGAATTTCATCCCTTGGAAGAAATTCACATCTAACAATATCAACTGCCTCTACAACCCTTTGGTCCCACTGCTTTTAATTTGATTATGGCAGGCATCAATATGTTTTATAGAGTTTATGCCGACAGTCCCATTAACTCCAATATTTATTTCAGATATTCCTCCCAAACCTTCTATGCCTGCTGACAGCTGTCCTCATGCTCAGAGTCACTACCTTTGTGCCTTGTAAGTCCTGAAGGAGACCCTTTAAGGCACTGAACGTTTTCCAGTGAGATTGCTGTGGTGTACATACATCCTCCTATGCACGTGAAAAAACAGGCATCACCTCTTCTCTCCCTAACTGATTAATGGTGAGGATACATTATCAGAGCTAATAGGAGTCAAATGAAGAAAGCTAGTCAAGTGAAACCCTGTAAATTGGTTCCTGTGCTTTTTCCATCTCTTCTAATACCTAATGCCAGGAATTTTCATTCGTGTCCAGCCAGAGCTAAAAGGGAAAGGATTAAAAAGTAAATAACTCCCACACCTGCAGTAGGGGAGCAGTCAGCTGTTTCATTGCCCCATTTATTAGCAGGACAGAAATGTAAATCTACATCATGGAATTTTTTTTCATGTACAGCCTGTCATTCTTCTTGCAAAAGTAGATGTGCATACCAGCTTTTCACATATATGTCCATGTCAGTATGTCTATTCATCTTTATTATTCTCTTCCCTGACCTATATGACCTTTACCTAGCTGAAATTGTCAGTTTTCAATAGGAATTTTGCTATCAGAAAGCAGGGTAGATTTGATCTGTTCCTCTTAGATGTCCTATTATAACACTTTGGTTTTAGTTTAAAATTCCTACCTTAAAATTCTGCTGTAGTGCCAGGTGACAAAAGAGTCCTGTAAGCATAGACTAAGGGGTAGTGTTCTGAAGACCTAGTTCTAAGACCTGCTGAGAAAATGCTGGGAGGTACACTCTGTCTAGCTTTCCACCAGCCATTGCCAAGGACTAGCGGTGGTGGGAAACATTGTAAGGGAAAGCTGCATAGATTAGAGTAGTATTCCTGGCTCTACAGATACCCAGATAATAGGCTGCTGCTGTCACCTGTTTTCCATGTTGATTTCCTCTTCTGTCTCATTCTCCATTTATCTACCTCACAAACCATTTTGAAAAATCTGTAACTGCTATTAAGTTTCTGCCACAAAAAAATGCAATAGAGACCAAGTGGAAACCACTGGTCTCCTGGAATAGAACAGAAAATGATTCTGATCTTTGCAGCCCTACTGCTTCCAAGGAAAATGGTGACAAGTTGGGGAGATTCACTGTACCAGTGAGCATTCAGAGTGGCCTGATGTCTGTGTATCTTTGAGACTCTTTCCGTGCCCTGGGCTGCTCCCATACTTTGATATCATAACGCTTTCTGTAAGACATGCTGCAGACACCTGGGAATGCAGGATTGCTCCTCTGGGTGAGAGAGAGAAAGGTGCAGGGAGATAAAGTGCAAACTCATTTCCTATGCATAGAAAGGTGAAATTCCTCTACAGACACATAGCTTACTGTCCTGCAGTTGCTCTCTTTCTCTCTTTGCTTCTGTCACCCTGGTGATGGTTATCTCCCAACACTGGTAGTCAAGGTAATCTCTCCACCTTGACATAGACTTTGATTCTGTTATCCTATCTGTGTAACAGCTGTTGAGACAGAGCACACAGAGTCTCAGGATTTTCTTACTTGAAAGCCAGAGAAATTGTCTGTTTTCTTTATCTTCTTTTCCCTTTCTCTTTTAGAAGCACTACATTAACAAAACAAATGATGTAAACAGTCTGTCTTCTCTCCTTTCTCCCTTTTCCTCTCAGTATTGATTATTTGAAAGTAATGCAAAGACAATTTCCATGCATAATATTGTTATGCATATCTTTCCTTTTCCCCAGTTAAAGAGTATTAAATTAAATATGTCAAGCTGTAGGACATTGTAATAAAACATTGTGAACACAACTGGTTTTGTCTTCTTGTTAGACTAACATTTTTCATGTTATTTTTCAGTTTGGATCCCTGGAAAACTGTAGAATTAGTTTTATTCTTTGTGTTCTCTTTTTAAAGTTTTATTTAGCATCATTCTAAATAAAAAACCAGCAACCACATTTGAGCCATCAACAGCAAGCTTTTCAACTAGCAAAAAACTAGTGTGAAGCTCTGAATTAATAACCAATATGAACACATTAAATCACTAAATGTATCTAATTTTGTATCTGACAAGCAAATATACCCCTTACTGAACTGTAAACCTAAGTGTGAATAGCAACAAGCACAGAGGAACTTGACCCAGATTTATACCTCTTATTACTACAGCAGGAATTATATGGTAATAATAATATTACCAATGCACTCCCTTTCTCAGCAATTCTGAGTATCCCAGATACACACTTGCATGCAAATGCCTAAAAGAAGCATCCCAATAACAAACTACTTTATGTTCTACACCATTCCTGATTATCTCTACTGTGATTTTTTTCCATATACATATATTATTTGTAAATATCAGTGGGAATGAACTTATGAGTTGTTCACAGACTTCTTTATATTCTATTAAGTAATCAAGGCACATGATTGCCACCTAAGCTTTTTTTCTTAACTGTGGTCCATGGTTGTGAGAATAACATACATCAAATTAAAAACAATGGCCAGTGATTTTTTGATGTCAGTATAGATGTTACACAAAATAATTCCCAATTTTTTTGTGGCTATGAGAACTTTTTCCACATGAGATTTTGTGGCAATCACAAATATGATTCAGTTTAAGAAACTGACTATTTTCAGAAAACAAAAGTCTATCTCAGTATGGCTCAGCTAGAATTGCTGCATAATTTCATCTACAGAACTAAAGTGGCAATGTTGTCCATTTACCGCTAACAAAAACCTGAGTGATACAGTAAATGCAGAAAATGAAATAGCCCCTATTTCCATGCCAGTATAATCTCATTTTGTCCCGTTCTATAACTCTGTATCTCTCAAAATGTCTTTTTGTCTCCTCCAATAAAAGGCATGAAACAAGAAATGTTGAAAATAATAACTGGGAGCTATAAAGCCAGCTGATCTCTCACAGAATGCTGCCATTACTTCTTTGTTTGGGTTAGTACTGGACAGTCCTGACTGTTAAATGTTAAACACCAGCTCATTCAAACTTCACAGGACTAAAATAATATCTCACACCATACTTACTAATTTCCATAAAAAGCTGCTCCTCCTTTATGATCTAGCTGCCTTTTTTACTATGAAGCTGCAATATTGGTATGAACAACGTGTAATGCTGGTGTGAACAGCACTGTCTTTTCAGACATTAACTAATAGTGGTCTAGATATCCATCAGTCATAAAATTCCCAGTTTATTGCTGAGGAAAGTACACCATAACAAATGGCAGTCAGCAGACCAAAACCACAAAAAGGAATAAATGTTCAAGCTGAAGCTAGATTGGAAGAGAGAGATCCATCCTTACAGACTTGTGCTTTTTTAAAAATATAACATGGCCTCAGGCCTGGGACATGTATAGGAATACACAGATCTCCGTGACTAAAGGCTGCAATGTCACGTGCATTATGTGCAGAGTAATATCTTCATTTCTGTGTCAAAGGGGAAGGAAAGCTTTAAAATGTTTAGCAAAAAAATATGCCTGGACACAGTAAGAAATATCCCTCTAGCAGTCATTTCACTTTAGTCAAATGCTCCTTTTATTTCCAGAATTACTCAGGTACGAAAGCTCTTCTTTGTTCTTTTGAGGATAGTGTCTTAATGGCAATTCATCACAGCAGCCATGAAATCTTGATGACAAATCCATAAACCTTGAAAAACATTGTAGGGAAAGTAATCTTCTAATTTAAACATGTGTTAGCCTTGTTCTTAATATAATAAAAACCCAAGAAGTTATTTTTTGAGTAATGTGCACAGAGATTTAGTGTGACTTGGAGTGTTCACATCCAAAACAAACTCCAAACCCTCAGCAGTTTACTTCCCTTGTGAAGCTCACCCAAGCCTGTCTCTCAGCTACTCCTGTGCCAGCTCACCCACTGGCCTGTCTAGTCTTGCACATGCTGCTGAACTGAGAAGCAGCAACCTCTGTAGTGTCCTGACTTTGTCGCGATTATATAAAACAAAGGGTTCCCCTTGCAAGAGCAAAATATGCTTCTTCCAGTTATTTTCTTCTAGTCCTACTACCTGCTTTTCTAGCATATCTGAGCTTTTTTATTTTATTTTTTAACAGCTAAAAGAATCAGTATATTTTATTTTCCCTCTGAAAATATTTTGCTTTTCAATGGCAATTCCTGTTTCTAGAACTTTCAGTTTTAGAGGTCCTGATTTCAAACAGTCACATAACATTCTGGTATGGTGACAGTTTTATTATAGCTTCTTTTTACATGGAGAAGTTAGGCACAAATATTTTAAACTAGTTCTTCAGTATAAAAAGTCACACTGTTAGTAAACCAAGGCTAGAAGTCAGAAGACTTCAGACTTCTTATTGAGTTATTTCGGCCTATGATCTGGAAAAACACATCAATAAAAACATTACAAAGAATTTCTTGAATACCCCTCTACCTCTGTCTTACACAGTGTTAGGCTTTAGAAACTCCAGTTACTCAAACCAGACTTTCGTGCAGCCTCCAATAATGTCACCCAGCTGAGGTCCAATCATTCCAAAATTGAATTAACACTGTATTTTATTTCTGTGAAATCTAATGAGTGTCACCAATATTTAAAAACTAGAATTATTTTTTTCAAGATGAATCCATTCAGTCTAATACTGGATATTTTAACAGCCCCAGGAGCCCAGAAAGAAGACAGCACTCATAAATTTGCGACTGGTATACAAAACTTTACCTTTTGGTGAGGCCTGATTAAGGCTTTTTAAAAAAAAATCAAAACAAAACAAAACAATCCCACTACATATCTAGCATAAAGTTCATTCACAGGAAGATCAGTCCCTATCTTTTCTACCCTCTCATAATTTCCATTCTTCAGTGCCTGTGCTAGTTTGTTAGACAGGTGAGGTAATGTTGGCATCCATCCTGCAGCTCCTGCAGGAGATGAGCTGGGTGCACACAGCCCTACAGCTCCTCTGCCAGGCAGCCGGTGGGGGGGAACACTTTCATCAGCAAGAGAAGCAAAAGTTTCCAGACAAAAACTGTCCACAAATGATGATAGACCCAAATTGTCAGAAGCCTTTCTAATGCCAGCTTGAGCAGAGAAAAATCACTTTTTCTGCTACACCAACCACTATCACAACTATCTCCTGTCCAGTTTTACGTCCCTACTGAGCAACACCCTTATGACTAACAGGAAGTTTCTCCAACATATAAGTTAGTATTTGTAAAACTCTTTTCCACAGTATCCTTCTGTCAGTTCCCTCCTATTTATCATTGCGATGTCTATATATCTACGCACAAGAGAGCAAGCAAGGACATGACTAATATGTACTACACTCATAGAAACTTGAAATAACTGTAAAAATCTGGCAGTTTTCTGAAACATTCAAAAGAAGCAATTTGGTTTTTACAGAGTTGTGATGCAACCAGGATACTGTCAGAACTCCAGTCTGGTGCCCTGGGACCTGAACACTTCAGCATCCCATCTGCTGGGCTGATCAGAGTTGAGAGTACAAATAACCTGGCATCCAACCCTCGGCTGCTTATCAGTCTGGGCTCCCACCTTCTGGGACAGCCAAATCCACAGAGCGCTTCCACAGGTTGCACACTCTGGGGAATCTGTGCTGTGAAGACCATAGGGGTCAGATCTCTAGCCCAGTTACCAGAGAACTTAAACAACTTGGATTTTTGTCCTGAATCACCCCCAAATCACATTTCAAAGTTTTGTCTGTGAAATGGAATTCTACATCTGTGCAAATCTCATAAATTATGTTATTAACAGCAAAGAAACACAATACACGCGATTTTTAGTAGACCATCATGAAACACCACCCCCCTCGCCCCAGATATTTGAAAACTTTTATTTCATTCTACAGTAAAAGATATATATAAAATGCTCTCTGGACATAAAAGAAAATCAATACTTTACAAATACAAAGAACCTTACATCTTACAATTATAGGCACTCTTGGATTTAGCCTACATACCTGAATGTACTTGACAAATTTAACTTGGCTGTAGCAATGAGCTATACAGAACTAAAACTGATTTATCCAATATGACACAGGAAATCTTGAGAAGAGTCGAGCTAAGAATCCAGATCTTCAGAATTCCCATCCTATGACTTATCCATGCATTTGCTGTCACTCTGCATTTCTTTACATGGGCTGTAAGGCTTGGAATTTATGCAAAGTGAGTGGAGATATGCTAGGTTGTGTTCCCTTCACTGTCAGAGAAGACAGTGTCAGAAATACTTTGGTAGGCTGTATAAGGAGTAATGGATTACTCTTTGTTAATCAAGATGTCAGCTGACAGGGCACCTTTTCTTCCACGGCACTTCCAATATTAATTTACAAAGCAGTAGTTTATACTAGGAATTGCCAAAATCATTTAAAAGAGGGTTTTCATAACCTGACCCATGGCACAGGCAGTGTCAATAGTAAGTGATGCCTGAAGTTAGTAGTAAACACTGGTATATTTCATGTATTCTCTGTTACTTTAGCTAAGTCAAACAGATTTTTGAAGTGCATGCTATGATCTCCTGAGATGAAGGAATTACATAACTTCCAAAGATGAAAAAGGTGCTTATTCTAGAAGACCTGAATGTGTTTGCAATGCTAGTAATTCAACAAGAAAGCAACAGAACTTAAGTTTGGTGTTCTGGTACAAGGCTGAAGAAGTTGCTCTTGAGTACATTGCTGTTCACCACACAATAAAGAAAAGGTCATGTTATCGGCGGCTTTGGGCTTTTGAATTCAGAAGGGTATTTATTAGGAACCAAAAGGAACCAGCCTGGCAGCCCTGAATACTGAATTCCTTTGCAAAAAGCTTCATTCACACAATCCTGCTGACGTGCGCCTTCAATGCCAGCCAGTGAATGGGCAGAGAGACCAGAGTATCTCTCTGCCTGGAGGTGTTCTCATCAGAGGTGAAGAGGGTCTATGGAGAGAAATGTGTGGAGCAGTGCCACTGCTCAGACTTCTCTGAGCATAAACAATGGACATCAGTCTCCAGGGCTACCACTGTCAGCCTACCACTCAAGCTGGCACTAAACTCACTTTTAAAAAGAACATACTGTTGACTGATAGCAGAGTTTAACAAGGGCAAAACCAGGACTCTAAATGACAACGTGTGAGAGGAGGACACATTGTTCTTTTTCAAGACCGTTCTTCAGAGTCTAAAAGACTAATAGCAAATGGATGAAAGCAAGGAGTACACCAAAAGATATTTTCAATGCTTTTTGGTGCCACAGAGTTTCAGTGCTAAGTGAGATGACTAAGCTTGCATGGAAACAACAAAAGGGAAAATTTAAAAAACTGTTAGGAGATGTGATTGTGTTAAGTTAGAGTATCTACTTCTATCCTTTCTCAAAGCCTACAGTTCTTTCCCCAAGGAAAAGTTATGGCTAGTCTAATACTTCAGATTTCTGTTGCTATAAGAAAGAAGAGATCAGGATCAGGTTCTTTATAAAATAACAATCTATAAGGGGATCTGTGACTTGCTTCAATAAAGCATGTTTTTATTGCTCAGCCAAAAGAAAATTCTTGAGTTGTGGTCACAGACAACTTGCTAAAGCCTTACAAATGGAAAAGATGGATTTCTAAATTTCTAAGATGTTGAAGAGTGATGGAAAAGAAGGAGTGATGGTGAAGCTACCTGAAAAATGGCTGGGAAATTTTAAACTATCAGAAGTTAGAAAAGTAGAAGCAACTGCAGCACAGGGGAGTGATGGGAAGAGCCAAGAATTATGATTTTTTTAAAAGAATAGCAATTGCCTTTACTTTGTGGCTAATCTGAAGATGAGAGAAATGATCAGCTATTAGGGATCTGTGCTTCTAATAAAGAAGCTATGAGAATGGCTAACATCACTGGTGAAATCTTGTTCTACTTTGATAAAATTTTAAATGAAAAAAACAAACCAAACTAAAATCTCAGTTTCTATTAAACCAGGGTAAACAAGTCTCCTAAGGCCTCTTCTTGTTAAGATCATTAAGTTCATTACTAAGCTTCCTCATACTGTCTGCAAGTGCTGGTAATCATAAATGAGAAGACTAGGAACAGGAGCAGAGTTGATATCAGATTAAAACTATAAGGCCTCTCCATAAAATTGTCAAGGATAGTGCTTTTCAAGTACATGATGTTTCTGCATTTTTTTTTCTTCTTATCACTGCTTGTATCATAATAGCACTTACTGGATAGAGTGAACAGTGACTGCATGCTTCTAGCTGTGTTTACAAATAGAAAGAGAGAGCTGGTATCCTAGAGAGCTTATACATTAAGTAGGTAATAAGTATGAGGAGGAAAATCTCAAAAGATTAAAGCCTGGGATACTTAATCCTCCCTTTTTTCCTAACATGTGACTCCAGAATGGTTCATGTACGCTGGGAAGATTCTGAGACCTAGAGCTGTAAATGGCTAGGAGCATGTACTTTGTTTCTAATTAATTGTAAAATTCAGTTCAAATATTGTAATTTCCTTTTGAAATTTATGAAATTCATTAAAACCTCAGTGAGAAAATCACTTTAATAGAATGGATTATGCCATTCATGCACAACTCTAATTTTGTAGTTAATGCAGTCTCCCTTGCCATCTACATGTAATCTCCCCAGTCTGTCCCCATGGAACATTTCAAAGCATTCTCAGCCTGTACTTCAGTAAGCAGGTAATATCAAAAGAAGAGATTCTATGGGATTAACTAAATTTACTATTGTGCATTGTTAGGTATTGTCTAGAGCAACACTAATTTAGGTTTAAGAGGAGAAGTAATCTTTTTGAGTAAAAGCTAGTTTCTGGAGGTCAAAATTGACAGATGATCTCAGGTTTTTTTCCTGTTAAGAAAACGAAACACTTTGGAGGTTTGTGAGTCAGTGGAGGATGACAGATACAAATCTTTAAATTGCATTATTTTTTGCTCTGAAGGAGGCAGCAGAGACACAAATATACTGTTATTTCCTTGTTACATGAAGGTAGCAACAACAGCCTTTCTTGAAAGATTCTCTCTCATTGCTCCAAAATAATTTTGACTGAAGTCAAAGCAAGTATATTTGGTTTAAATTTTCACATGACACTGAAACCTGATTCAGAAAAATAACAGATCATTCTAATACAAATATGTGTCAAATAAAACCTATTGAAACTAATGTAGAAAAAATTCAGATCACCCCATCAAATCTGTATCTCTTGAGCTTCAAATGTATTTAAATATTCTTTTTATTTCCCTTTTTTCTGCCCTTTCTTTTCACTTGAACTAGTTTGTTGAATACTTCAAGTTTCATGGGTGATGTGCTCAGTCTTTAAGCCCCTAGGTGTGCACACGCACACAGAGGTTTGTAGAAAACTTCAGCACTGTCACGCTGATTGCAGAGAAAAGACTGCTTGGTTACAGAACAGTGAGTTATGGATTATGGAGACATCTTCATCTGTGGACAACAGGCTTCAGTGTTTGATGCAAAGCTGGAAATATGAAATGGAGGGATAAAGGAGAAATGGAGCAAAAAAGAGGCGCTGGCAAGACAAAAGCCACTTTCTTCTCTTAGAATACGAATAAATGTTTGCTTTTGGGTTCTAAGGGTAACTGAAATACAGCAATTTGAAGCCGTGAGTTCTTTGCTGCATTAATGCCTGCCTGACTGCTCCTGGCATTAGTGGAATTCACTGATATCTGGAAATATGTAAAGAAGATTTAACTACAGGAAACAACTACTGTAAAATAAATTTTGTCCTGGCTGAAGTGGGAGAGACCTGCTTTGTTGATCTGGTGATAGACAGTGTGCTAAAGTGGCCAACTAATAATGTTTTGTACAGGTGCCTACTGAATATAATCTCCAGCTATAATGTAATCTGAGCAGATCAGATCTGGGAGTACATGGATGTACAGAGCTGATAGTACACAAAGAAACTTGTCTCTGTGTTGCACATGAATGCCTGGGAAAGACAAACATTAACAATACATTTTGCAGCAGTTCAAAGCAATAGAAATTCACCTTTCAATACCAAGATACTCACTTAAAGGCTCAGTATACCCAGGAATGTCAACACGTACATCATCTCTCCTCCGCTTGTGGGAACCACCTTGCATTTTGCAGGACCTCCCTGCAAAGACCTTTTACCAGTCCTTTCTCTGTGTCCTGGGAGACACCTGGAGGAGTTCAGGGGCCTGACAAGGGTCTTTAAGGGATGATAGGGAAAGCGTGTGGCCTGCAGCACCAAAACACTCCTTATGCTCCTCAAATGTCAATGCATATTTACTGCATATAAAAAATGAGCTTTTTAAAAATGGGGGGTTCATTTGGAAACTACAATGAAATAAAGACTCTTTAGAAACAGGGGACACTGGAAGGATCCAGAAAGGATCACCTGCATTACCAGTGACAGAACTCACTACAGTCATTCTGATAGAAATTCTTCTTTACAATTTTTTGTCCCTCTCTCTGTGCCACAAAATGAGAGACAACAATAAATCTGGATTCTCTGCACCAGATTGTTTCACTGCTTTCTTCATAGATTTTCTTCTACAGAATAAATCCAGCATAATGTGTTAAGGTTAGCAAAGTTACTTAACAGATTGTCCTAGTGGCACATTTATTAATACCATATATAATGAAGATTTAACTGTGTAGTAACTTTAGTATCTTTATATTTAGCATAAGAAAAAAGGGACTCCCCTCCCTAACAAAACACACAACAACGAGTGAAGCTTAGAGTGTTGGCCCATTGCCTTCAAGGATGAATATTATATCCAAATAGCTTTTAAACATATACTGGAAGTTTATAAACCAGTTAACTGTGCTCTAATTCATGGAAAGAAAAAAACATGTCTATTATTTGTTTCAGATGCAAGAGAATAATAAAAAGAATTATAAAAATCTGCCTGCTACCCAGCAGGGAGGCAGAAGAATTCCTGCACTGATGCTAGGCAACACTGGAGGAAGAAAGCACTGACTTGGAACAGAGTCCTTTCAGAAATGGTGTTACAGCAGAATCCCACCAGTACTTTCAAATCTGTCACAGCTTTCTAAAGCCAGTGTGCGACTTGTCTATGACAGCACAAGAATAAACAGTGACAGATAGGAGCTCTTCATTTAAGAACACCAGGATATAATGATATTCTGAATGCTAGCAAAGATGCAGCCAGTATGCAGAAGTTACTATACCTTTGCTTATGAAACTGTTATGTAGGAATGCAATTGAAATTCTTTATTGGAAGAATCAGAATAGTTATTTGGCACATCCTGTTAGGGAGAAATAGGGCTCACCCACAGAGAGACTTTTTTCAGATTTAGGAGATGATAAATTTTGGGGCAGATATGCAAATCTTCAGGTTGGTTTAGCATTTTAAAGGCATGTTTTCACAGAAGTCTTAGAAGTGAATGATACCCAGCTTTTGATAGGTTGTTGCTGCCATCACTTTGCTACATGAAAGGAGAATTTCATTCTCCAAACTTAAGTGAGAGATGTTGAAATACTTGATATATGGGAAACTGTGGGTAGGGCACTCTCCAAGAATGGGACAATCACTTAGCTAAAGGGCAAAATGCTCACAGAGCATCTTTCACGGACTTTACAATCACCTAGGATATATTACACCCTCTCAGTTCTGGTTTCTGACCTGTTGGGATAGTCCTTTTTCCTGAAGAGTATATATTCATGCATGGAATATACTTACTGTTTATACCTACAGTCTGCCTCAATAGCTGTTAATTTACAGGCTTCCATAAAATATGTGCCACTAGCTAACAGATTATACATTTAGAGACATAGTAATATCCAGTTTACTCCAATATATATACTAACAGTATACTAGTTGGGTAAGCAAGATCAAAGGACGATCTCCTTCCCTAGCACTAATGAAGATAACTCACAGTTTTCAGGTTTTAGTCTTTCAGTATTTAAAATAGTCCAGAAAAAAGCCCCAGCCATGGTTTGTGACTCATCTGGAGTGCTTACAGGTCCCGAAAAGTTATATGATCCAACCAACACATGTTGGTTGTTAGATGTAGTATCCCTTTTGGAAGCCATAACTACTGAGAGGTTCTTCAGAGCCTCCATACACTGATGAAGATGATCCAGTAGTTTTATTAAAAATTTTCCTTAGAGACTGATTCTACCTAATCTTCTGGTAAGCTTCTACTCCCTTTCTCTGTTTTTCACAGCCATTATCATGGTATCTGACTACTCTGCGTTTCACTTAACCTAGCTTATAACCCTCTTTTTTTTTCATATAAAATAAAATAAATCACTAGCCACTTCCTGAATGTCGTGTGATATTCTAAATGGGCTGTAGAATACGTCACATTTTAACCAAGAGAGGGACCTTTCTGTCACCTGATTGTGTCTTGAAAAATTAATTCTAATCTCTTTTTTTTAAAAGCTGCTACACTGATGGGTGACAGCTGGGAAGGGAAATGCTTCATAAAATCAATGAGTCACTTCTGATGTGTTGCTTACTCCTCTGCTAAGGTCACCCCCGCCTGACTGCTGGAGATCATCTGATGGAGATAACACAATGTCAATGGGTATCTCTAAGGGGAAAACAAAAAACCCCAAGCAAGCTCACATTTTGCCTGCTGTCTGTAAAAGATATGATTTTTACCTAGAAACTGAGGTAATTTTAGCTTTGTCCTTAGTACAACGGGTACAATCTTGGAGGTCATTCAACTGAATTTAGGTAAACAGCTTCAGGGACTGTGAATTCCTTGTCACTGTTCTTTCTGGTAAAACTTTCTGCTGTGAAAAATCCCACCAACCCTATAATGCTATTGCAGAGGAAGTACACATTTGCTTGCTAAGAGCTGATCCTAGACTGTTAATCCTCCATGTTCCTGACAAAATCTGCCCTTTGGTGGTCACACCACAAACAATATAGATCAGATCCTTTCTGATCAGAGGAAACAGTATACTCTTCCCACACAGAGCCCTTCACAAAACCCTTTTTCAAGGTGGTTATTCTTCATTGACAAATCCAAGCCCACACAGTTTAAACAATTTCCAGAAAGACAGAAGCTACTTTTTAAACCTTTTGAGCTTAGGCTAATTTTAAACCTACTCCAGCTGAAATATTTACTGCATATCTTCCTCATAAATTATGTCATATTCAAAAAGTGAAAATCCTCATTTCAGCATCATCATCTCAAGTGGAAAAACTGCAAATCCTCCAACAGAAAATTAGGGAACATTTGTTCTGTCTGCAACAGCTCAAGTGTGCAGCCATTTTTTTCCCTGGCACAGATGTATTTAGGTTTGCTAGCTGGTGAAACTATTGTAGCTATTCTGCTGTGTCCCTGAAGACAGGCATCGTATGGCTACAAATGACTGTATTATTTAATCATGAAAAGACAAGACTTTGAATAAGAGAAAGCATTTCTAAGAGAAAAGTTACCAAGAACTCTGGGATCTGACTGCATAATTCAATCTCATTCCATTTTTTGAATGAAAATGGAATGCTGCTGAAATGATGTATTCGTGCCTTGGGAGTACACTCAACGTACACTGAAGTGCAATGACGTACTTTTTTTCAGTCTTGGATAAAAATCAGCTTTGTAGATAAGAGGACAGGAAAATATGCTCTCTGAGCATTTCACAAACATTAATCACTTCATGCCTCCATTGGAAAGATACGCACATTGTCCTTCATTTGCAAAGTAGATAGGTGCTAGCACTGCTTCAAGCTTTGGGGTGCATCTGAAAATCTTTCAAGGGGTTTGATTTTTAGTAAGCATTTGGTATTTTCTCCTGAAAAATATGTTTAGTTTTTTTAAAGTATCTCTATGGAAACACTCAGTTTTGAAATGTAAAGAACATCAAATCATTAGGCATGTATGTACTCTTATATTGAATGCTACCACTTTGCTCATGTAAATGCAAGATAGAGCTTTTGTAATTTACCCAGAAGTGACTCAACGATAAAAGACCTGGTGAAATTCTGATGAAACCTAAGCATCAAATACATATTGTAACTAACTACTAGATGGCACTTCTTGCCCTTTACATTTCCTTTCGTCCATATCTGATTTTTTTACTTCAGTTTTAGCAAGTCACATTTTTACCTGTGCAGTCACTAAGACTTAAACCAGCTAAAAGTAGATACACTTTACAATAGTCTAAAAGAAGGGAATGTGGCAAGCACGGGAAAGTAATTTAAAAGTATATCAGCAATGCAAATACGGGAACTTTATGAGAAATAAAGTAAAATTAAGTCTTTAAAAGTAAAAACTGTAGAATATGCTACCTTTTTGCTGTCCCTGAAAGGCAAAAATGTTCCTTTAAACTGGAACAGTAAGGAAGTAAGGAAAATAAGTAAGGAAACTTCAGTTCTAGATTAATTTTTCAGATGTGAACAGATGTGGTTCTGTTGGGTTCTTAACCTTATATGCCTGTTTAAGTTCACACAAATGGCTGAGTCCCTGCTATGGGAGATTAAAAGAACATAAGGTTAGTGTTTAATCACCTTTCACTATACATTTCAGTTGACATCTCTGTGCTGTTTTCCCCTTCCTTTGACAGTGGCTATCATGGTTTGTTCATAGCTCATCATTGACAAAGAGATTAAATGTTGTCCAAGGATATAGAAAGTGGCAACCCCTACACTGGGGCTGAGGCAGATCACATTCAGTTTGGCAACTGACTGTAGGAGCTGATCCCGGAGCATGCTGTGTTTTGGTCTCTGTAGGTGTCACCAGTGTTTTAGAGGAACATGTGCAGTGAAGCTAAGGGAACATTCCCCCCAGGAGTAATGGACTCAGTATTGAGCTGAACATTTTACAATGGAGAGTTAAAATATTCTGGCACTCACCTTTCACAACATTCCATTTATAAAATGGCACAAATGCTCACATTAACTGTTAATTTTGTCTTTGGCTTTTTAAGACGAAAACCTCAAGTATAATATATCTAGGAATGGAAAGGACACAAGATGCCTATAGTAGTATATTGTCACATTTTAAGAGCTATCACACTGATTTATATATGATCACAGCGAACTATAAACCCAATTAGATCTATGGTAAAAAGGCTGCACAGTGAACAATATCATACAGTCTCATTTACCAATTTTTGAAAAAACCCCAGGAGTTGGCTGCTTTGAAGTTTTACTTTGATCTCACTGAGACCTACAACTTGGCTTGTAACCAAAGAAAGAGACACAATGAATGAAAAATTGAGCACCAGAATTTTATAGTATCAAAAACACAGACAGAAGGAAGCTGAGATTGCTAGGAAGTCAAATTTCATTTTATAATCTCTAAATATTGGGTGGTACCACACAAGACAGATGAATAAATTTTTGTGGTGCTGAATGCCATGTTATGCTTTGAACCTTCTATTAAGGTTAGTCAATAATTCTAAATATCTTCCTGAGGTTACATCGTTCACTACATATTTGAGGTCCAAAAAGAAAGACATGCAGGTGGGCAGACTACTCAGGCATGAACTCAGGCAAGCTTCATCTTTAAACTGCAATTGCATGTAAAACAAGAACATTTTCATCCCTGTCTTCAATCACACTCTTCAAAGATTTAAAAAAAATTATCCTCAGTTCACTACTACAATTATCACTGTGATTTCCTTCCTGAGGTCTCAGATTTTTAGCTCCTTATCTGAGGTCACAGTGTGGCCCAAGGGTGGGGGTGGTGCACTGCCACAATTCCCTTCCCTCTTGGAAGCCTCTAGGATGTTATTTTGCCCAACTACTTCAAAAGAAAATCAATAGTTCCTCATGCACCTATGTTCACAGTTTCACAATTTTGCTGACACAAAATCCTTATCTTGTAGCTGAAGGAAAATATTATGATTTTTCTCATTGTATGCACACTACATGAAAAAACTTTATGTACTTTTACAAAGTTACCTATTCTTTATCCGAAATTGAAATCCCTATGATAACACTCCTTTTTGTTCCTTTATAGGCTAGAAAGACTTCAGGCAGAGATTTCTTTTGCCCTTCCTTTGTTCCTCCCTCCCTCCCCTTCGTTCCTCCCTTCCTCCCTCCCTCTCGGCATAATTTATCGACATGGGCTGTCTGACATTTCATTGTGATGATTACCTCTGGGAAGGAGACTTGATTATTTACAGGTCAGCTGGACCCTTTATGCTTTAAAGAACAAAGCTTCCCTCTCTTCCAAATGCACCCTCAGTTTAAGGATTCCTAGTTTAATACTTTGAATCTTTGCAAAGAGATCACAGAATATTCTGAGCTGGAAGGGGTCCATCAGGATCATCAAGTCCAACTCTTAAGTGAATAGTCTATGCAGGGATCAAACCCACAACCTCGGTGTTCCTAGCACCATGCTCTAACCAACTGAGCTCTCTCATGTGCTGAAGTGTGGCTTACTAGCAACTACATCAGGTGTCAGTGACAGATAAATTGGTATCAAACATTAAATATTCTGGAATACCACTTTGTTTCTTGAGTTAAACACCCAAGGCTAACTCAGAATAGCACTCCTGTACCTTTGTTTTCCATGCATAGAACAGAACTGTAACTCTTCACACAGCCAGTATAAATATTAATGTCTTTGGAAAGAACCGTGACACAGCATTATGAAGAGAGTAGATTGGCCTTTAATTCTATATTCTTTAATTCTATAGTGAAAGTATTGGATGGCATTTAGTAAATAAAGCATGGGAGACTGTGCAATAAATGCTGAAGAAGAAATGCACTATTGAACGGCTACCATTCACTAAGTACTACCCAACTGATGCACTAAATGAGGCAGGGGACCCCTGGGAAACATTTGATCTTGTAATTAAAGACTATCAGAAAGGCATATGCAGAGGGGATCTGAATAAAGGTTGCACTGGAAACATTAATTCTGACATTTCCTTCAGAGTGTTAGATTTTTCAAACTTGATTTATTTTTTAATGTCATTTTCAGGAGATATGCAATGTATACGATATTTTCAGTCCTTTATACTAAACCGTGCTTCACTCACAGCTTCTGAGGGGAGGAATTTTATTGTCAAGGGCATCAGTGAATGGTAAAATATCTTTGAAATCACAAAGGAGAGTGACATACCCTAAGCAGACATACTGAACATTGTCAGAATAACAATAAGATATAAAAGGGCTGGGGCCCATTCTATAAGTGCAGCTGTTAAAAGAGAAGTTTCTTTCTGGTGAAAAGCCCCATTACTCAACAAATTTTAGCAGTAGGCACTGGAAAATGTATGAACGAGCATGACCTTGTTTTGACAGAGGAGAAAAGGCCTCATAGAATCTGAAAGATCTATTTCTAGATCATATCTCAGCATTGTTTCAGTCCACTTCTGCCCTGGGGTAGCTCACAGTTGTAAACATTGCCTTTCTCTGTGTTATGGGGTTGGACTTAAGTAAATGTGGAAAGGCTTGTAACTAAGGGCTCTGATTACTAGCCAGGGAAGATTTACTTAGGATCACTGACATGGTTCCTCCCAGAAGTTCTCTGAAGGTGACAGTGTCAGTCTGAGGGCAGCCTGAAGCTGGTTCAGCTTTACCCAGAGGTTTAGATCAGCTGCAGAGCTGACTTTAAAGGCTTCTGCTATGTATAACCCGGAAGTAGATTTCTAATGTGAATAATCATGTCTGTATTATTACTGAACGATTACATAAAAGCATCATTTAGGATTGTGTCCTATTGGTTTGACAGCTATGCTTTCCACATGCAGAAGTCAGGCCTCCCCAGCAAGAACTGACCTCAAAATCTCAAAGCTGGACTGCTGAAGCTATATACGGATAAATCTACACAATGCCATATATTTTGTACTTGCCTGCAAAGGGTGCAGTGCAATCCACATTGCATTCACTTCTCCTGGAACCTTCATCTACCATGAAGGAAAGTCACAGAATCACACATTACCATGCAAACATTCTACAGAGAGCCCTGAATTGCACTAGGCATGTGTTGTTTCAGTGCTGGAATCACACTATTTATACAAAGAAAGGAGAATTAGCTTCAGTGTAGTACTGTATTTATCTACTAACAGTACATCAGAGTTAGTTCTTTGCTTAGGAGTCTGCTGCATTATGTGGGCACTCCAGTATATTTAGCAGGGGTTTATCTCCAGAATGGTTCCCTGCTTCATGCAAGCAGCTCAGACTGCCTTTGTCTGCAGTCAGAGGCACCTTCCACCACAAAAAGTCACTTAGTCAGCTGAAAATGTGCCTTTAAGTATTGTGATTAATTAAAGAAAAATTGTTTATAGTATATCAGTCTCTCAGCTGTTACTACTAAATTCCAGCTCAAATTTTACAGACCTTTATATTATGATTTTCAAAATTTAAATGTTCATCACATTCTTCCCACGCCAGACACTTAGAACACCATGATGTATATCTGCAAGGCACTACTGGCACAGCATATTGCAGAGTTGATCATTATGTAAATGAACAAATATTTAGGTCAGCAAATTGACAGAGAGACTACAGTTGTTCTAGTCTCCTTGTGAATAATGTTATTTATTTCTTCAAACTTCTACATTGAGAAATGAAAAGATATACCTAACATTACAAATTCACAATTTTTTAAAAAAACTTTAGCATTTCTGTTCTATGCACAGCTTAGTTTGTGACTTTGTCAGTTTGCTTTCCTTAAAGCCAACTAAATGGCAAGAAATCTTGTCTGATCTTTCTAGTAAACACAGCTTCAGACATAGGGACAGTTTTATAGTGCAAATAACAGTCAGGTTAAATTGCCACTATAAAAACTTTCTACTCATGATCAGTGATTTCTACTTTTCCAGAATGTATTTGCATTTTGACATTACAAAAGTAGAATATATATTTTTTTTTTCTTGTTGCTCTTGAATATATAAAGAACCCAGCCCAGTAGCTAAATCAAGATAAAAGACATCAGTATTCTCTTTTCCCTGGGATGTATCAACCATCATTAGGAATGCAGACAGTAAAAAGGCAATTTGGGACTCTGAGAGCAGGTTGCAAAAATAATGTACAGTTGTGTTCACTGTTGGCATAATACTAAATCACATCAAGACTCTTCATTTGTTCAGGCTACATTCAGTATGGTATTAAAAAAGAGTCTTTCCATTGGTATTTTTATTGGTTTTTGCAAATAGGATATTTTCTTCTAGAGGTCTAATGTGCCAATAGAGACATCTCTGTGTAGATACCAATTAGTTACTTACGTTGTAACGATAGACATTACAAATCAGACACAGTGTGGAATGAAAGCAACTTATTACGGCACTTGTCAGGCAAAGTTGCTTCTCCTTCCTTTTTCAATTATATGCAGGAGCAGTTCTATCAATGCTCATACTGTCAGTTTTAATTACTGAAAATCAAGGACAAACACACTGAAGTCTTATATATTTTACACACTTTTTCTTTCTGGAACCTTTTTCAACTGAATGTTATTTCAAAGTGCTTTATAAACTGTGAGTTAATCAGGAGAGCCACTTGTGGCAGTTAGTACTATTGTCCCTTTCTATAAACAGTCTGTACTTTAATAAATATTTTTTCTACCATCTCAGACTGCATCAGTGGAAGAACCAGAAAACCCTCTGAGATTTTCATAATGATTCAGTTTGGTGTGTACCAAGTACAGCTACCTTCTATTCCCTTCAACTATGATGTGACACAGAAGTACTTGCTGGGATATAATTCAAAATGTGATTACTATTGGTTTATGTTGTGATTCTCCTCTGTTTAGACAAATATTTTCCCTTTTTGCTGGATTTCCTAGTTTCTTCTTCCATGAGCCAGAGACTGCTGCTGCTGAGATTTTTTTTCACTGCTGTTGCACTGCTATGCAAACACTTTTCTATCCCTCAAATACCAAAGGTCTTGTCTGAGTCCTTGTCCTGTCCTTGGCACCAATCTGATCTCTATATTGTGAAATATGTGTACTAACCTTCTTTCCTATACTGCTTATGTTCAAGCTCTGTAACTCTGAACTCTTATTTTCAAGCTCTGTAGCTCTGTAACTCTGGGTTCCAAACAGACAAGAAACACCCAGTTAGTACAGACACAAGCCATTTCACCAAGACTTCAAATTTATCTTTTAAGGCTTCAGAGTAGTTTGGATCAGTAAATAACTCTCCCCTCTGAAAATGTTAAAAGAATTTCTTGATTAGTAAATTTTAATATTCTTCTTTCTTTGAAAGATTAATACTCTTAAAAAGAGAGAAAAAAAAAATAGCAGATAAAGAAGTGTTTTAATCTGGATTCCAGAGTATCTCTAATCCTCTGAATTTTCAGATGCTTCTCTGAAATGCCCTCAGATGCTGCCTGGGTCACAGGCTGCCCTCTTGGCTTTGAGATCCCCAGCTCCTTTCCTTAGTGTAAGAGCTTGCAGATTATTTCTACATTACTCATGCACTGTCGTGACATGCTTTTGTCCTTCAAAGCAAGGCTTTTACAGTGTGGTAACAGTGCTAAGAACTCATTTCCTCTGAACTGCAAATCTGAAAAGAGGCTACGATGGCTTGTGGCACCCTGTCAAATACTGTAAATTGTTCTCACAGCACCATATTTCAAAACTGATGGCAGTGTAAACTTATGGGTGGGTATGGTTGGAAGGTAACACCCACAGTGAGATTGTGGGGTATCAAATCTGCTCTCTGTCAAGGAGGTCAGAACAAACTGGCTCACTTCAAGAGACAGAATATTTTTTCTGTCAGGTCTTCATAATCAGGCCAGATTCCAAATCCTATGTGTGTTATTTCCATCTTATGTATTACTGATTGATGATATGTGAGAATGGAAGAAACATGAAAGAAGCATTTGCTCTCCTATATTTGTATTGTCTTGACAAGGAAAGGAAAAAGAAGTTTTTGTCTCTATTACACTTTATTGATGACTGCGACACCAAATCTGTGCCATTCATTTTGTGAACTATTTCCAGAGTTCTGTGGATTATATTGCCAAAAACCCCAGTAGCGCTTCAAGACAGATGGAATGCAACTATTAAAAACTCTTAGATTAAAAAAGAAAAAGTAAAAATATTTTCTATTTAATCATGAAGTTATGAAAACCTATAAAATGACTTAATTTATTGCTGTACTAAAAGCATATATATTAAATACTAATAGAAAATGTAGTATGCTTGCTATCACAGTGTTAATGCATATCAAACTAACAAGCTGGTAGAACTAAATTGTCAAATTCCAAACATTCACTATATTGACTTGAGAAGTCAATCAAACTGGCTGTAACCTCCTCCTATGGTACAGAAAGTAAGCCATTATTCAAAAAATTTATTTCAATTACAGATTCTATTTAAGGGGAGAAATTTGGAAAGACTTGATAAAAAGGTAAAAATTGCATTTCCTCTTCTAGCCCATGAATAAAGTCTGGGTATAAAAAGGAGAAGATGGACTAGTTTTAGAAAGATAAAGGTTCTGGTGATAAGAAACAGTCCCTTTGAAACATCAATTAATAAGTGCTTTTTCTTATTCTGCTTAGAGACCTTTCTTGGTGGTTTGGAAAGACTTGCATGAGGTTGGGCCTAAAGTAACTTTGCTTAGATTCAGAAGAAAATGAAAAATAAACTCAAGACTTTGGTGGTTTTTCAATTTTCTTTTAAATGCATCTTGCCATCATTTCTAAGACAATCATTACATAATAAATAAAAATGAAGAATAATTTTCTAAAAAATAGATGTGATTATTAAAGACTCTAATGGCTATAGATTCAGTTTTCTAAATGATCTACATTATGCTTACCATGTCCTCCTGCATCAGTAAAGACAAATGACACATACAAGAAATGCCCTATAGAAAATAAGAAATTATATATGTATATATATAATAGGAAAACCTGGAATGCAACAGTTACAATAGAATTTAAAAAGTTTAAAGCAAATTATCTACTCACTGATTTGAATAATGGTAAAAATCCTGTAATTTTGATCTCTTTGAATTAATTCAGTCTGCATAAAAAGCACGATAAAACAAAGAAAAGCATTGTTGTACAGATCCCCTCAAGGACTTGTAACAGCTTATAGCGTGTTAGCTTTGTAAGAAAGTTAGCAAGCGAATTTTGGGGATGCCCTGAGTACCCAAGAGATTATTGGCCTGAAAGGATGAACCAATTGTAAGCACACAAGGGGTGGCAGCATTTCTTTTTTCTTCTCTGGCTGTATGAATCCCAAAAGATGGTTTAGGATAATTCCCCATTGTGCCTTTTCCTCTTTCTCTTTCCATAAACGCAGGCCAAGTAGTAAGTGTGAAAAGGTTTTTTTGACAGCAAACATGGCAATATGAAACATGGCCCAGCAGACAGAAAAGACTGGGCACACGAGGAAATTAAATTTGTCAGTGAGTCCCATTGCCCATCAGTCTCACAATGTGATTATTCATTTTCTAAGGCAAGTGCAGAGAATGTTTCAATGAATTAAGGAGAAAGACCTGAACCTGAACAATATTTCAAGAGTGCAGATTAACCAATAGCATCAGGGAATACTCTGTTTAAATTATGAATATATTCATATTTACTCAAGCTAAGGTTTGTGAAAGATACCCTGGATGACAAGCCTAAAAATTAATTTCTATCATGCTATTTGATCTCAAGCCTGTCAGTTATAGAGAGGGTACAGGCAATTTCGTTTAGCTACATAGTACAACTGGAGTGTGTCCTATCACACTCTGAATACAGTCAGCATTATTTATAAAACCAGCCTATGCCCTTAGTTAATGATTTGGCAGTCATGCTAAACTATTGAACCTTTTAGTGAATGGTGTTTGCTGAATGTCAATACGTACGTATGATTGCCTTTCATCTGCACAGAGAAATGGCAATTAGGATTTCCATCGAATTTCTGACAGAGGCAAAGCTGAATTAAAGCCTATTTATAAATATTTTAATATAATAAAACAGCCTTAGAGCATTCAATTTGAGCAGCACTGTAAATATGCCCTTCATTATGTAAAGGTTGGCTGTTTAATAACAATATGCAAATATCTTTGCAAGAGTACTTGCTTTTGTTTTTTCTCTTTGTTTTTTAGGCACAATGTTTCTCCCACTGGGAAAAGTGTGCAGGCAACTCTACTACCACTTTCATTGTTTATTTGTATGCATAGAACTTATTTATAGTTTTCAGCTGAATCAAAAACTTATACTCCTGGCAGCTTTTTTCATTAAAGCTTCTATTAAAACTTGACTTAGTGTCATGGGAATGTTCATTATTTACAAGTCAATGTCTAGTGGCAGAACCAGAAATTCAGACACTTTTTAGCCGGTATGAATTGTTGCAACTCCAGTGACTGCAGATGATGATCTGTCCCATAAATCCGAATTCTAGCTCATGCTAGAATTTCATCCATTCCGTCTGTTTCTAGACAAAGCTGATCTTCTAGCTCCAAGGCTGACCTGCAGCAGCCATAATTAAGTGACTATTTTGGAATCAGATTTTCTGGCTAAAAAAGTCTGAAAACACCTAGCTTATTCAGGGGTTCCTTTTTTTTAACAGGAATTCCACAAATGTTAGAATGATCGCAAAAATGAAATCAGAATTAGAAAGTGTTTTAACACGCAGGTGCAGGTGAGATATGCAGTAAACCGACAAGGTGCAAGATGCAAAGCTGTCATGACAAGAAGAGGAGACAGACCCCAACAAAATAATATTCCTGCTCACCTGTACAACCCCAACAGAGTTAAAGCCTGTGCTCTGCAATGAAATCAAGAATATTCTGGCAATTTTACTGCTAGTAAGTTATACAGCTTCAGGGTTTTGTGTGGAACTGTCTTCCTATTCAGAGGAATATTATGTGTTCTGTGTCTTTTGTCTCTTTCTTTTACAAGGTAATTTCATCCTTCATCATCAACTTGTGGTAGATTTAAAAAAATTAAATCCCCGTTTTGGCCGTTATCCGTACAATCCCTTTAACTCATCTTTCTGAATTTATACAACACTGACACAAATTTACTATCTTTCTACTTGTTCTGAAGCTTGTTGGATTAGCTGAAATCCTACACAACAATTCATAGATCAATAAGCAATTTGTTTAGAAGGCCTGGGATCATTTTTGATCTAATTTTTGTGTGTGTATCAAAATAAAACAATCACAAAACATATGTGTATGCTCTGAAAAATAAGCAAATACAAGTGAGTTTGCAAAAGTTTTTGAGCAAGAATCACTTCAAGGAATCAGAGGAGGAATGGAAATGACAGTCCAAAGTGAAGGCAATATGGAGATGTTCCCTTTATCTCAATTTGATTTCCCAACTTGTCCATCACTGAAGACAGTTACAGCTACAGAATGATAACCCGAAAATATCTGGAACTGTTGAACCAGAAGAACACCACAAGGCACCACTTCAATATTAACTAACGTAGCAGCAAAACAATTTTACACCTCAATTTTCAGTTACCGATCATGTAGTATCATTCTGTGTTACAGAGGAAAAATCCTAGGCAGTTCAGTTCCCCTCTGGCAAGCATGCAGCTGTTTGCCAAGGAGCAGTGAGGCTTTCAATTCTTGTCCTGGGAGACATTGCAAACCTAGCACTTGGTAGAGTATCCTGTAGGATAGGTAATGTCTCACATATCCGTGCTGTTCGGATGGAGTGCGATTTCTTGACTTGGTTACTCCTATTCCAACTAGGCAGCTCTTCAGAAAAGTTGGCCTGCTTTATTAGAAACCTGGAGGTCATTAAAAGTTTTGAAAATTGGCCTTAGCTGACATGTCTTCAGCAAAGAAAACAATATGTTAAGCACTATTTAAATCAGCAGTTTTGTGCTTGTGAACACAAAACACCATGCTGGTATAAACATCTGCAAAAAGAGCTGAAGTCTACTCTGGTGCATATTAAGACAAATTGTCAAAACACAAATATAGAAATTGAGGTGGCTCTCTGTATTCTTCAATGAATGCTGATCTTTATTGTGAATGTAATTTTAATAGGCTGTCTAGAACTGGTCAGACATTCAAGGAAAAATGAAAAATAATATTGGGTGAAATACTTCAAGATTCCGTTCATGGCTTCCAGGTATTTGCCTTCTGTCACATATGAATGGCATTTCCCTTAGAAGAAATATCTGCTTTTTATTAAATCTGTAGGAAGGACACTGCTTACTGAATGGGCAAGTTGTCATCTAAGACTGCTTTGGCCTGTCTGTGCTTACTTTATGAAAACTGACAACATGGTGGATTTCCAATAAGGACATTTACTTGGAACAAAATGCCATTTATCCAAAAGCCAAAAAGGGTGAGAACTTTAGGAATTAAGCAGTTCTCATACTATTAGAAAGACATGATTTTAATTTTTCTTCAGAAATGACTATAATTGTAAATAGTACAAACTGTGACAGTATTAACTGAAGAACCAGGAGTGTTTCAAAGCTATTTCTTTAGTTCCAGTCAGGATAAGGGTTTGGTTTATATCTCCTGGGTGTCCCCACTTACTGCATTTTTATTTATAGCTCATTAAATGGCTTCCTGTCAGACTGAGGTAAACCAGACAATGTGCTCTACTAGAATATCTACTGTGCTTCAGATACTAATGGGTACTCAGGCTACCAGAAAAGTCTAGATACATCTAGTCTGAAATGGAACTGCTGGTAAGGGAATAGGGGTCCAAGTCTTTAGCACTGTTCCAATATCCACTCTTATTGTACCACGCTATTTACTAACATATCTGTACCTAATTCTCTAACTGGCATGTTCGCCAAGTGCTTGCTTCATGTTGATCAAATATACACAAGACACACTGAAAAGGAGTTTATGATCTTGTCCATAGGAACAGCCTTCTCAGGGACTTTATTGAGGAACATGAAGATCTGGAAAAGTCTTTTAAACTGTTGGCACTATTTCACTGGGTTACTCTTTATTTTAGTTCTCCCAAGCAGGAGCGACAGAGAGGAGAGAAAAATGCCAGTCATGAATAACTTTCTTTCCATGACCTGGTAGAAAGAAGAGTTCTGAGCACTACAGTCAATGGTATATATTAATTTGATGCTTCTGTGTTCTCATTATACCATTTGTCACGAAAGCCTGTGTATAAAACCTAGATTTTAACTATAAGTAGATTTTTCAAAGAACCGTGGCTGTGCTCTCAGAAGACAGGAAGTATCTTCCACTAAAATTCTGTAAAAAAATTTTCATGTCAAGACTAAATAGGGTCGAAAGGCAAGATGTTAGTCTGCTCTTATCCTGATCACAAGACTGCAGTGAGAAATGAGCACATTAGATCACTCCTGTGTGGATTTTTTATTTTCTCTGACTGAAGTTGACGAGTAAACACATGACATTATTAGATGTGGGTCATCAAAGAGAGCTAATGACCACCTGCAGCAAAGGCTACCTGTAGGAAAGGTTAATGATGGGATACCACACCTCAGCGTCAGGCTAAGTGCAATGGAAAGCTTGTCTCTACCTACGCCACTCTCAGAATGTACATAATTACTAATGCACCATCACATAAAGCTCAATTGTCTTTCTGAGCCTATATAACACAATTTCTGCAACCTTAGAAGAGTACTGTAAAGGTATTGTAAAGGCAACCTATGATCTCAGAATTTATGATGAAGTAATAATCTATATACAGAGCAGCTTTTAATTTTGAAAATTGAGGTTATGTTGCACTCTTTTAAATTAATTCAGGAGTTAGCTTTCTTTAATTGTATTATTATAACTCCTTTCCCTTCACAAAATAAATTTGTAATTTAAAATTGGAATCTTCTTACCATTTAATAAGACCCAGAGGAGAGAATACAATATTAAGAATACTATTCTCTATTGACTGCATTAAAGTTCTGTTAATGACAGAATTTTTATTTTATCCTAGATATTGTAAAGACCAGGAACCTTGGTAATTGCCGTCATCTAGTAATAAAGACATGAGAAACTTGCAAAATATAACAAACAAGCAGGGCAGGTGAGTATGTCGGGCAGAGAATTTGAGTATGTATGGTTAAAAACAAGTAGGAAGTATACAGCCTTTAAATATTCAGCTGTAGCAGTAGCAACAGCTTTTCCATGAGTTCCAGAAGACATCTCAACACAGGAGCTTCAATTTCCTGAACTGAGTCATAAGATGTCAACCCAAATTGTCTCATGAGAAGTATTTTACACGTTGCAGTGGCATAGTATAGAGAAGGTAACGGACTATATGATCTGTTTACTGTTTCTGAATCTTAGAAAATACCTGGTCTCCCTTTTTACTCAGGGGGAATTTCAATTCCAAAAATAAAAGTTAAAAGTTACAAGTACATGAGAGTCTTAATGGGTGGCTGACTCAAAAAAGTGGAAATGTTGCAGATTAAACAGAGTGATTCAGACAAGAGAAGTCCTTAATACGACTGGTCTAGAGACACACAATTCCTGAAGTAATAAATAAAATATAATTTAAAAATTATCCAAGACCAATGTATATTGCCCCCCTTTTTGGTGATAAACAGGGAGAAAACAGTGCAACCACAAGTTGGGTCACCTCTGGAAAAGATGTCACCTGACCACCTCCTCTTTTCTTTTCCTGAGTGCTAGATTTGCATCACAGAGATTAAGTATTGTCTATATGAACTTGGGAAACTCAGAAGTGTCCTCCAAGATATGTATGACCTGTAAATATTAGTTCGTGTTTGTGTCAGAGAAAAAGCGAGAGGGGTAGTGGTATTTTTTTTTTGTAATCAAGAGATATAATAGCTTATGACAAGGTCTATTATCCCCTTGAAGGAAAAGGAAACAAGGAAATACCTTTATGCTGCAACAAAAGCTAAATCACTTCAACTGTCAGCCTCCATTAAGACACGTTGAGCAGGGACAGTGATTGCTAAGCCAATTTGTCCATCAGTTTTGAAAAGTGCTAGCAAATATAAATAAAGAAATAGAGATTAATGTGTTTCTATAGGCATTATTATGGTTGATTTCTGTAGACATCAGCCACCCCTGCTGATAATTTTCATGTTATTTAGGAGATCAGTGCTAGGAGTAAAATGCAGCTCTGCTCTAGGATGCTGAGAAACTAAAAGTAGTATTTTTTTTTTACGATAATAAGATTTGAAGAGTGTCCCTTCATCCCTGGAGGTTTATCTTTCAAAGGACAACATTGGTCACTTTCCTCAACCAGTGTTTAGGTTTGATTTATGCATTGTCTGTCATCTCTAAGTTAGGGAACCTGTATTAATACAGTTTCAAATATTGGTTATCTTACTGTACCCTGAAAGTTCTCTATACAATTCAAAGTCTGTTTCCATATGGTACTGAAGCAGTTTGCCTGCTTACAGAAGAAGGTGGAAGCCAGCTAGTAGGCAGAATCACCTGAGCTGATGGTTTGCCAGCAGGTTCTCAGCAAGCCCAGCCCATTGAGAAATGCAGCCAGTAGAATATATTCCATGTCCATACTTCACAGACTGGGTGCTAGTCAGCCTGAGAATTCATGAGGCAATATGGCAGAGTGTGCTGGGTTTGGCTGGAGCAGAGTTAATTTTCTTCACAGTGACTGGTACAGAGCTGTGGTTTGGATTTGCACTGAAAACAGTGTTGGTAATATAGAGATGTTTTTATGACTGCCTGAGCAGAGCTTACACAGAGCCAAGACCTCTTCTGCTTTGTGTACTGCCACACTGGCAAGCAAGCTGGAGGGGTGAAGGAGAAAGAGAGGGATGTTCAGGGTGATGGTTTTTGTCTTTCCAGTTAACGATTCTGTGTGATGGAGTCCTGCTTTCCTGGGGATGGCTGAACACCTTCCTGCCCATGGGAAGCACTGAATTAATTCGTTTATTTGCTTTGCTTGAGTGCACGGCTCTTGCTTGACCTATTAAAATGTCTTTATCTCAACCAATGTTTCCCAGCTTTTACTCTTCCGATTTTCTCCCCCATCCCTCTGGTGGGGAAATGAGCAAGCAGTTGTGTGGTGCTTGGTTGCTGGCTGGGTTTGAACCATTACTCATAGAAGAATAATTTGTTCTAAAAAGAGGGAATTACTTTTTTTGCCCAAGATGAAAATGTATGGGGTTTTTAAAGTAGTAGATAGGAATCTCTGGATTTGCATCTTGCGTTCACTCCCACATCTAGTCATCTGAGCTTTGATTAGAGCAGGTTGCATAGTTTGTTTGCCTGAGGTAGCTACAGATCATAGCACCTACCTATTCACCTTTTTTTTTAACCTACTTCATCAAGGTGGGTCAAAGTAACCTACTTCATCAAGTGGGTTGCTTGAAACTGTTAAGATAATTTGACTCTAAATTCTTCTTTTGGAAGTGCAGAGATATATGGAGATGAAGAAAAAGAGAAGAAAGTATGAAAAGAATGTTCTTCCAAGGCTTGAAATGAGTGGTGGATGAGTGTAAGCGCTTGGCTATGGCAAAGAAGAGAAAACTTAGACAGGTTCAATGATACATTAGCTTGCTGAGTTCTAGGGATAACAGCTGGGCCTAATTTTTGTGCAGGATAGCAAATACTCATAATACAAATACCAGAAAGTCCAAGCCCTCTTCAAAGAGCTGCCTGATGGATGTCAGTCAGGTCTCCAAATCTATTTCTTTACTGTCATCTGTATGATGACAATAGTAACAAGTACGATAATAAACTCATGTTTGAAACTCCTTAGGAGTCTAACTCCTTCTGTTAGTCACATTTTAACATTTCTTTAATCAGAAACCTTATAATTCCTCTTTTTAGTTCTGTATTCGTTTCTGGTTTCACTAAGGGAATTTTTTTTCTTCAAATTATTAGAAATTGAATGTTAACAAGCAATAATAGCAGGAAAAAGAACTCACAGATATAGGACACCTCTTTTAGTAGTATCAATTAGCCTCACTAGGTTCACTGAAATCAGTGTGAATTGAGTCATTGACTTCAAGAGCACTAAAATGCCACCAAGGATGGAGAAATGAAAGGAAACCTGGAGAGATTTTCAGACAAGGGTTTTCTTTTGTTTGTAGCAATCTTACTGATTTCCATAGGGATTTCTAATGAGAAGAAATAAAAAGGAACTGCTCAACCTGGGTGACCTAGAGGATAAGAGCATATAATCCATTTAAAACAAATTAAAAGTCGGGTATCATCTATAGTTGTACTCCTTCATTTTGATATGTAAAAGAGAATATGGACTCCTAAGAAAATTCAAAATACTGTTAAAATTTACAGAGATTAGTTTTTAACATTGTAATAGCACTCATTAACTTCTAGGAGTGCTTCAAGATCTAAAATGTGCTCTGTATTGCTATTCAGTTTGTATTTCTAGTTTCAGGGACTCATCTCCTGACTTTCAAACAAGTATGCTTTCGTCTGGTTTTAAGCCTCTGTACCTCCACAGAGCCACCATGATTGACAGCTATGTAACTCCCAATAGTACAAAACCAGGCTGATATCTGTATAATCAGTTGAGAGGGAAAAAAATTCCTGATTATACCATGTTCTACCAATTCAGACCAGCATGTACTTAAGTTTTGCTGTACAGGGAATTTAATGAAAAGAAGATCCTAGCATAAGCTTCCCTTCCTGGAAATTGGTATTTTGAACAGTTAACTGCTTTATCAAGAGCCTAAATTGTGACTGATTAGCATTGTTAAGGTGAACTCTTTAATGAAATTACAAATGACTTCTGCGAGAGCCTTCAGATGCAGACCTGTACATCTTCCTTCTTCAGCCAAACCTAACAAGCAGTGATTATAAACATGACATGGATTGGCCTATAGCTGTAGAGGTTTAACTATAAGCCTGATATAATTAGGCTCAGAAATGCCTAGGGAGCATCCCCCAAAGCAGCAAGTGTTATGGTGTCACATGGTCGTGAGCGCCTTCATTGTGGTTGAGAACACCCTGGGGCTTGGTGTTCTCAATCTCTATTGACTGGTCAGTTTCAGCTTTTCACTGCAAGGATTTTGGACTTTGTGCCTTTAGTTTTGCTGCTTATATATAGCCATCGAAGGTGCAGTCTCATTAGATCACAACGTGGATTCCTGTGACACCTGTACTATCTGTGACTACTATTTCCCATGAGGGAGGGGCACAGCTGAAGGCCTCTGAGGTAATTGTAGTTTTCAAGGCCCCAGACTTTTCTGGGGGGTTTTTGTTTGTCTCTCTATACTTCTGTAAGTCTCCAAAGACTCTGGCATGTATATCTATCATTGAGGGAAGCCTTGTTTTCAGTTTTCTGCTCAATAAAGAGTCAGCAAAACACAGATGATGCTTTCAGCTATAGAAATATTCCTGTTGTTCTTTTCCCCAACATATTTTCTTATTTGGAAGTGTATTCATTTCCATTCTTAGATCACATTTCTCCTAGGAATGTGATATTTGGAACTTACTCCCCATGATTTTAAATTAGCCCACATACACCTTTAGTTTTGATGAAATGACTGAAGAATGCCTAGAATGAACCTTTAAAATACTTAGTTATTCAAAGTTAACTGGCAAGATTTAACATGAAATAAAAAATTCTTGTGAAGATCAGTCCCAGAGTTTATAAAATCTTAGGGGAAAAAAACGACGTGGAAATCTCAGGGGGCTGGGATTTGTGAGAGCCATTCTCAGCCCATGATTTGGCAGCAAATTTAACTTCCACATATACACAAGGTGCCGAGAACCTCCCTCTTGATTTCTCTGACAGAACAGCATCTTGCAAAGAGTATTTGACACTTGAGAGGCTCAGGATCAAGTCCTCCTTCCTGTATCTTTGGAAGTGGTTAGATTCACTGTGGAGAGTGAACCCTCAGCCTTCCGTTTCCCCTGGAGCATGATCCAGGCAGCTGAGAGGAGCGCACAGCAGTCCGCATAGGTCTGTCAATTCTGAGCTATCAGAATTTTCTGAGCTTTCCTCTATGGAAAGTGAGAGGAAGCAGGATATTTCAGAGATGCTGGAGCACTTCTGTGGAATAGACTTACTAAGAATCCCTGGGCACTGCTGTTATTATAACTACATGTTGATAATGGAGAAAAGCCATATGTAAAGTAAAAATAATTATATCATAACACCCGATACAAGAACCTACAAGTTCCATTATCATAAGAGAGCAGAAAACCATTTTTATTGAGAGTTGATAGAGTGCTTGACTTTTATAATCACCTTGTTCACGTTTTCCTCTGCAACCAAACTAACAAGAAGATTTTGTAGATATAAAAATTGCACATAAAGACATGAAATTCCTTACCTAACTTTATAGGATAAGTACACAGCTGCATTTAGAAAAAGACTGTAGACAAACAAACAACAGATATATAGAGAGATTCTATAGATGGTTGAATAGAATGAAAGGTAAAAATTATTACAGAAATGCTTGGACATCTTAAAACAACAAACAGTTCAATATGATTTATTTAGTCAGGGTAGACTAAAATTCACTAGTATAATAACAGAATCATTTGTCTTAGCAAGTATCTTGTTATTGGTGATCAATAATGTAGCCGAGATGACTGATGGCTTTGTTTTCCTGCGGTGCCTCAGCCAGTCTAAATTATTTATTTGACATGCTGCCTCTTGGCAAATGCTAGGAAACAGTGACAAGAAATTTGCATTCCTCTGTATATACCTCTGAATGAGTATGAGACATTCCTCAAACTTTTGGTGAATGACATATGGCTGTAGTTTGAGGGACAGTTTTGCTGACCAGACATGATTTTGTCTCCTGGCATAAATAGCAATGTAGACATCAGAATGAAAACCAAGGAGCTACATTTTTTTGTTGTTGTTGTATATGGCAGGGGAGAAAATGATGGCATTTTCAGAAATATCCAGAGTTTGGATGCCTCTGAATACTCAAGAATCTGCCTCAGTTTGCCAGGATCTTTAAGTTGTTAAAGACAAGTTTAATTATCTTGAGACAGGTAAAAGTGCAAAATAATAAAAGAGCATAAAAACTTATCAGTAGGACAGAGGAAAAGTCTGCTAAGCTCACTAAGCTCATTATTACCAACTCTGACAGTAGCCAATGGGAGAAGCTGAGTTGAAGAATGAATAAAAGAGTATATCCAGTTTAGAACAGTATTTCCCCTTTTGTATCTTGCCATTTTTGTGTCATCTGTTCTCCACACTGAAGAGTTTTTTTATTAAATATTACAAGCCTTTCAATAACTTCATGCATCCTTGCTCATCTCTGTCTGCTGTGTTACAGCCTGTTCAAGATATGGTGATCAAAACTGCACTTAAAGCATGTGTGGAAAAGGATTTAGGCATGGTGAAACAATATTAATTTTTCCTCTATATGCTTTCTTAATACGTAAGTCATAATTTTTTTTTCTTTTTATATTTAAGCCTATTTAATATCTTATTTTAAACTCTTGTTGGGCATGAAGTCGATATTTTCAGACATCTATCCACAATAATTCCAGTGTCTCCTCTTTAAGTGTTAAGAAAAACAATAATTTAGAGACATGGTGCATTGTTTTCTCTTTACACATTACTTTGGGGTTTTTTTCCATTTAATTTAATTTGCTGTGTCATAAACCAGTTCCTTAGTATCTCAAGACCCTTCTACAAAGCTTAATTGTCTGGTCTTCTCTTGAGTAATTTTGCATTGTCTGCAGACTTTTTCTCTTCACTATCTATCTTCTTTAATAGATGGTTTAGGAATAATTTCAGCAGCACAGGTCTCAGAACAGAGTCTCGTGTGGGGCAACAAAGGAACGCCAACCTTGTGTAAAGACAGAACGAAATACATTAATAGAGACAAAGATTAACCATGATAAGGTGGGGAAACATGCCTATTTTTGATGACTCTTCTGTAGCTCTCCTTGTCTTTTCCTTAACTTCTCAGAAATATCAAATTCTACTGCCTGTCCTATTAAAATGAATGTAATCTTCAACTCCACTGTGTGCTCAAGTGTGGTATTCTCGCAGAAGCACTGCAAAGCACAAAATATCTTCCACACATGGAGCATTTCCAAAAAGCATTTCAGCCTCATACTAGCAGGTTGTCTGCAACTCCCTCACACAGATTATGTTTCCTCATACCCCTTTCAGTGCAGAGCTGCACATCCAAAGAGCTCCGTGCCAAAAAGTGGCAGTTTTGGAACTGAGTTTCCATAACACAAAAATACCACTTGTTTAATCTGGTAACAGCATTTTAAGAATTTTTGCCTGAACAATCCCAATTCTCTAAGCCTTTCCTGGTAGGAGAGGTGTTCCATTCCTCTAATCAACTTGGTGGCCCTCCTTTGGACTCATTCCAACAGGTCCATGTCCTTCCTCTGCTGGGAACCCCAGAACTGGATGTAGCACTCCAGGTAGAGTCTCACCAGAGTGGACTGCAGGGGCAGAATCACCTCCTTTGACCTACCAGCACATGTAGACAGGAACACATTCCAGGTTCAGCTAAATTTAAAAATTCCATTCTTGGTGCTGCTATGGTGCTCTGCCTGGTGGGTTTTTTCCTTCAGTGATGGAATGCCAGCTCTAGCCCAGTGCGCTGGTACCAGCCTTGGAAACGTGCTCCTGACACTGTGGTGGTGCACTACAACCCTCAGGTCCTCCAGGAGCCACAGCTGTGGCAGGGCTTGGCATTTGTTCGGCTCTGCCAGGACACCTACAGCCCAGTGCTGGAGGAGGGATTTTGTTCTTTTGTGATTCACAATCAGAGACCACCACACTGACTTTCCACTTCAAATTTTCCAGTATTAGAAACCAGTTTTGGTGCTCAAGTGTGGCTCATGACCAGTTTTGTAATACATAGCTTCCAATATCTTTGGTCTTGAGATCTGTACTGCAGCAAGATGAATCTCTTGAGTGCTGGAAAGAACTCTATTGCGCCTTGCTGTGAATCCTACATAGCAGCTAACAGCACACTGAAACTTTTGTTTATTGTACCTATTCAGAGAAAGTTAGTGTGCTTTGAAGAGGTAAGGCAGAATGGATGATTACTAATGCTCCTGAAAACTATTTGTTCTCATTTGCTTAACACCATTTCCTAATGCACAGCTCTAAAACTTTTCATAGGACCTTTAAAATACAATCAGTTTTCCTTGGCTGTTTCCTAATAATTCAAACTGAGTGCAGAACCTGACAGGCAATCAGGCTAATACAGGTCGATATCCATTTTCTTTCAGTTAAATAGTTATTTTAACACAGTGACAACAACTGTGGAATCATAAACAGCTACTGTATATTTATCTGTCTGTTTGCTGAACAGGCAGGGTGGGGACTGACTCAGCTGCCTTTAGTCATGCTGAATGAAACCCACCACTATAACTCACCAGGTAAAACAAAGCATATCACTAAAAGAAAAACTAGTTGGAGAACCATTCAATTTCAACCATATCTTCTTCATTTAAATTTCATTCACAAATATAAGACTTAAACACTTTACAAATTTGGTGTGAACTCACTTGGGAAAGCGAATAGGAGAAAATACTCTTCTCTAACCAGAAGAGTTAAAAACACAGCTTGTGAGATCAAAAACAAGCCCTACATAAAACATCCACAAAAAATCCTTAAAAAAAATTACCCCCTTGTCTGCAGGAGGATCTTCTGCTCTGTTTTTAGCAATACACAGTAACGGAAGTTGATGGCTGGAATCTACAAAACAATTCTAGACCCAGCTGAAATTGCCACAAAAGCTTAGGATACCACGAGGGAAGGAACTGTCAGAAGTTTGTCTAAAGACCACAGCTAGGTATTTGTGAATAGAACTGTGAGATGTCCAGGACTTAATTTTATATGTCATGCAAAAAATGCCACACTCCCCTCAGATGACATAGCAAACTATTCATGCGTAAACCTAATTACCCATATGACATTTATCCCAAACTTCTATCTGCATTGGCTGGTTCTGATAGTATGAAGTCTGAGTTTTTAATGTTGCTACGATGCAGCCATTAAAACAAATTAGGGACAGATAAAACTAATAATTGTTTCATCTTTTTACAACTAAGACAGTTTTGCTTTGGTAACTCTTTTCAAGGCTCAGTGACTGAGATTTTGCTGATGCATGACTCCACAGAGTTGTAATAGTCTACCAGAAAATGACTGACCTTATTCTGCTGGATCATGGTTTACAGGACACAGCTAAAATTATTAAATTCAATTCGTTTCTAGGTCTCAAAGTATCATTTGCTTGTGTTTGGAAAGAAGATGAGTGCTAGTGACCAAAAGTGCTAGTTACCAAAAAGGAGGAAAAGATGCACGGCAGACAAAATTATTGAGATGGGTGGTGGACTACATATAAAACTCATACAAACCGTTGCACAGACAACAAGAGATCCAGGAAAATTGAACTGGGAGACGATTTCCATCTGATCAGAGTGTGCTTTATTGTCATACTCACCTGGTTCCTTTTCATCCTATTTCACTGCAGGTGGGTAAACGAGCTATGACAAAGTTGCATATAAAGAAATAGTTGACTGTGAACGAATAGGCAGCTTTAGGCTCTGGGGACATTAAGCCAACACCTATGAAAATCCCGTAGGATTGCTCAACCAGTAGTTGATGAGAAGAGAGTGATGTCTAATCCAAAAGCTATCAACCACGGTATAATTTAACTACTGTGATCCCTTAGTTGCCATGATTTCCAAGGCACACATGTGATGGACACATTATTTACCATGGGTGAGAATACTAGGGCTTGACCCTTAAACATATACAGTACATAGTCATAGTGTATTATTCTGCTAAGCTGGATTCTGCCTTTCTCTATATCCTCTTTAATTATGCTTATTTCTTTTTTGAAAACAAACAAGGTCTTGCTTAGAGGAATTTATTTTCCTTCTTTCTCTCGCTTCCATTGCTGTTATAATTCAAACCCTTTTTCTGCAAGTCTCTCTACTAAAACTGAGCTCTTGTACTAGGCTCAATACAATTTGCACAGAGAATGAGACTGACTGTCACTTATGGTTTGGGTCATCTGAAAGATAACATTTATTGGATACTGCGTGAATTTTACCTATAGAAGTAGTGTGGGGGGGGAAGTTTAAAAGAGTTTAATTAATTTGCATCCCTAAAGGTGAAGAGTTAGGTACTTAGAGAGAATTAGAGAGTTAATGTGACTGTGAAAGCTACATAGGATGATTTGATGTGTCATATTGAATTATGGCAGCCTATATCCATGTCAAACAATGTATCTCTAAGGAGAAAATGCAGAAAGTCAAGGAGAAGTTCTAGAGGTACCATCAATATCCCTGAAGTTCCCACTTCAGTGTTTGTTAAATATTTCAAGCAGATATGCAACTGAGAAGGAACAATTTGGAGCCAAAACATACAGTGGCCTTGAAACCATAGAAAACTTCTGCAAATTGTTAGGGGAGAGATAGTGAAGACACTTCCACCACGTGTTTAATGGTTTAAAACTTTTACAATGACATCATTGCTTCATTTGCATTGCATATAAGATGGAAGATCAATGCATCAGCATCAGTGACTGTGACAAATCTCTACAACCAGGCACAGCCTCTTGTAAAGAATTTCTTGCTACTGAAAATTCTGAAAATTATATATAGAGCAGGAGTTCTTGCCCTCCCAGAGATTATCGCGGAGCTACAGGCTGCTTTACGCAGACAGTTTTCTGAGGATAGGCACAACTAATGGTCTCATCTCAGCTGAACAACGAATTCTGTTGAACAAATAACTACACGAATTTCAGTATGCAGAAAAGAGCAACAGGTTGTTCTTAACACAATGACATGCATCTGATGGATTGCCAAGGATCTAATAACTAACCTGTCTATCTTGATAATTGTCTAACCAGAACTCCTCCTTCCTGCCCTCTGAGAATAGCCCATTTTTTGTGTTACTACCATGTTCAGAAAGACCCACTATTGTCCTGCTTGAATACTGTATATGCTGGCAAGGTTGAACAGTTCATTAATACTTCAAGTCTTGCATTTACATTGGGCATGGATAACTGAGAACCCAGTGTTTTCCAAGGGATCAGTAGACAATCCGGACCGGGCTGCAGTGTACTGAAGGACATGTTCTAGTTGCAAAAGGAGAAAAAGTAATCATCCTGTCCATCAACAGCACAGGTAATAGTGCAAATGAAAAGTTGGGAAAAGGAACTCTTGCTGATTTTAGCAAGTCCATACGATATATACAAATATTTGACAGGATCCACTGGTAGACATGCAAGCTGCATCAGAGTTTACTTTGGCTTGAAAGAGTAACTCAAGCAATAAAATGATGTGGTAATAAGGGTGGTAAAAATGGTGTGAGCACCTTAACTTTTTTCAACCATTTAAGCATTTGTTTACTGGCAGCTGTCTTGCAATCTCTACTATGATCTATTTTGCTCCAAAAGGACAGATAGGGTACAGACTACCATCCCTGTGCTATGCTCTGAGCTCACCATCTTAAATTCACTGAATCTGCACTAATCTTCAGTAGTGAAAGCTTCAGTATTCCTCATAATTATCATATCTAATCTAATGTAAGAGGTGTCTTTATTATTTGCCTGAATACCTGGTTCTTTTTGAATACTACATAACTGGACTAATATTAAGTGCCTGTGATCTCCCCTTGTGTTCTGGGTTAAAAACAAATTTCTTTGTTACCTCTTTAAAAATTGTCTTCTGAATTTTCACTAGGTTTATTTTTATTTTTTAATTTTTTTGGGGGGATCTGTGACAAAAAAACCCTAGAAGCACTGGAACTGCCTCTTTTGCACAGCTCACTGCATCAGAATTTTCTCTTAATCTTTGCCTCTCCACTACAGTTTTGTTTGTCATCTCATCCGTGAAATGGGCACTTTGCATGAAACATACATGCAGTATCTATTATTCTATTTTTGTCCTTTGTGTTATTTTAGTGTTCACTGTGTCTTTGGCCTGTTTACAGAGATGGAAAAATCCTCAGTGTCTATATTTTAATCATTTAATTAAACCTGCTGATATGATTAACCTGTCTAAGTTTGGACTAGGAATCAAGATATTCTGAAGTCAGTGATATATGTCTGGAAACTGGTTGTTCAGACACTTAATTCAGATACTGGATTGTGTGTACATGTACAGATCCATTTGCTTTAGAGGGGTAGCACTGGGAAGACCTGAACTCTTAAAGTGGTCCAAGATCCTTCTACCATGCACACTATGCAGCCTTGGAGGTGGAGAATAAAACAGCAGAACCTGGATGTGAGCAAAGTAAATTTATCAGAATTATAGTTCTTCTTTAGTTCTCATTTTTCATGTTGTCATCTGCGACAATTACACTGTTTGCAAAAGTAAAAATTTGTTAAAATCTGGTTAAGGGAAAGGATCAGGAGAGTCACCATCTCCCTGATACTTCAGCAAGCTCTACTCCTGCCCTGAACTAGGAGAACTAGCAGTTCTACTGCTCCAGTATTGTTGAGTCCATGACATCAGCCAGTGCATTTCATTTTTTGCCAGAAAACCCAGCCTCTGTCATTTCACTCTGAGACATGGAGAGCCTGCATTTGTGTGATACTGTGCTGAGGTTTTAAAAGAGGAGTTACTAGATGAAGTGGCTAAAAGTGATCTCATAAAGAGGATTCATTTGGGTCATTGCACTGTGACAGGCATTGTGGGTCAAACCAATGCCCTCAAAGGTGAAAAACAAATGGATTAGTCTAATGCCCTTTGCATCCATAACCATCATACCAGATGTCAGCAGCTCTACATTTAAGCTGAAGCATCTTGGATACAGTTTCTTCCAGTTCCTAGAATGACATACAGTGTCTCCTCTAGCAGTTTTTAACAAAAGCTCTTGGGACTCAGAGCATCTTTTTTTCCTTTTCAGACGATTTCCTTATGAAGCAGAGAACATTCATCCAGCATCTTTCAAATCAATACCAAGGCAGCAGGGTGATCTGCATACAAATCGACTTGCAAATTTACACCCTGTCTGACTCTGCCAAAAGGATTAAAAATCGTTCATGAAACAACAGGTCCCTGTAATCACATCCAGGCAGATTTCAATAATAACTCAGGCATATAAAAGCCTCTTGGTTTCATATGTATTAAAAATAGTTTCTTCTCATTTTCTACCTCTTCCTTGGATAGTAACTTCCCATTTTCTTGAAAGCTTGCTGCTCTATGTTTTATCATCCATGCTCTAAAACCTCCATCTACTTAGTGATTTTTCCTATTAACCAAAATAAAAGGGCGATTGTATGTACCCCAACGTCATAGCAGACAGGATTTGGAAAAAACCTGAGTCATCATCACTTCACCACAGATTTCAGCCACTATAGCCAAATATTCACTAAATTTTGATGCACAGTGTGCCTAGTAGTTGTAATTCTACTCTCCACAGACAGTACTCTACTTCAGAAAATCCATCAGTATACTACTTAACATCTTATGAACAATATTCAGTCTTTAATAGGCAAAGCAATTAGACTTCCTCACTGGGCTGCTTTGACTTCTGCTTCAGATTATGATGTGACTCTGTAATTAAATGTAGTGCCTGCTGTCTATTATTACACTGCATTTTTTTCTGCTTCATAGATCCATCTTGATACAGTGTCATTTTCAGTTATTGTGGAAATGGAGCAGAGAAATGGGGCTTTTCTGTAAACTGAAACAATACATAAATGCAAAAAACCATATTTCATCCTGCAGTTCCTTTTGTCCAGGCGACCTGAGACAGAAGTTGTGAACAATTTTTGTCTCTCAGTGACAGGGCTGTGCAAGACCGATTCCAGTCGGAGTTCTTGATCGCCTCATGGGGACGATCTGTCATCATTTGTCAGAGGTAATTCCTGCATTCACAGCTTTAGAAAAAGTAGTTACTGACTGCAGGTATAATAGGGTGCATGAGTTTGGAGGGCAAAGCAAGGTTTTTGGCAAACATACTTAATAATCACTGCAGAATGAATTCAGTCTGAAGTGCCTGAAATCTACTCGTGTCTTTTTAGTTACTTAACCACTTCAGTGCTCAGAGCACAGATCTGAAACTCAGCCCAAACTGCCCCCAAAGTGAAACAATATAAAAAGCTGCAGTGTATTAATTTTTGTCACATTACATTCTTTCATACAAACATAGTTATTAAGCAATCTGGAAAAGCAGCACTTTTAATGATTTTTCTTTTACTCATTTCTTATTAGGAGGCAACACATTGGCAATCACAGGAGAAAGAGACAAATAGACTGAATTGCTGAGAATGAGATTAGCTCAAACCAGTCACCTTCAATGCAGTAGTGGGGATCAGCACAGTGGTTTGGTTTCCCTTGTGCAGATAGTGAAACTGGCCTCAGCACTCACCACATATAATGTGCAACAGGCACAATGCCTGTGCTTCCTGAGTGTTTTATGAAGAATGTGCCTTGTAAACATCCAAATTCAAAGCAGTTTGAAACAGTGAAATGGGTATAAAAGCAACTACCAAGTGGTTGCTTTTCCATTACATGTATTGCTGCCTGCTGGCAGAGAGGAAGAGTTTCTCAGCCATGCCATTACTTCCATTGTCATTACTTAATAATGCCATTATTTATTTTTGCTGCTTCCACAGTGAGCAGCTGGGATGCTGCGGGCATGGGAAGAGGAGAGTGAGCTGTGTAAGTTAGGGCTAGGAGCTGTGGTGAGTGAATTGCTCTTAGAGCTGCTGCAGAGATGGGCTCTAGAGAGGGGGTACAATAATTACTGGTGCTGCTGGGAAGGAATACTCCATGCAACATCACTACCTCTAAATGTTGTCCAATCTTACTGCTGGCATCAGGAGCCAATTCTGGGGCTGACAAAAGGCATTGCAAAGCAAACAGCTGGAATGTGACTATTTGCTGCTCTCATTGGTCTGCTGTCCTCACCCACAGCCTGCTTTGCTCATGTCTTTGGCCTGGGGCTCAGAGAACCCCATATGATAAATCCACAGCTACCCAGTGAATTAGCAGTGGCCAGGAACAGCATCTGATTGACTTGGTAGACAATACATTGCTCTAGTGATTTAAAACTGTGAAGAATGCTTTAATGCTACAATGAATCTGGCTTGAGAAGCTATGTCAAAAATAGGACCTTAGGCTTACAGGTCTTAGACCCACCGGGATCTGGAGTGCAGAAGTCATAGAAGAGTTTCAATGTAGTTTGGCAGCAATATGAAAGTGAAAAATCGGACAGTACTAACTGAAGTTCTTATTTCCTGCGTTTGATATAATAATAAAATCATTGCCATGTTAATATGTCCCGCAACCTCTTTAATTCTTTTGCTTCATACAATGACCTCTTAAATCATACCTATGCTGTTAGAAACAAAATAGAAAGCAGGTGAGTCTGCTCAATGCATGTTCAGAAAAGGCCCTGAACCGAGGCAATTCTGAATCTAGGCGTTAATTTAAATGGATACCTTATGCACTGAGCTCACTTAAAATGAAGACTGGAAAGTCTCTTCAACGGAATTTATTTTTTTGCACCTAAGCAACTACTTTTTGTGTTTTCAATACATGCCCTTTATGTACTTGCATGTTCAAAATATGCAAACCAGACTGACTCTCATGACCAAGCTATATTTGCTTAATATAATTTTTTCTCATGGAAAAGGGCTGTGACTATGAGTACATTATGGAAAACCGAAATTCAATGCTGATAGTGCTTTCACATGTGCACCGAGAACATCTACCCATAATGTAATGTAGGACAAACAACATGCAGCAACTTCCTGTTGCTACACAGATAATTTTGGAGATACTGTAGAGAGGTAATACAGAAATGCAAAGTGCTTTCTACTGTGCAGGTCTATGGATTTACATGGCCTCATCACCCTGGCCTTTAACTGAGATCACCTTCCGCTGGTAGAGCTGGAGGAAGAACTTTTGAAATGGTGAAGATGAGAAACTACGAAATGTTGCAAGCCCTTCTTGAAAACTGCTTCTGCTAATAAATCCTTGTAAATTCCAAGGGCATTGAAACTTGATTGCTAGAGTGGCACCTGGCGTTTGGCCCATGCCAAATAGCAGTTTCCCAAATTATTCCTGGGCTTTGCTTATTCTCAATAAGCAGTTTGCATGCAGCACCCTGTTTCAGAAGCTCATAGAATAAACTAGCATAGGCATGGGACATCCTTTGCCAGTTGGCATCAGGATCTGGGCATGTTCCTGCTCACATTACATTTACTACCATAAGATGCAGCTAGAATGCCTGATGCATTGGGTGTGTTAATGAGGGACTGCATTCCTCCTGGTCCCTTGGCAGTTCTGCACCTGTTTAAAGTAAGCACTGCACTTCATAAAAGAGAAACTGTAAAGAAAACAAGGCATTGAAATGAAATTATATCTAAACTATTTGGCTTGGACTGGTTAATAAACTCAGTTTTGGAATATCTGCTTTGGTGCTCATTTTCTGGGCAGAGAGATATAAACATAAAATCCAGCCTCTTCGGGAGCACATGCCATAAGACATTAAGGAGGCAACTGGACAAATGCCAAGAAATATCTATAGGACTTTGACAGATATGCCAAATAGCAAACATCAGACTCGCTAGTCATATTCCCTTGAGTCATCATGTAATTGGGCTGTGAAATTGTATGCCAGTGCTAAAGGCTGTGCCCACCTCCTCAGCTGCAGCCAGGCAGGGAAAGGAGGGAAATGTTGCTTATGTCCTCCCCATACTGGACTACTGCTGATCTCTAAAATATCACCTACTGACGAGGTGGGTCAAGCCTGACAGACACGGGGACTGGTGCTTGACACAGGAAACTCAGTCTCAATTCAGAGTGATACAGAAATGGTGGTTATTACAGGAGAAATATTAGACATGCAGCTTTTCCCTCCTTCCTCTGAGGAAAAGACAAGACGCTGGATGGAGTATGCCAAGGTGAGATTTGGCCTGCAGACCACCAGCCTGACTGTGCTTGTTTAGAACATCCTGAGAACATTCAAATTGCATTCCCAAAAAAGTCAAATGCAGTCATGTGTTGTTTAGGCCTAATCCCTATCAGCATTGTAGCACAAAGACCCCAGTTCCCCATCACTTTGGCTTTATTAGACTATGTTCAAGACCATTTTCTTGAAGATGACAAAGAAGCACCACTTTAGTCATACCATAACTTCATCCCTCCCCTATTACAGTAGAAATGCTGAGATAGGAATCTGGGAATGAAACGCATTACTGAGAAAACAAACAGATGAAGTAAATGGAATATAATGTCTCTCTTTCATTTCAGAGCTGCAGTTACTTATGACACCTGCAGTGTGCATCAATGAACTGTAGAGCAACTCTTTACAAAAATTATTAAGACTTGGTAATATGAGACCACTTGATGATAACCACTGGGAGAGATGTGTTTAGACCTGGGAGAGCCTGTGATGTATTTTCAGGGAATTAAAAAGCACTGATTCCATAGACTTAAGCATTAAAATCGACATGGTTCTATTAATTCCCAAGAGAAAAAAAATAATTGATAAAATGTTGTCATTAGGATGCTTTTTTTTAAGTGGCTTGCAAGACCACAATTTACATGTGATAGTGAAATGAGAAAACATTGATTTATATGGAGGTTTTATCACTTTGAGCTAGTTGTGCACTAGCCACTATGGTTCTCCTATAAAATGTCACAATATAATAGTATCTCTGGTGTAAAAGCTATCTTAGTGCCATGTAAGAAACCAGGATAAATATAGAATTCTGATCAAAACAGCAACTGGTATTAAGCATGCAGGGAAATTTGTAAAGAGTTTTTCTGATGTAGTGTTGGAAGTACTAACTTGTATGAAGACTATGTATTACTAATTTATATGAAGATTATGCATAGGTCTCTGTGTTCTTTCTTTCTTTCTTGTGAGGCTAACACAAAACTGATCGTTTGAGAGGTGCTTTCAGGAGAGTAAGGCAATGTCCTAGATAAGGAAATCCCTCAAACATCAGCTGGTCATATGTGTTCTAGCCTTGACTATTATAAATGAGTGTTTGAGATTGCTTAAAGAATCACCAGCAAGGGTATCAGTAAAAACCAGATTTAATATTAAGAAACAGTACTATGAAGTTGATTGGCATGGTTCACTCCACTACTTAATAGGCGGTTAAGGCGCATCAAGATTAAAAAAAAAGCAACAAGCTCGAGTCAATCAGTCCAAACTGAAATATACCGAGAACTATCTGTGTCTCTGTGTGTGTGTATGAAAAAAGGATAGGAATGGCAAGGATAAGAAGGAATAGGGCCTGAAGGCTTAACAGCACTCAAACTTAACAGTACTTAAACTTATATCTTAACAATTTAACAAAGCAACAGGACTTACCAGCATTTAACTTAGCTGATAACTTATTTTCAGGCCTAACTTACTTAGATGTCTAAAGTACTTAAACATCAAAGAGAGCAGCATTTCTCCCGTATTTGCCATAGCATTTGCACACTTGTATGCACACAGATGTAAAGAGTCAGTGTGAGATATCTGTGAAAAATTCCCTTGAAAGGTAATGAAATGCTCACCTTGGATGCCTTTGCATCTCCTGAAGGGGAGAAGGGTTGAGCCTCGAGCAATGGGAGTATCAGCCAGGATCCATCATTGTTCAGCAGCTTCTGAGTGCACCAAACTCGAGAGCTCGCTGGCTCTGGAAGGTGCCCCCTCGGAGGGAGGTGGCTGGTCACACTCACTGCAGTCCAGGAGAGCTCCAGGGGTCTCATTTTGGATCGCTGTTTATAGGCCACAAGAGAGCAGGCTTTAGCCACAACAATGTTTCATCCTGGTCACGGTTTGAGGCAACTTTCTTTGAACGTGTGAGAACAAGGATGTTATGCTATTCAAGCAAGAAAAGTAGTTTCCAAGGCTGTTTATAAAAAAAAAGCAGGAGCTGGTCAGGCAGCAGCAGATCCTGGGAGCAGGCGGTGTTTCTGAGGAGCTCAAGAGGAGCTGAGCCCAGGTGCGGCTCATCAAGGCTGAGGCCTAACGAGCATTTCTGAGATCCTGGTGCGGCCTGGAAAGCAGGGGGCGGGAAATGCTCCTCCACATTGACAAATGAGCTCTTTAGCCTCTGTTTTCTTTTTCATACCACTGAAAATCTGAGATCTGATATTTTACCATGTCTGTGTTATAGGGTGCTGGAGAAATCCATGTTCTCTTTTCCTCAGATCAGACTGACAGAGCAGAAGAGGCAGAAGAGCGAGCTGGTGAGGCTGGTACAGGCATGCCACAGCTGAAGGCTCAAGTTTTGACCCCCTGGGTGTGGGTAACACAGCACACATACCAGCCTTCCTGATCATTTGAAATCTATGCCTTTAAGTCCTGTATTGCATTTAGGCAACATCAATTTGCCTGTGACTCTGTCAGTGAATCCTACTGCTGTCTACAGAATAGTGAGAGAGAAATCAAGTGGGTACTGTGCTCACTGGCACTTCTGAAAAAACCCCACTGGTTTTGAACCCTACCCACTGTAGGGTTTAAACTGGTGCAGTCTGGCCAGAGAACTGCATATGACAGACAGAACAGACTATTTCAGTACCGCCACAGTATCCATAACACTATTCTGGATAAACACTGTGCTATCCTAAGTGCAAAGTCACTCAATCTCATGCAAGACGGCAGTCAGAGTGAGTGGAATAAAGGACACCTGAATTATGTCTTTCTTTGGTGCTACATTACATAGTGGCAAATGGAGTAGTTATTTAATCTTATAAATTTCAGCTTCCCCCTATGTGACTGTGCTGTATTTTCCTTTGCAAAGCACTAGAAATCTTTAATAAATGGTAATTTCCCCCATATAATGGCATACTCATGTCCAAGATAACACGAGATTAATAGGTTTCTTGGCCTTTTCTTTGTACAATGAATGAATCACAGCTAGGTTTATATTAGTGTTTGGTTATACACAGAAGATATGATAGTATATATATTTAGTCATCATAATATCAGAGTCAGAATGGAATGCAAATTGAAATATTGGGCACTTTTGTATATGAGAAACATAGACATTGACACATGCATCCCTGAGCACAGTTATGTTTCTGTTACAGGAATACTGGATTTGGGAAGAAGCAATGTCATAACATCTGCACTTCTAAAAGCTGGACTTAAACTCTAACTTATTCCAAAGTTTGTAGCTTTAACTTAGTCCATAACACATCTGTAGTGGCTATGTTAGGAGAATTGTATCTCCAAGATCTCTCTATAAAGAATAAAGAAAATCAAGTCCTATATAGGGTGATATATAAAGTAATTTAGGCTACTTTTACCTTTTCACAAATCATAGAAGAAATTTCTGGTTATCGAGGCTTTTACCAGGCTTTAATTCCACAATGATTTAAATTGAGATAAATTGAAATCCCTTCTAAATGATTTCCTTCTCCTCCCGTGTTCCAGCTATGATGCTCATGTGCCCATATGGTGAACCTGTTCAATGAATGAAACTGGGAGAAAACTATCCTTAGAGAGAAAAAAATAAATCAAAAGCAACCTAAAAAATAGCTTTCCAAAAGTTTTATTCCCTGTACTGCATAATTTTGCATATGAACTGAGCACGTGGGCTGGCCCGAGAGATGAAGCGAGAGTGATTGTTTGGAGACAAGAACACAGATCTGGGACTAGGGACAATGCTAACTTACATCTGCTTTTGGTTAAAAATGTCTGGATTTAAAAAGAAAACTGAGTTTGTACACTGGAATTGAAAAAAAAAGCCAGGGAAATTCAGAAGCTGTAGATACCTACAGAATTTCAGGCCTGTTTTTGGGATTGGCTGTAGTTTTGTTATGGGTTTATAGGCAAAGACAAGACTTAGTCTTTATTCTATCTAGTTCTGTACAAAACAAGTGCAGAGTGAGTTCAAAACATTGTCATATCAGGATGGAAGCTGTGTCTAATTAATTCCCTTGGTACTGTAGGATAATTTTCCATTGCATGCTCAACAGTATTATGTTCAATTGTGAATTTTAAATAACCTATCTTTTTGGATGTCTGGTTTTTGTAAGAAAAGTATTCCACAACTCCAAACCACTGCTGATGGAAATCCTTTGAATGATCCTGTATTTTCCTTAATTTATTCTTAATTTTTCTATTTACTACTTTATCAAAAATGGCAAGCATATTGATGGGAAATAATGAACTTTTAGCAAGCTTTTATCTTATCTAGAGGGAATGATAGCATGCAAATCTAGTTAATTAATAAATCAGACTATAGACTACAGGTCTAAGTTTGCCAGTATAATGTTCCTTGCTAACCAGTTCTCAAGAGCAAACAAGCTCTGCAGTTGGAAAGGTGTTGGAATTGTAAACTTCTCATAGCACAGCTGCACTGTCCTAGGAATGGGACCTGTGCCAAGCTCAGGCTCCCCAGGGCTTCCATGCCAGCTCCTGTCTGGAGGAAGTCATATGACTGGCAGGCTGGAGATGAGGCAAAGCTTGAACTCCAGCCTGGAGGCTTGAACTCCAACCCAGGCAAGCAAGTTGAGTCACCTGGCACAGTGAACTGAAGCTGCAATCAGTTAGACATAAAAATGAAGTTCTACAAATGACTCTGGATGAGAGGAAGAGGCTGAAAATATGTTACTTGCAACGTATCCTCAAGGTTAAGGAGAGCTGCTAGACTCTTGTAAGCTGCAGTCGTGTCAATAAAGTATTTCCCTGGGTAGCTCATCAACTGACTCAGCAGACAAGAATTTAAAACTCCCTCTATTTGCAAGAATAAGACGCAGCACAGCCATTATCTTACTAAATTATGTTTTTCATAAACACTGGATCACTTTCAATTAAGCATATTTTCAACAAGTCCGGTCCATTCCATTCTGTGAGATAATACTCCTTAGTGTATAGGTTATGGAATGTGTGAGAAGAAAGGGAACCAGCAGTTTCAAACCTCACCTCATCAAGGCTTCGAGTAATTTCTAGTAATGGCTTACTCTGCTACAGTGCCTCTCATCATGAGGACATTGAAGCCGCTTAAGAAAGCAGGGAAAGAAAATTACACCACCTTTCACCAAAATGCTGCCACTTCTGAGGACAAACATTCAAGCTGTCAAGTGGCAAAGAGAAGAATGATGGCAAATGAAGAATGCTTTCTGCCATGAAAAGCAGAAATAATGGAAACTAAATACAGCATCCCATCATGAAAACCATTTAAAACACCATTTCTGTCCTCTGTGTATCTATGGGAAAAGTTCCATTAGTATTTAATAACCACAGAATATTAGGGGGTTTTCTTGATTTTACTTTCAAATTGAAAAATGACACCTGGTAGCACAATGTCTCCTGCAAAATATTGGAGACCTTTTTATTATTAACTTGGACTGGAAATTTTTATTATTTAATGCTGTAGAACTACATCATGCAAACCCCTTAAATTTCACTGGAAGTCTGCATTTAACTACTGACCCATGTCATCACATCTGAAAAAATCACAGACTGAGGCACCATAATAATAATGTTACTTGGCACTTTACATCTTTAAAGAACTACGGAAATGTTAATTAATTTCCACAACAGCCTAGGGAGTAAATATTTTCATACTGATTTTACAGATTGAGGAGGTGAAGCATAATGTGTGGACTTGACTTCTCCAAGGCAATCTATCAAATAAGTGTCAGATGTGGGGCTAGAACACAAAGATTCATCAGGCCTTTAAACAATGGTGCCTGGGGCAGCCACTTATTTATTTATTAAAAGTAGCTTAAACCATTTACAGATTCTCTTTAATATGTTATTGTACTGTGTATTTATTATTTACAATAGAAGCTGATGATGATTACTTGTTTGGTTCCATTTTTACAATACATTTTTTTATATTTCAGCCTCAACTTCAACATTCTTTTCCATAAAATTAAATGCATTCCTATCCAGAAATCAGATATGTTAAAATATGTCCAGAAGAGATCAGGATAGCGTCTTGGAGCAGAATGTCTGTGTCACAATGGGTCAGTAAAATTTGACTTTCTTTTTTCTTGTGTTTGGCTGGTTCTTTTCTTAATGATACTTCATTTTAATAAAAACAGATCCTATCCTTTCAGTCTGTTGTTTTGTTTTTATTTTAGTTTTGCTTTGTAACAGTAGAGAGAAAAGTTTCAGAAGCATCTTTTTTAAAATTATTATTATCCTAAATCTCCTGTACTCGAGAGCTTCAGGGTCTTTTGGAAAGCTTTTCAGTACACAAAACAAAGGCTCAGAAACATGGCTACTTGTCCAACAGATCAACTCAATGGCCAAAATGCAAAGTATCTGAGCAGATAACAAACCTCATTCACCAAACCAGTACATCTGAAAATTCATGTTAAATATAAGGACTAGAAAACAAATAAGACAGACACGCTACTTTACTGCACAGAATATTTAGTCTGATAAAAGTTTTTAGCCTGGGACATTCAAAGAGCAAATCCCAAAGCTGAGAAGACCTCTTCTTCCTCTGCTTGATCTTCTCGCTTCCTAACTATCCGAGGTCTGGTCTAACAGAACTCACTCATGTCTTCCTCATGCTACCCTACAGCACATCTAGGAAAATACACTTTATAAAACAAAAAGCGAATGATCCACTTCCAAAATAAGCACTATTCTTTCCAGTCAGTGTCCCAGTTTTGTCAGTCTTAAGCTCCTGAATACACTTGAGAGCCAAGAGTGCAGAATTCTCCTGACAACTCTAGTCCCATACAAAATCAGTCTATTTCATTTTCTCTTGTTTAGAAAAGAAGCTCTTCAGCTTCATCCTGCAGAGCATTCACTCGTCTATGCCTAAACAGTGTATTTCACTTCCAGCTCACAAGAATTCATTTCAATCACTATTTGAAGACTGAGCCAGGTGAATTGAAAGCTGTATATTTTTGTATGAAAGAGAAATAAAGAATTTCTGTAAAGTCTTTGGAAGGAATTCTGATAAGAATCTGATTAGGAGTCCCACTCCAGATTTTCCAGAACTCTGTGTACATTTTAATTCTGTTACAGCTACAAACATACAGAAGCGTATTCTTTGCACACACTTGTGGCAAATATCGGTGCCAGTTAATTTGGTTTTCTGGTGTGGTGTTTGAGAAGGTGACCAGGATTCTAACATGCAACTAGGCTTCAAAGGGTGTTCCAGTACAAAAAGGAGAAAGAAGTGAGAAAAAACTAAAAGGAGGGCAGCAAGAAGAGCTTTTGCCACTGTTTGTGTTTACCCCTTTAAAAGATGGTGAGTTCTTGGGCTCAAATGTAATCAAACCAGAGGGCAGAAATCGTCTTCCAAATCCAACATAACCCAGAAGACTGGAATCTGACACCAATCTAGAAATTCTGTGCTCTTCAGGCTAGTGCTGCTACAGCTACACCTAGCTACTACCTCTCAGAGAGAAAACATCCAAGCATTCCTCTTGGAAGGCATGTTACTGGACCACCAAAACATTAAGCTGCTGCTAAGCCTGTGACAGTTGGCTAAGCCTACCTTCATTTTATTATGATAATGAGCTCTACTAAATCTTTAATTAACATCCAGACAAAAGCCTTTTTCAAGAGTACAATCCCAAAATCTGGATTCTTCTCTACTGTCCTCAAAGACTGCTGATGTTTGTTATGACATCCACCCACTGTAAGCTGAGAACATGAAATCCTGTCTGCACAACCTGGGTGATTTCATACCCAGAGCAGTTCCAGAAGAGTGGATATATTGACAATATGTATCTGCTAAAGAAGCTTTCTGTGCCTTTAGCAGTCATCAAGTTTCGGTGGAGAGAACTTTCCACTGACCTATTTCTCCTTCCTCATGGTAGGATTCCTGCTTTTCAGCAGTCTTCACATAAAGAACCTGTCTTCTCCTCACTGCTATTCATCCATATAGGAATATTGTCTCTTTCTGCACAGATATATAACCAGAAAGCTCATATAAGGCTCATAGCCTGCCCTATAGCACCCTACAGTTAAGAAAAATACAATTCGATCCATCCACTTGAAGCGATCCAAGGAAGTAGGCAGTGTTATTTTATGCTCAGAGAAACATTTACAATGACATGTAGGCTAAATTCTGGGCATTGTAAAGACTTCTTAACTACTATTGTACATGAAAGGGTGACAATATTGATTTCATAGAACATGTGGAGAGTCTGTCTGTTTTTGTGAAAACTCTGGCCACCGTGTAAATAGGTAAATCTAGAGCTAGGGGAGCTGGCAACAGCCTACATTTGCTTGAACTATAGATCTTGTTAAAAATGGCTACCTGGAAATTATTCCAGCTGGTCACCATCTCTGTAGCACATGATTCAAACAAATCCTTCTTGCTGAGACTTCTGCAGGAAACCCACCTTCTAAATAGGCCTGTTCTCATCTCTCTCTTAAAAGTGTCCATTTTTCGTCACCCCTCACTGATAATGAGGACTACAAAGGCAGCATTAAAATTTGGCTTTCCTTCTCTCCTCTGACAGGTAGAGTGTCTCAAAGACCATAATATAAGACTTCTGGAAGAAGGCATCCAATGTCTTATTCAGTTGTGGTTCCTCCATTAACACACACAGAGCTGATGATGCTCTGACCTCCTCTAGAAATGCTCTCTTGAAAAGGCCTTCTCCTTGCAGTATTTGTTCAAGACAGTACTCTGTTTCCTACCCTTTTCTATGGTGTGGCTATGTGCTCTTTGCTGTAATAAAAAGCCATAATTTTTGACTTTTGTAGTGGCTACTTTTGATGTCAGTATCATGTAATGAACTCTGGGAATCCACAGGATGACAAACTGCGAATGTACATCAGTCTCAGTACAGAGAACTGTCTCAAGAAGCAATGAGCTTTGGATGCTTTAGGTGTTTATACTTAATTAAATTAATTTTTCAGAACTGGAAACAGGTATTTTTTTCATTGTTGTTTGTTTTGGTTTGTGTTTTTCCAAAGATTTGTTTCAAAGAAAGTTAGGTCAAAGCATTAGTCACTGCTGTCAGCTTCTGTCATCTTTGTTCCCCTGTGACAGGATCTGAAGGCCTGTGTGCAGAGTTGTACCTATCTCTGTCTTAAACATGCATCAGTGGTTACCTGAAAGGCTGTGGATGAGAAACTGCCATCTCCCCTTGAGTAATTGTAACAAGGAAGGAGGACACTGTGTGCACTGATTTGACAAAGGATTAACCTGTTTCCTCTACTGTAAAGTTGTAATGGGCTCATTCATTACTCACAGAGCTTCATGACACGTCACATGTTAGGGAATGATGCCTCTGGTTCATTCCAGGAGGTGAATGGTTAGGACAGAAAGGATAGGAGCCAGACAGGAGTGCTGGAGGAGGAGAGCTAAGTTAGACAATGATAATTAATACTGATATATACTGGGACAACAATTAACTGACTTTAAGCAGTGTTTTAGGGCTTTCAGAGTGCTATGAAAACATTAATTAACCTTCACAATTATCATTCCGAGATGGGTAAATATCCATCAGTACACTGTGATTTGCCCAAGAGATCCACATGATTTGAGACAGCAAGAAAAAAAAAAGCCCTGGTTGCGATATGCATGTATATTGGAAAAGTAAAGCTGTGCAAATATCATTCAACCCCATGGTGTATGTCTTCACCATGCTGTAAATGGCTGTTGTTTTGGGGGCTATCAGTCACACAGAATGTAGCCCTGGAGCAGTGCTGAGGTGATGCTGGCTGGGACAGTCAGCCCCGCAGTGCACTGTCTCCGCTCTAGCACAGGCAGGCAGCACATGTAATTGCCCACACTCCAGTCTGGCAGCCTCCCCATATCAGGAGCCTGGCCCATTTCCTTATGCTTAAAATTTAATCAGAGATTTTACTGCTCATCAACAGCTTAACGGGAGCAGTTAGAACTCTAAAACTTTGCATATTTTGGCTTAATTACCACTAACAGACAGATGCCACTTTCAAGCACTCTCCTTTCCCAGCCCTTGCTCCCTGCAGCTGCTCAAATCTGGAACATAAATTCATTGGTTAAATAACCGATAAGAGGCAAAATGATTAGGGATTAATGGGAAAGACAGAAATTTCCTTATTTCTCTTTGATGTTTTAATTTTGGTTATCTCTGCTAAATTGCAGTCTGTACCTCCCATTCAGCAAGATAACAACTCCTCTTATCCCTGCTTTAAAGCAACAAGTAAATTGAGACAATATAGGATGGAATAGATCTTGAAGTGTCAGGGTTTACTGGTTCCATATGTGATTCATGCATATAAGCAACAATAGAATTCAAACACAGTAAGGGAACTGATGTCCATTCTCTGGATAGACTGTTTCCATTTGTTTCTTTTTTGGGTGCTGGGTATCTCCTTTGATAGGAGGGGTGGACTCACAAATAAGCAAATAGTTGTTTTAAATGCAGGAGAAAATGTCACAGCGATCCAGGACCAAAAATTAAAAAGCACATGAATGATGATGGCTGTTCCAAGGACAAAGCAGCTGTATTCATTTAGGACAGGCCTATTAATCTCCTATATTGTCATTTCACATTTCCTTCAGAAAACCACATTTTAGAAACACTTCAGTTGACTAAAAAAATAACAAAACCAGTACATTGAAAGAGGAGCCCAATGCCCCACTTTTTAACTTCTCTTTTCTTATGGCTCTGCCTAGGGTTAGAATTAGGGTTGGGGTTATGCCTAGGTTTAGGGTACAGGAAACCACAAAGCCCACAGCTCCAGGGACACAGACATGGCCAAAGATATGCCAAGATTTGCATGGCACTGCCCCAAAACTTGCTTCTGCCACATCTTCCTGCTTGACGCTCCCTGCAGCCCAATGCCCTTTTTCCTGGCTCCGCCTAGATTTAGGGTCAGGGTTACGCCTAGGGTTAGGGTTCAGAAAACCGCAAGGCCAAAGGCTCTGGGGACACTGCCATGGCCGAAAGACATGACAAAGGGAGTGCAAAACTTCCCCAACCTTGCTTCCTCCTCCTATTTCTGCTTAGCACCAGCATCAGTCCAATTGCCATTTCTCAGCTCCACCGGAGGTTAAGGATTAGAGTTAGGGTTAGGGTTACACCTAGGATTAGGGTTAAAGAAACCACAAAGCCCAGAACTCCAGGGGCACTGACATGGCCGAAGACCTGACAACGGGGTGCAACTCTGACCTAACCTTGCCTCGACCTCCACTTTCGGCTTTGGACCCTCACCAGCACAATGCCCTTTCTCCGACTCTACCGAGGATTAGGATTAGAGTTAGGGTTAGGTTTACATCTAGAGTTATAGTACAGAAAACAACAAAGCCTAGAGCTCCATCGACACTGACATGGCCAAAGACATGCCAAGGAGTATGCAACACAGCCGAAGCTTGCCCCATCCACATTTGCCTGGCATCAGGACAATGCGCATTTTCCGGCTCTACCAATTCTTTGATTTGGTTTAGGGTTAGGATTACGCCTAGGGTTAGGAATCAGGGAACCGCAAAGCCCACAGCTCCAGGGATACTGGCATGGCCAATAACACACCAAGGGGAGCGCAACACTGCCCTTGACTTGCTCCTACCATATCTTCCCACTTGCAACTCCCCGCAGCCCATTGCCCTTTTTGCTGACTGAGCCTAGGTTTACAGTAAGGGTTTGGCCAGGGTCAGGGTTCAGAAAACTGCAGAGCCCACAGCTACAGGGACACTGCCATGGAAAAAGACATGCCAAGGTGAGTTCACCTTCAACACTGCCTCAATCTGGTTTCCCTGTCCTTTTTCTCCTTTGCACCACCTTCAGCCCAATGCCCCTTTCCCGGGCCATCCGAGTGTTAGGGTTAGGGTTCCGCCTAGGGTTAAGGTTCAGAAAACAGCAAAGCCTAGAGCTCCATCGACACTGACATGGCCAAAGACATGCCAAGGGGAGTGCAACACTGCCCCAACCTTTCTCCTTCCACATCTTCCTCCTTTACATCACCCCAATGCCCTTTTTCTGGGGGTTCGTGTTTGCGTTATGCCTTAGGTTAAGTTTCAATAATCCACACTGTCCACAGGTCCAGTGACACTGCCATGGATAAAGCCATGGCATGGGGAGCTCAACGGTGCCCCAACCTTGCCTCACCTCCTCTTTCTGCTTTGGACCATCATCAGCCCTCTGCCCTTTTTCTGGCTCCACCGACGGTTCGGATTAGGGTTAGTATTAGTGTATAGCCTGGGGTTAGTGTTCAAAAAATGGGAAAGCTCAGAGTTCCATCGACACTGACATGGTCAAACACATGCCAAGGTTCGCGCAACACTTCTCCAAACTTTCTTCCTCCACGTCTTCCTGCCTGGCATCAGCCCAATCCCCTTTTCCCACTTTTGCCTAGGGTTAGGGTCAGGGTTACACCTAGGGTTATGTTTCAGAAAACCACAAAGACCACAGCTCCTGGGATACTGCCATGGATAAAGCATGGGCAAGGGGGGTGCAACACTGCCCCAACCTTGCCTCCTCCTCCTCTTTCTGCCTTGGACCGGCATCAGCCCAATGCCCTTTTCCTGGCTCCATCAACTTTTAGGTTTAGGTTCAGGGTTAGGTTTACGCCTAGGTTTAGGGTTCCGGAAGCCATAAACTCCAGAGCTCCTGGGATACTGACAGGGCCAAAGACATGCCAAGGGGAGTGCAACACTGCCCCAGCCTTGCCTCGTCCTCCTCTTTCTGCTTAGCCTCAGCATCAGCGCTACACCGTTTCCCCCGCTCCTCAAATGGTTACGAGTAAGGTCATTTTTGGGTTTACACCTGTGAGTAGGTTTCACAGAACCTCAAAGCCCAGAGCTCCAGGCATACTGACATGGCCAAAGATAAGCCAAGTGGTGTGCTGCACTGCCCCAACCTTGCCTCCTCCTGCTCCTTCTTCTTACCACCAGCATTAGCCCAATGCCCTTTTTCGGCTTCGCCCCGGGTTAAGATTACAGTTAGGTTTGGGCTTTCACCGCCGGTTAGGATTCAGAAAACCACAAATCCCACTGCTCGAAGGACACTGACATTGCCAAAACATGCCAAGGGGAGTGCAGCACTGCCCCAGCCTTGCTTCTCCTCCTCTTTCTGCTTTGCCCCAGCTTCAAACCAATGTCCTTTTTCCGGCTCCACCTAGGGTTAGGGTTAAGGTTAGGTTTGGGTTTATGCCTAGGGTTAGGATTCAGAAAACCACAAAGCCCTGAGCTCCAGGGACACTTACATGGCTAAAGACATGCCAAGTGGAGTACGGTGCTGCCCCAACCTTGCTCCCTCCACATCTTCCTCCTTGACAGTCCCCGCAGCCCTTTTCCTGGCTCCTCCTAGGGTTAGGCTTAGGGTTATGCCTAGGGTTAGTGTTCAGAAACTGCAAAGTCCACAGGTCCAAGGACACAGACGTGGAAAAAGCCAGGGCAAGGGATGTGCAAAGCTGTCCCAGCCTTGCTGCCTCCACATCTTCCTGCTTGGCATCAGCCCAATGCCTTTTTTCCATTTCTGCCTAGCTTTAATGTTAGGGTTACGCCTAGGTTTAGGGTTCAGAAAACCGCAAATCTCAGAGCTTCAGGGACATTGACATGGCCAAAAACATTCCAAGGGGAATGCAATGCTTCCCCAACCTTTCTCCCTCTACATCTTCCTGCTTGGCATCAGCCCAATGCCCTTTACCTTGTTCTCCCTAGGGTTAGGTTTAGGGTTATGCCTAGGATTAGGGTTCAGGAAAGCACCAAGCCCATAGCTCCGGGGATATTGCTGTGGCCAAAGACACACCAAGTGGAGCTCGACACTGCCCCATCCTAGATATCTCCACATCTTCCTGCTTCGCACTCCTCCCAGCCCAATGCCCTTTTTTCTTGCTCTGCTTCGTGTTATGGTTTGTGTTACGCCTATGGTTCCTGTTCAGAAAACTACAAAGCCCACAGCTCCAGGGACACTGACACGGCCAAAGACGTGCCAAGGGGAGCACAACACTGCCCCAACCTTGCCTCTTCCTCCTCTTTCCGCTTATCATCAGCCCATATCCCTTTTTCTCTTTCTGCCTAGGGTTAGGGTTAGTGTTATGCCTAGGGTTTGGTTTCAAAAAACCACCAAGCCCAGAGCTCCCGGGACATTTTCATGGCTAATGTATTCGAAGGGGAATGCAGCACTGCCTGAACCTGGCTCCCTCGACGTCTTCTTTCTTGGCATCTGCCCAGTGCCCTTTTTCCTGTTCTTCATTGGGTTTCCCTGAGGAATTAATTCTGTCTGCATTTCTTTTAATTTTGTGGGACTATCCCTTGTAATTGCAGGAGAAGAATTTGTCTTCCTTTGGATCTTAATATTCTCACCACGGATTAAAGCTTTTTAAATGCAGAGCCTAGGATGCTGTTTATTGTCACATGTTTATAAGGTAACTTTTGCTGTTATACTAGATCCTAGATTTAATGTCTGCACTGATATCTGCTTCTTCCAAAACAGTAGTGAATTTTGGATAGAAAAATTTTTAGTGAGCTCATAAGAAACATACTGTGTAAAAAGCGATTTCTATATTAGCACATAGCTGGATGCCTGAGCAAACACAGATTCAGGATTTATCAGTGTCTATTGAAAATTTGTTACTGCTTCCTAGAAAACAAGTGTCATAATTTCAATGATTTTTTAAAGAAATAATAGATGAACAGATTATTTTATGTCTATAAACTACCTTGGGGAGAAAGGAAAGAAAAACAACAAAACCAAAACACAAACTCAGCCATGAAACCCAGCAGAACTTTCAACCAAATCACAGTCAAAATCTGATTCCCAAACCATGTGAGTCTACAATCTTGCAAACATTTTTTTCTTGCAACAGTTCTTTTGCCTTGGCAGAAACTCTTAGAGGACAGAGGATGAAGTTTGCTCTGTCTGTTCTGCCTGATATTTTGCATATGTGGAAGAAAATAGACAACAGAAGTTCAGGATTAACAACCCACGTAGAACTCATTACTACATTGTGGGACACATCCTGGATTCCACTAGGCTTCATTTGTTTCACTTCACTAACTCAAGAGAGAAGATACTGCTTGCATCTTGCCAGTGCAGCAAAAGTGGCTTTCTGCACTTGCACCTGCCTGATTTGAGGGACACCTTGAGGGCAGGGCAAAGTCTCAAACAGAAACAGCCCTGATGCTGTCCTGTGTTGACATGTAAGCAACAATGTGTCAGCAAAGAGAGGTCCAGTAGGTGGTGCTCAAGACTGCAGCAGATTCCTGATTTTGTAAGGGTTCTCTTCAAATGGTTTTCACCGTACAGCTCTTTTAATCCACCTCTTGCCCAGCCACCTCCCATTCCCACAAAGCTTTTAATAGGGCTCCTGAGAGTTTCCAGACTTCAGAGGCACCCCAAGACTGTTCCTAACTTTGACAGAGTCAGCATAAATCTGACTAAAATTAAAAAAAACAAGCTACTTTTCAGATGCTATATTCCCAGTAAACATTGCATATAAAAGAGGATCTTAGTATTTTTAACTTCTAATATCTCAAGATTTCAGAGGAGGGCCTAGAGTTTATGCTAATAAAAGTTAACAGCCATGTCGTCTCTGTTTTTCTACTTTTCTGGATTTCTCCCTGCTCATTGAGAACATATTTTTAGAAGCAGTAAGACAATCTTCGTTCCTTACTCACCATGGCAACTGGTGGCTACACCAGCTTTACAGCTCTCTTTCCAAAACATGGTAAGGCTGACTAGAAGTGTAGTAGAAGTCTCTGTATTTCAGAGCACAATGATCTTTGTGTTGCATTATTATGGCTTTAGACTTAGCAAAGTATGTAATTTGTCTCTTTGTATAGAGAAGAGTTTGGTTTTGTTTGAGTGATCAAGAAATCTGGGTTCATCTGGTATGGCCACAGTCTTACTGTGTGACCTTGTCCAAGCCGTTCAATCTACCACTCCTTCATTCCCGTTTGTAATGGGAGACACTTCCCTACCTTTCAGGTTGCTGGAAAGCTGGACTTGTTAACACATGTGAAGATTTCTACAACTACAATGATAAAAGCACTTAAAATGTCACAATACCTATCTATATACCTATCTAACAATACCTACCTATATACCTATCTAACTGACATCAGGTAAAGACATCCTTTGATAGAAAGGGCATAGGAAAGTTTAAGCATTTCAACATACCTGTAACATCACAAACAGTTTTTAATTTCCAAATATTTCATCTCCAGAATATTCTCCCTTCAATGAACAATAGAGCCTGTGAATTCTGCAGCAATTACTTGTTCTTCTGCAAAGTGTTCTTGGGAGTTTTATTTTTAGATATGAGAATTAAATGACTCAATTTTCCCTCTTGTTGTCTCCTGTCTCTGCAAGCAATAAAATGTCAGCACTCTGGTAGGTAATGGGAAGGAAAAACACCTCTATTGACTGAATAGAGTTATAGTTGAATATTTTCATGAACATTCTACTGGTGCCTTAAGCATAACAAACGCTGCGGGTAAAAGATATCAGAGACAACAAAAAATGAACTGAATACAAATAAAATCATTCATCAGATGGCAAAATACCACAATTCATAAGAGAGAGCTTTTTAGACTTCAGCTGGTTACTGCATTTTATTTTTTCAAACTACTTTTGACAGGTTCAGATAGAAGATGAATACAATATCCAACAAAAAATAAGGTATGCTGCAGTAATCTACCTCTGTCACCGAAATAAAATCATGAAGCAAAATGCTTGAAAGATTGTTGTACTATAGGTTTCCCAATTTAGGTAAGGAATATAATGAGAATTAAAGAGGTGAATCGCAGCTCATGTTCTGAGTGTTCAGCTTGGAATACTGGGAGGATCATCAGAATATTTATCACTGCTTTGAATAAAGCTGGAGTTTCCATAACCCAGGGCTGCGGTTTAAACCCAGACGGCAACTCAGCCCCACACAGCTGTTCGCTCCCTCCTGGTGGGATGCAGGAGAGAATGAGAAGAGTAAAAGAAAGAAAACTCATTATTTGAGATAAAGACAGTTCAATAGGTAAGGCAAAAGCCATGTACACAAGCAAAACAAAACAAGGTATTAATTCACTGCTTCCCGTGGGCAGACAGATGTTCAGCAATCCCCAGGACAGCAGGGCTCCACCACTCCTAATGGTTACTGGGGAAAACAAATGCTGTCTCCCTGAAAGTCCCTTCCTTTTTATTCTTCCCTCAGCTTTATATGCTGAGCATGACACCATATGGTCTGTAATATCCCTTTGGTCACTTGGGCTCAGCTGTTCTGGCTGCGACCCCTCCTGGCTCCTTGTGCAACCCAAGCCTGCTCACTGGTGGGATGAGGTGAGAGGCAGAAAAGGCCTTGACTGTGTGGAAGCGCTGCTCAGCAGTAACAAAAACAAGCTCTGTTTCCTGCAGAAATACAAAACATAGTTTCTCATACCAGCTACTACGAAGAAAATTAACTTTGCCCCAGCCAAACCAGAACACCAAGTCAGACTAACTGAGCCTCCAAGTTGTGTGGCCAGGCTGAAAAGGTAGGTTCACCCATGACTTCTGATCTTTCATATGTCAAGAATGTTGGACTTTCATTATACAAAATTATCCTGATGCCCTGCTTTTATTGAGTCTGACCTCTCCTTGACACCTTCTCATCTACTCTTTCTGATGGTCCTTTCCTGCTGGCTGTGAAGTCAGCAGCAAAGAAAGCAACAAAACTCCCTCGAGCCTTTTCCCAAAGAGTTGTACAGGACATGTGCTTTCACTGCCTAGCTCTCAGCTCTCTCAAACTGCTTCAAAGATTTCATACCATCTTGCAGGAGCTCCCAGCTAGTCACCTGTATCTTTCATCATATCTGCAAGCCCTTTGGTTTGACCATAAATGTCGCAGGTCTAGGCTCCCTTTAAAAGTTACCTAGATGGAAAGCAGACCCTGTCCTTAGAGTCTGAGAGTTGATGAGATATGTCAACAGCTTTGAAATTTCTTGTCTAAAAGCCTGACCCAACCTTTTCAATTTCTTTCATGTGGCAGAGGAGAGCTACAATTTAGAGATCAGAACAGAACTTCCCATATGTCTGATGGAACATGTATTATACATATGCTTAATATATTACATAAGTTACCAGTATTAGACATTACATAGCTCTATATCTATATCTCTGTGTTCATCAGGTCCTCTGATGAAGCTGAAAAACAATTTATCCAGACAACATAAAATGCACAAAATTCATATGGGGCACATCTAATGGCACTAGTAACTCTTTTCCCCACAGACTGCACGCAGTCGGACTGCTGGATGGCTTCATTGTACTCAGCCAAGCTCTATGTACATGATCAAAAGAGTAAGAAAAAATAACTAGGAGAAATCACCAAAGATTGCCTGGTGAGTTAATAAGGATCCTGATCACACAGCAGGGATGATGGGGGGTAGCGGGGCTGTGCAAGTCTGCATAGCTTCTGCCTTCCAACTGAGTTGTACTCATGGAGTGTGTAATTAATTGTTACTGTTCATTTATTTGTACAAATCAATGAATTTGCAAGTGAGTGCCACCCAGTGACAATCTAACAATTGACACGAGACAACAAAGGCAAAGTTTCCTTCTGAGTAGCAAAAGGAACTCCATCTCATTTTTTATTCTTTCAGCTCTGCCCAGATTTGCTTGGTCCAATCTTCTTAGACTGCACCACCTTTCACTGTATGCCTGGCTCCTCAGGAACATTATTCAGTGAACTATATTTGAGCTTTCTTTGGTTTTGCTTTTGGGTTTTGTTCATTGGTTGTGGCTGGTTCTTTTGTTTGTGTGGTTTAGTTTGTTTTTTGAGTTTTTTCATTGTTTTATTAAAGAAACCAAAAGACTTCCTTAGTTTATTGAGGAGCAGAGAGGAAGAGATGTTGGAGACACACACATACACAAAATCTGTTGTTAATTTTTTATCAAAAATGAAGCATGTTACCATTTGCATCTTGCTGAGGCCCTACTTCTCCACTCAGGAAAGTTAACACATGCTTAACTTCTTTTGAAGTTCAAAGCCAATTTCATGCTTAAAAAACCACTCCTCTGAGCCAAAGTACTCTTCCACACACAAATTCTCTGACATATTGAAGTACGTACTGCTATTTCCATTAACAAGCACATTTGGTACAAAAGTTGTTCTTAATATTTTGGTGTGTGGTTTTGGTTTTTTTAAACTCTGATAAATGAGAAACATGGAATGAAGATACACTTGCAACAGGTTGAGTTTTCTCTGTAGGTAGCTGGAACTCCCTGTGTCCATCTGATTTCAATAACAGTGTCACAGAAAAGTTTTCAAGAGAATCAGAAAATATAAGGAAATATTAAGAAAAAAGAAAATTTTAAATTGAAAAAAAGTCAATATAGCTAAACCAATGGTTGAGTATAGTTGAAAGCCTTGCTACTGAGTCACTACAAACCATTTTTAATTAAAATGGTATATATGTCCATTTAAAAACCAAAACTATTATTAAGTTTAATTACTTTTTCCTACAGCTAAGGGCTTTGTATTTTCTGCACCTGATCCACCAATGTATTAATCCCGCTTCATGCCAGCATAACTGTATTGAAATTGATGATATTATAGCAGCAGTGAAGTGACACAGTGTTGTCTGTTCATCTACCAATTCAAAAACCGCACCAGCAATGATTCCTCATGCTCTTATTTCTGGTAAATTGGGTAGAAGCATGAACCTCCTCAAACATAGTCTGAGTCTCTGAAATAGCCACAAAAAGCTACAACACCTTGAAATCTGAGAAGGGAAGCTGGTGTTCATCTTATATAGATTAAATGGCCTACACTCAAAAACAACTAAATGTATTAAGAAACTTTCTGTGCTGTCTAAAAGGAATAATTTTACCTGTCACTGAAGAAGAGTGTACAAAAATAATACTCTCACGTCTTTGGACAAGAAGGTGAAATTCAGGCTTGTGTTTGCAGCTGGCATGAAGCCTGCACACACACATGATATTGCTAGAGCAGGGTCCCAGACCTCCTTCTTGCCTTCCACAAAGGGCTGCATTTCTCTTGCAGTAACCCAGAATATACACAAACTGAATGTAGACAGCATTTAGGCCAACAGAGTGAGTACCTGAAATGATGCTTGCCCAGACTGCCTGGCTGAATGGATGGTGGAGTTTGACATCCTAAAGGCAGCAAGGAGAGCTCGCAGCAAGCTCACTATTCCGGACTGCAGGAGACCAGTAATGTGTGGCGTTTCTCAGGGCTTAATATTAGGACTGACCTTGTTTAATGTCTTTGACAGTGACATGGGCAGTGCGACCGAGCTCACCCTCAGCAAGTTTGCCAAAGACACCAAGGTGTGTGGTGAACCATCAATGTACATTTGTAGCTCAGAAGACCAACCGCATCCTCAGCTGCATCAAAAAGGTGTGGTCAGCAGCTAGAATGAGGTGATTCTGCCTCTTTACTCTGCTCTAGTGAGATCCACCTGGAATGTTGCATCCCGCTCTGCATCTGGAGAGGAACATTTTACAAGGGCATGTAATGATAGGACAAGGTTTAATGGTTTCAAACTGAAAGAGAGGAGGTTTAGATTAAATGTTAGGAAGAAATTCTTCACTGTGGGGGTGGTAAGGCACTGGAACAGGTTGCACAGAGGAGCTGTTTGTGTCCCATTCCTGGAAGTGTTCAAGGCCAGGTTGGAGGAGTTTGAGCAGTCTGACCCAGGTGTCTCTGTCCATGGCGGGAGGGTTGGAACCAGACGGTCTTTAAGGTCCCTTCCAACCCAAACCACTCCATTTCTATGATTTCACCCATGTAGAAGGGAATCCCCTCGCACCCTGCCCATGGCTCAGGCTCAGCTCAGGTCCTGGCCCCAGTCCTGCTCCCAACTGCATCCCCCTACCCCAGGCTGCTGCCCTGTCTCTGAGCCCTGCCTATCCCATTCCCCAGCAGTGCTCAAGGCTGCTGCAGCACACCAGTGCTGTTTTTTCATAGAAAATTTCAGCCTGTTACCGAAGAGAGCCACTTCCCCAAGCTGATACAGATTTTAGCAGCTACAGAAAAAAACAACAATTACATTTGGAGTACCTGGACATAATACGAATAAGAGTAAGAAGGAAGTACTGAGCATAATTATGTGTTAGCAAAATAATGGTTTTTTTGACATAAAAACACCTCTGCTGATATGGTGCAAGTATTTTTACTCTTTACTACACCCAAAAATGCTCTCCTGGGAATTTAATATTTCCTTGTTTCTCAATACATAAAACAGTCTGTTCTGACCTTCTCCACATTCACATGCATGCTGGCATAACACTATTGACACTTACATTTCCTGTTTTCTGGAGCCTCTTCCTGCCTTTCCCTATTTCATAACCCTGTTTCTGATTGGATTCATCCTGTCAATAGCTTTGCTTGGTCCTGTACAATTAATACCAAATGGTGATCTAAACCCACACAATTTGGAAAATTTGCAGAAGGGAAATTTAAGACATTATATTTTAAATAGAAAGGATGCCCTTCTAACTGAGATTAGAAGATGTTTAAATATTAGAGGTAACAAAGAGACAAGCAAGGCTTCTGTGCATTACTTCACCTGCAAAGAGTTTGTCTTACCAACTTATGAAGTGGCAAGTGGACACTGGTCCCATGACAATTTCAGTTACAGTGCACTGGCATAGACACAGTTGCTTCCTCTCCTTCTCTTTTTCCACCACTAATCAGCTCTGAGGATGATTTGTAAAAGGCCACAGTCCTGCAGTCAGGTCAACATTTGCGACCACCATGATCTTGCCTGAGAATGAATGTCTTAGCCCATACACTAGAAAATGATTTTTCTGTGTCTGGGGAGGTAACTTCCTTATGAGAGCAATTTGACAAGGCAGAGGTTTTTTGGGGAAAACTTTGCTTCCTGTGTCCAGTGAAACCAGTGAGAAAGTTTTTTGTCCTGTTTTGATAACAGTGTGTGGGAGTAGTGAACATTTAAGGTCTGTGATTTCAAACCAGTGTGCAAGGAGGGATCTACTGCAGCTAACGCAGGGCAGGAGAAAGGAAAAAACACTTAGCTGTAGGTAATTAAATCTAAATCCAAGGACAAAGGTGTGTGTTTCTCAGACGTGACATCAATGAAAAGTACCATGTAAATAAAAACACATTGGCAAATCCTCTTTTCTGGTTTGGACCTCAGGCCCTTTATCCTTGACAAACTTTTCCTTTTTCTTACATTACTATCCTGTCTTAATGAAATATAGCCTTGACTTTGTCTAGACAGAGACTTTTGGTAGATTCTGTTTCCACTTCTATGGGATTTTTTTTTCAAGTGACCTTGAATAAACTTCAAGATTAAATGAGCTAGAATTCTCTTCCTTGTCCCTGACATTTTAGCTATTAATCACCCTATTTACAGTTGTTTTAAACATAGACCATGATCCAGTTTGGGGTTCATAGTATAAATGAGAAGGGATGTTGTGTGTGTCTGTGTCTACGCATGCATACAGACATTTAAGATGCTGTGAAATCTCCAGGACCTTCAGTGCAACTTTCTTATGCTGAAGCAGCAGTTTTCTGCAAAAGACATGCCTAGTTTAAAACAAAATCTCATTTCAGTCTTCCTTAACTTAGGTTTAGAATACTCATTTGTCTTTCTGAATTACTTGCTGATGAGGTCTCAGGTATTTCATTTATCTGAGCCTCTGCTCCCCACCTGTAAAAGGCAGGAACAAAGAGCCTTGCATTTCTCTGTCAGGTGCATGAGTGTTTGTGTACTGAATCAATCATCCAGCAGTCAGGAGTGGCTACTGAGATGCGATGGGCAACTGAGTAAGAGGGAGGATTAGTTCAAAAGGCTGCTGGAAATGAAGGTCAGGATTTCTTGCCAAAGATGCACAATCAAACCGGCAATTTCCATGAAGAGGGAAACAGTTAAGGGAAGCACCTCTGACATATGCACAGAGAATGCCGCTTCCTAGAATATTGTATGGCTCATGAATCAGTACTGCAAGAAGCTTTTCCCCCCTGCAGAGCAATGAGTTTGTTATCAGCTTGCACATCTCCCAAAGTATATTATACAGTGTAAAATTAATACATGCTGCCTTTTTTATTACAACTCACTATTGATTCTGGTTTATTTATAGCATATGAAAGTAAAATGCTGTGGACTGTGTCCTATATGTAATTACTTCCAAAGGCTTTTATCAGTGCAGAGAACCTAGCTGTTAGAGAAGCTGTGGGTACATTTCCTTCAGGGAAAATATAATCACTTTTTATTCCATTCTAAACCTAATTCTTACACTATATCCTCACTATAAATTGAGACGACAGACATGAGGTGAAAAATTGTCAGAACAGCTGCCATAATTTGCTGACTTCCAGCAATGAATGTTCACCTGAAACATAGTCCACAGACTTAAACTTGAAGGGCCACATGAAGTAAAGAAAGGAGGAGTTCGGCAGTGATGGTAAAGAGGGGCAATTAATCTCACATGACACAGAAGCAGGAAAATAATGACTTTTTCCATAGCGTTCACTCTTTGCTTTTTGTATTGATTATGAGGCCTCAACCTTTCATGTAAGTTCCTATAGTTTTAACATCCTTAATGTGCTACCCATGCATTCACTGCATTGCTTTTCTGATTCAGTTTCACCTTACACCACCTGCAACTAAGCATTAGCTAAACATTTGCAGAGCTAACCCTGCTGTCATGTTACTGGATTGCCACTAATCTGCATTTCTTTCCTATATCACATTGGGTCCTAATTAGGGTCCATACTCCAATAAAGTCATATGGAGATCACACCTATAGGACATCAAGTTCTCCATGGACAGTGTTTGGATTTAATTTTGGGAATGGGGCTACTGTTCTGAAGTGGAAGGAAGATTGGGGGGGATGCAATTTGGAGAAATCAAAGCTTTTTTTTCCTTCGCTCTTCTGGGAGCAGAGGGATCAACGTTTGCATTTCTAATTGAAAGATGTAGAGCAAATTTTGCTCTATTAGTGTGCTATTCATTTTAATTTGAACATCTGCTGAAATTTACTGGGCAGTCCTGATAAAGAAAAACCAGCCCTGATCCAGGAGTCAAGAATTACTAAAAGTTAATTGTGTTTTGATGTCAATATTGTTTATCAGCAGCAGAACAGCACAATCCTTTTGCTGTGAATTTCCCACCAACATGAGGACTACCATCCTAAACATGCTGGAAATATACATTTTAGGGGCTTCTCAGAGCAGATCATAGTTTTGATATGATATCTATTTAAGATTAAAACTACAAATTCCCAGCTGAGAATTAATAGAAATGAATGATCTACCCTGAATCAAGCAGCATTTTCTAATGAATAAGTTCCAAAGTGTTATGAATTAAGTTTTCCAGACAAACTGGAAAAATGATGTGACATCAGTTTATGCTTTTTGTGGTGTCTAGAGAAACAAGAGGAAATGGTTGGAAGGCCCTTTAACACTTGCAGTTTGAGAAAGATACTCCAGTAAATGCAGTCACCACTGCTTTCAAAGTTAGATAGTACATAAGGAAAGCAAGCTAAAATACTTTTCTGTCCCACATGACCACTGTCTAGAGGCTCTTATAACGAAACTAGTTTTCTTTCCTTATTTTCAGCAAAAAATTTATGCTCTGTATAATTCTGGATCACATTCTTCTTAAGACTGTTTGAAGCATTTTTACTATTTTCATTTGTCCTCTCATCTCTGGCTTTGCTGAGTAAATCAGTGAAATCGGTATCTCCTTTTTGTTTGGTTGGTTGTTTGCTTGAATTTTCCCTGTTTGGTTTTATGAAAAGGAATTAAAGAAAATGGCACAGTGAAGAACTTTTTCCCTCTCCCTCTCACTACAGTTCTATTGCTTTTTTATGTCTAATTCCACTCACATTTGCTATCGGTTGCAACTTTTAGACAATGGTATTAATGATATGTAGGCCAGAAGTTTAGTGAATTGAGGTATATCCTTTTCTGTATTATCAAAGACCTATAGAAGCAGCAAATCTGTTTTTATGAATAGACATGTTCTGTATTTTACTTTATAGACAAGAAACCGGAAGAGATGGAGGTGCAGGTCAAAGTCTACTAACTTTTCTGAAAAAGGCAGTCTGACTAAACTCCTGCTTTGAACTATACAAAGACTCCTCAAATTTCCTTTGTCAGCTAATAGTAATCTGTTTCTTCAAAGATAAAGCCTAGATATTTTTTCTTTTTTTTATACTCTGCTACTAAGCAGCTTATAAAGTAATTTGAATGTCTCAATATATTTCAAGAAGTTTGTATTTTATATTTCTGGCTTTTTCAGAGACTTATTTAAAAAGTCTGTGTAAGCAACATTCTGCTATGTTTCCTGCTCTAACTTTCTCCGACATTTTCCTAGTTATGCTGTTAGGAAATGGATTCTTATTTATAACATTCTTATATACAAACTTATACCAAGCGGTGACAGAGCCTAGTTAATGCCACTAAATAGATCAGCAGGTGATGCTACCGTTCCCTTCCTTTTCTATAAGACTCTTTGACAATGTAAATAAATAAATCCATTTAAATTCTACTTTCAAAAATTGTCAAGTTTTTTCTTCAATGACTGAAGAATATCTAGAGTACAGTCATTGTTCCATTCTTATAGAGAAAGAACAGCCCCAAATCTAAATCCTTGAGGAGGAATATGATTGGAGTCAAGAAAAAGAACCATTTGTTTTCATCATGCAGGAAAATACATCAGATAGGTGCAGCTTTCTTTAAAAAAAAATCCAGAAGAAATGAAGTTTTGCATTTAACGAAGTTTATGCATCCTTCACCAGCATGAATATAAATGTTTTCTATTGCATATCTCAGTGGGGTTCTAGGTGATTTTAATGAATGAGAATAACTGCCACAATAGTATTATTTAATATGAGGGCTGCTTCCTGATTTCCTTATGTAACACCTTTGGGATACCATTATCCTGCTCCTCTTGAAAAGGACAGTAAATCAGGCCTGGTAAGCACTAACCCTTTGAGAGAAAAAGGATTGTGCATTCAGATAAAGAAGAGCTAACTAAGTGCCCAAGCTCATTTCATACATTGCAATATATGTGTACATATTAAAAAAAGAAAATTAAAAAACTCCAACCCATAAAATATCTCCTCACCTTACCTCTTTCCAGTAAAGAGACATCTACATTTAGAAAGGGCTTATGTTTCAAAAGATCAGCACTCTATTGTCAGAACACCCTGCTTTCGTTTCCATATTTGATCTCCTATTTGCTGGCTTAGTTATGAAATTAGGATATTGAAATCAATGTAGCATTTTATGCATTTCAGTCTGTGTGTGTAAACAACTCCATTTCAACACTTATTCACAATTTACCATCATCGCAATTTACAGTCAAAATATGCCTGTATAGGATTTCATTAGTACTCAACAGCTGTAACCAAGAGTGAAGTCAGATCCTAGCATAAATCATCCTTTTTTTCTCAGAATATAAATGGTGTTAAATAGGTGTCTTCCCCATAGGCATGTTTTAAATCTAAATTCCACTACTTATAGAGAAAACTGTGAAATATTTACACTGAAATCTGAATTTTAAAAAAAAGGAACACTGATCAGCTAAAAAGGACTCTAAAGTAATATGTGAAAAGGTTTGTGATAGATGCCTACAAATGACCTTGACAGATATTTAAAATCTGTGTTTGAGGAGACAGAGGAAGAGGAATGCAGTTGCTCATAACAGATCATAAAGTAGCAGGAGAAATTATGACTCAAAGACATCTTCAGAAGATATAAGGAACAAAGAAGAATGTGTGTTCCTAAGATATGATCAATGTTACCACTCCCTTTAGGAAGAAGATATTTGACAGAATGATCGGCAAGCTGCAATATTAATGCAAAAATAATGACTGATTAATAAGGGGTAGATACAGAAAATGAAGGAATTTGTACATTCTTGTATATCAAGGATGCTTACTTGAGACATGATAAAAGTCTTCAGGAGATTTAAAAAAAGGGTCTTGCAACAGTGGGACCCTATAGATCAATAAACCAAGATAGTATTATAGATGAGGCCTTTTGTGGTTACCTAACAGGTTATCTATAGCAAAAGACTATATGATAACAAGAAATTTCAAATACACAGATATAGCCTGGGAAAGAAAAATGGGAGGATAGAGGACAGGGGTAGACTATTTACCTAAATTTAATAAAATAATTTCCCTGGGGCAAACTGAGAACACCTCAGTTTGGGATATTATTGCTTTGTCCAGCAATCCACATGCAAGTGATTCAACAAGTTCTTAAACTGTTCTAATAATTATTTGACTATAAAGGAAGGGATATATAAGGTAAGATTAAGCCCAAGTAAAAAAGTTAAAGTGATTGTATTTTCCAGCCACAAGGAAAGGATGCAAAATGTAAACTTTAAGAAACTCTGCGTGGGTCTGCATCACTTCAGGGTGAAAGCTAAATGAAAGGTAAAATATAGGCAATAGAATTTTATGTTTGGTGTTTTTCTACTTTCTCTTCAGAAGCTGGCTCATGCTGTTGAATTTTACAATAAATAACCTGGGGCTGAAACCGCCTCAAATTTTTAACTGTTATCTGTTAACTCAAGCAAGGCAGATAAGGTATCAGAAACCTAGAAAGGACACATCTTTAAGCAAGAAAAAGGGAAGCTCGGTGATACAGCCAGCAGCTTACTCTCAAGTTCATGAAGTACTTGAATGAATAATCAAAAAATAGTATTTATGAACATTGGAATTTCATTCAGGTGGTGAATGACAGCAAGTAAGCATGTAATGAATACATTAAATCACATTTACTTATGCACAACGTCTAAAAAGCTAGTAGGATTTAAGGGTAAGAGGAAAGTACCAGAATATACACAACTAGAATTCAGTGTTAGGAAGCAGTATGTGATCTTGTCTGGTATGTTGTACCTGAATGAGTGACTAGAGAAAAATCCTTATTTCAGTTCGTACATAGTCCTGCATCATGACAACGATCAGTTGAGGGTTCAAAACTTTCCTGTCATACTGGGGGAATGGTCTGAAATAGCAGAATGCAGTTTAACAAAGCAGAGTGCAAATCACTACATTAACACACCCAATCTAAACCAACAACCCTAAGCTCTTGGTGAGATCAATGGGGAAATCATCACCGTAGGACAATGCATAAAACAGCAGGACATGCAGCCACTTTGTGTAATGAAGAGATGTCACCCTGAGGTGCATCTTCTGGGAAGGTTAGCTGCTTCAAATTAGACCATGTAATGGCTATTTAATATACCTATGTGTCCACAAACTCTAAACTCAGATTCATCTCGTGGCTTTAGAAACATATTTTTAAATAACCGGATAATTTGCAACTAAATAGTAAATAGAAAAGTCTAGATTTGGAATCTAATGGCTGGTGACTTGCAAGTAACAGAAATGTAGAGTGCTTTATTCTAGTCTGCCATGATTTCAGCTTTTTTTCTGTTGGCTGAAATATTCCTCTAAACAAAACCACTGAGACCAACACTGCTTGCTCTTTCCCTTTACCTCCCCACTAGTACTGTGCTTAGAAGGAATGCAAACATTTAAATTCCACTTCATTGGTCTTTTACCAGCCATTGTTCTGTATTTTCCATAGTGCAGAATTTTCCATAGTGCTTGCATATCCCAGGCACAGGCATGTGTAGGTGGTATTTTTCTGTGCCAGTGTGAAATAGCAGGAGCCTGTAGCAGGCATTTTTTTTTTAATATGGGACAGCCTTGCATGAATTGCATGATGAATATTAGCAGTTGCAGATGTAAATTGCTGGGTTAGTTACATGGAAAATGCACATTTTTATTTTTGACACTGCTCCTGTTTTTAGAATATACCAAGACATGATGATACAAAGACAACACAGGACTAGTTACAATAAGCTGTTGGTGGAAGAAGGATTCTTATATCCTGTAATGAACAGCTAGTACCCTGTATGTGCTCAGATTAATTTATGTTATCCAAGCTGGTTTAACTATTTTTAGTGCACAGGAAGTTTTCTCCCTGTTTTTCTTAAAAACAAAGATACCCCAAAAACAAACCCCATCTGATCTTAAAATACCTCTACAGTCACAAACCAGTGACCAGCATTTTGGACTCTTTTGCAGAGGCAAATCTGAAAACTCCTAAGGTTCAACTTCAGGCACCCCTATACATAGGATATTTATCACGACTATGTCATTTCATTTGCAATGTTTTGCTCTGAGGACATATAAAAATGCATTAAAAAAAAACCTCAGAGAATGAGTTCTAGGGTTTCTTATAGTAAAAACAAACCTTTAGTGGTATGAAAAGTGACATATCTTGCACTGCAGCAATTTAATACGTGCCTAGACTACTTTTCAGAAAAAACCATGAAAGAGATTATGAGCCAAGTAAAGTTCTGGTAAAAAATTCCTACACTATTTAAAACTAAATTACATTTATTTCTATTTTTGCTACTGTACTGTGCAATAAACAGTGTTCTTTCTAGATTCATGCCTTCAGTGTCAGTGAGCACAGTTGGGGAACACAGCAAGGCTAAATGTCACACCATCTGGAACTTGCAAGTGATTTTGGCTACAAATTCAGATTTTTGTATCTTGTGTTCAAAATCAAAATCTGAGCAATGAGTGCTTTAGAATCTTTTTGCCCTTCTATTACTTTGATTTTATCAATTCCTCAAAGACAATCCAATTTAGGCACTAAAAAATGCAAGGTAAGTGAAAATTGAGATATCTACTTTGCATAAATATATAATATATAGATAATATATATTATAAGCAGCATTTGATTGGATAATATGGGGGGCAACCACTGATTTTTTTCCTGCTGGTATAAATGAATTGACTGTCATCATTGTCATTGACAATCAATGCTGATTTATAGCAATTTATTGACTTGGGCATTTTATGCTAACTCTGACAGGCTTCCTATACAAGTCAAAGAAAGTCAGTCATGCATTTCATTACACACTTATTCATTACTTCACACTACTCTGAAGTCTACTAATAGATTCAAATATTGGGGAAAGATACTAATGAAAAATTTTTCTAGAAGTGGAAGACTGTTGTTTTATGCTCAAAGCCTCAGAGTTCTTAGGTTTGTAATTTACCCAACAAGAACAGAGTCCTCAAATGAAAGGCTGAACCTTACCCATGGGTTTTTTCTTTGTTTATTTCTTCCAGGACAAAATAATTCTACTGAAATTTTATGCTGTGAATGGTGCGCATTTCACTATCCTCCTAAAAAAAAAAAAATCAAAAAACCCTTGAAAAAATGAATCATAAGCTCATTTTATTCCTTTCCAAGATGGCTTGGTGCTATATACAAAGTATGTTATAGTAAATAAAGGAATGTATTCAGTAAGCCTGAAAAACACCACTGTAAAGCCAGCACAAGTAAAGCTTGCATAACTCCAGCTCTCCTTACAATTTTACTCATCTGAATGAGACCTAAGAGAAGTTTCTGTTTCAAACCAAACAGGAAGATTTATACAATTGCTCATAAAATTTGCCTCACCTCTTGTTCACCTCCAACACACTCACTTTTCTGCAGCTATTCCTATGGTCTCTCAGTGACTTCAGGAGGGGTCTCCTGTCCAGCATTAGCCAGGGCTAACGTAGCCAGAAACCTCCAAAACCAATTTCCTGTCTACCATCAACTCCCTTAACGCTTGTGGGGGAATCCCTTGGGGTGTGCCTGCAACATACAGTCAAGTATAGCAGGGAGATTAGAAACTGGAGTGTTCACATGGCATTGCTTAGTAAGGAGGAGAATCATGAGATCTGAAAGCAGTCTGGCCACATTTGGCATTGCGATGCCAGACCTCGTAAGCTCAGTCCTTCATCACTGCAGTGTATTTGTTCAGAGGCTGTGCTGAAACTGTACTGCTTCTGGTTTGGAAGCAGCCATGAGCTTTGCTGGCTCAAGGAGCTATGCTTCACACTCCGCTGCATTGTGCAGACATGCCAGCAATCTGCCTGAACCTTGAAATCCTACCTGTAAAACAGGGACAATGGTTTGACCTATGAAACATACAGATACAGTAAGTAACATATTTTGACAGTATTGTAAAGTTTCCCTAGAGCTCAATGTGGTGATGAGGGCCAAATGAATAATGCAGATGTTTGAGCACTCATACAAAACTGCACAATCCTAAAACTTGTTTCCTCAGAGTTAGTGGACATTTTTGAAAATACCACTGATTTTTCTCTTGTTCTAAGGTGAGGTAAGGTCAGCACAGGTGTCACATGCCCGAGGGCACTCACAAGTCTTAAGATCCATGAACAGTGTCAGCTGGGATCTCTATCCACCCTCGTCCTCTGCTGCTGTCAGGACCAGGAGCTCTATTTGAGGCTGGGACTTCCCTTCCTTGGGTTGTGCTGTGGAGGTGCTTGTTTCCAGTTCTGCCTCAATCCCTCACCCTCACAGCACAGCTGTCTCCTGCAGATTTTCCAGCACTGCCCAGAAGAAGCAAAGTCTCGCCATGCCTGGGGCCCTTGCAGAGCCCTATCAGTGCCTGACTCAGTCCCTGCAGGACAGTACCAGCTGGTGAGCACACAATCTGTGCAGGACTCACCTTGGCTACTGCCCTGACCCCTTGATCATAGACAGCTAGCCCTTGCTGCTCCCTGGCAAGTACTAGACTGGAGAAACCCTGTCCCTCCTGCTGTCTTTTGGGATCAGGACAGAACATACCCTCATCTGGTGCCAAGCACAGCTCTGCTGCATTGTTCACAATTGGCTGCTTCTGCCCAGTTTTGACCAGCAGCCTTGTGCTGCCACTCGGAAACCCTGAATGGCTGAGAAAGGGGTTATGAATGACACTGGGAGGTTGAATCTGAGTGATTCTAACTCCCAGATCTCGATGTCACTTATTTAGAAGTTAATGCCCTTATTCATATTCTCAGTTTTCTGAAAAGCCAGAATTATTCCTTTATGTAGTCAGAAGTGTGGGGCATTTGAGAGACTGACGATGTGGTGAGGAAGACAGCAACAGCCTCCTGACTTTGGAGACACATAGAGATTTCACCAAAAGTAGTAGATGCTGAATTATGAGGCTACTGCAGGACAGGGGCGTTAGCCTGCTTAGAGTGTATGGAGATAAGGTACTTGCCATCTCCATTTCAGCAGCAGACTTTCCATGATATTGTTGAATGCTTAACTGGGCTGATTTTGCTGTGTTCTAAATACTTAGCACTTGTACTGAGTGCACATCTTCAAGGTGCTTTTTGGACACAAATTAACTGGTATCATTTTGATAGCAAGAAAGATGAAGAGAGAAGGATTAGAAAGATCAGAATTATATCAGCAGCGGTGTATGACTGTGCTGCATGTTTTTCTGATTTAGTCTCAAAGACCAGGTAAAACATAACACTGATAAGAAAAGTCTGTCAGTTTTTCAGGTTAGTTCTTGCTGATAGGATCTGAAGAAATAAGGGTGAGAAGGAAATATAATAGAATTTCTACCATGCTCTTATAGAGTACTCTTGAAAAAGAAGGCAAAGGACTTTCAACATTTATAACAGTGATTTTATTCTTGGTGACTGAAGACCCCAAATTGCCCACAGAAGAATATAGCATAAAATCACATTGTAAATTACTAACAATTAGTTTTCCTTTGTGTGTTTTTCTTAGAAGTCATATATATTGCTTATTCGCTTTCTGTTTCTCATGAAACTACCAATGACAATGGCTTGGGACTAGACTGAGACTGTTTAAATACTCTGCATTGTTCATCAATATAACATCTGCTTCATCTGGTCTAACTTCCAAATCAATTATCAGGAGGTAAGAATTTTGTGTACATCTATTTCTACTGTTCTATATTGTTACAGGTGGGAGAAGATAAGTGTTAGTAGGGAAGATTTACTTGCTGGCTGTTTACCCATGTATATACCTTCTCTTAGTGACTCTTCCTTCTGTTTTAAGACAATTACCTGTATTTGCATGCACCCATAAACTTTTCAATGAGATGAATTTTGTGTCGAAAGCAGAGATTTACAGCTTTGTATGAAGAAACACTTTCTCAACTGGTTCTACTATCAGTCTTATAGGTCAATTGAATCAATACTAATTGCACCAGTGATTTTAAGTGGAGCACGTGCTAATGGTGCAAATACCGTCACAATCTGATGTAGAACCATTGCCAGAAACTCCTAGGATTCCTACTCTCATATCTTTTTCTGCCACGACTCTCATCTGCTTTATCACTAAAACCATACAATTACTGCATACAGCTACTGCAAATTTAACCCTTCCCACTGTTAGACAGTGGTTCAATTTCTCCATTTTGTATTTTATGTCAATTAACAAGCTAGAACATGAGTGAAAGGCATAGAAATAATAATTACATCCTATTTTCCCTCTCCCTGGAAGGGCTGAATTAGTTTGTAATGAAAGTGCATACACTTTAAAAGTGCTTTGATCATATTAGATAGGTGATCTCTACAAGGTACCAATTTAACTGTTTAGTCATTTTGTACATCAAGAGGCTGACAAAATTGGATGTCTTTTCCATGGCCTCACACAAGATGAGGGTTTATATTGGGAGCCATGCTAAAATTAATAGTTAATTTTCCTGAGCCAGTGGCATTACAATGTAAGGCTGACTCAAAAATAAGCAATTTTTCCTTTTCAATAAATTTTTGCACTGTTTCTGTGTAAAGTTGCTTACTGAGTTTGTAGTTTCTCCTTTCCTAGTCTTTGGCTATTCTAGCATTTCTTCTGTTAAAACTCCTAGATTGCTTTGAAATGGAAAGGTTCAAAGTGTGGTAAATTCAGCAATATTCTCTCGTCTTCTCTGCTGTAACATTCATTTTGTTTAAACTAAGCAATCTCATCCACTAAATTAGGAGGATACTTATCTGAAGGTCTGTAGGATATATGCATCTTCTCTGAATGAAGGTAAAGATCAGGTATTTGGAAGATAATCCAGGACTGGATGTGTACTCACTGTTTCAGAGGAGAACTTCGAACTTTGAAGTTTAAACAATCCACTCTAGGATTCCAACTCCACACTCCAAAACAATTTCCCCTCTTTCCTTTAAGAAACTGTGCATGAGGAACTGAAATATGGTCAGTGATTCGCCATAAGAAAGAGCTCCTTTTAACCTTCTCTCTAATGATCCAGTCCGTGTCATTGTCTGGCTTCTCTGTCAGAGAGATTTAGTGCAACAAACTTACAGTTCTTTGACAAAAGACTAGGCATAAACCTTCCAGTTTGTTGCATGAAAGAATTGCTCTGTTGTAAACGAGCTATGAATAAATGTGCTAAAGGAAAGCATCACTTTTTGTGGGTTCATACAGTATACAATAAAAACGCATAGTTCCCCAGTTATAAAATCTATTGAAGTTTTTCAACAGTCCCATATTTTTAACAGGCCTTCACAACTGCGAGCAGCTGCCTCTACATATGTTCCTTGATTTTTATGCCCACATTACAATGGCATCAGAGCACTCCTGGCTGTGCAGGCGCATTTTTTATCCACCTCCAGCCTTCTGTTGCTGGGAAGGTAAATGTATTTGATGGAAGAGGAATGGGGGCATGGGGATAATATAGAATATGTGGCACAAAGTCTCTGATGGAGGTAAGGAGGATTAAATCCTTCATGTTTCCTACCTGAACTATGGCATGGTATCCTGTATGAAGCATTCAGTCAAATATATTCAATTTGTCAGGCCTGCTTTACAAGAAGGCTCCTTTATCTTTCATGATAGAGCCACAATTTTATATAGAGGCTTTGATCTGGAATTCTCAAAATAACTAAATAGATTTTCTATAAATGAATGCTGCTCCTGTCATAGCTGGAGCATAGCCAGAAAAGAATTCTGCAAAGGCTTTGTAGTGGAGTGTGTAGGGACACAGGGGTATCCTCTTTTCAACAGTGAGGAATCTGGGGGCACTTCGATGGTGTACTTCAAAGGGTACACCTCACTGTAAGTGCCATTAGAGTAAAACCAGTACTTTTCAGGTCTCATTTGCACATCTTTTTTGTAGTTTGACTTGGTATTGACTAGAGTGGATTCTTCAGATTGTTGTGTAAAGAACAAAAGTTACAGCAGTTTAGGACTGGAAGTGAAGGCATATTGTCAGCTGCAGGAGCAAATGGGCAAAATGCAATTAGTTAATGAAATTTAAATTTCAGAGTTTTGTAACAGTCTTCTTTTTCTTTTTTAAGGAGAAGTATCAAGTAGCCTGCATAGTTTCACAGGCAATGTTGACATAATACGAAAATGCAAATATAAATTATTCTCTTTCATTCTTCCTAATGTTTTCAAGTTTCCTATTAACTGGTCTTACTTAATTTGTAAACTTTGATCTTTTAAGAGAATGGAGGTGGCATGCCATGTTGTGTCTGAGAGTAATACCTGAAAAAAGGCTTCATTTAGGAAAATAATCAGTGTAATTATTTATTGTGTTGTAGAAAACCTGGTTACAATTCCAATCCAGTTTCAGTTACTTCTTCATATTTCTCTAGGGTCTGCAAAAAAATTTCTAATTAATACTTCTGAACCACTATAACCACTCAACACACTTGGTCCCTCATGACTTAACAATACAAAAGCCAGTAGGAACTAAAGAACTTTTCCTGCTGCCGTCTTCCATGATGGCAAATTCAGGGCTTTGTCTAGTGCGTTTTTAAACAACTGTTTAAAGAAAAGAGAGCTTCACACATTTCTTCTTTAAGACAATCAGAACCTAATAGGTGTCTCTGATAGGAAGTATCTCTTAGTCCAGCCCAAGAGTGTATAGCTACCATCTGTTTAGACAGAGAAGAAGAGAAGCGGAGCGCTTTTATCTTCTCTCCGAGCATCAGATAAGTAGTGCTTTCTTGTGCTCCTAAAGTTATCACAATGCCTTGCAATGTGTCAGGAGAAAGCAGCATTTACTCCACAACAGAATAGGCCCCCAACTGTTCTTACGGTGGGTGTATAACCATTCTCTTTCAGTCAAGCAGACAACTTTTGGTAAGCTTATTCAGAGGCAGGAAAAAATTAATTTGGGCAGATCACGTCTGTCACTGGTTTCCACATGATACAGAGAGTAAGAACTGTTGGTGAATTTATATTCCCAAATCAGAAGAGCACATTTTCTGACACTTTTTATTGCTCCACTGAATGGTGTTGCCATGTGAATTCTGCCTTAACAAAAGGCTGATTTAAGAGTGAGGAACATCAGCATTTCTCTCCTGTGCTGCTTTCCTTTGCTTAACCTTGTCTATGTGTGAAACTTCAAAAGCTCATCTGAATTTCATGTTGATGACATCTACTAGACTGAAATTACATCTTATCATTGAGTATGGATGGATAGAGACACAGGGGGTGGTACAAAGCATACACAGCAGTAGGAGCTGCTGTAAGCCAAAGAAATTTTCTGCTAGAGTTCTGTGGCTGAGTGCCTGCCTCTTTATGCTTGTGAAATGACAGAAAAAAGCCATAGCCCAGCACAGGTCCATTATGGCTCTTGTGGGAGTAGATTTTTTTTTGTCTAGTAACAGAGTTCATTCCTTCTTAGAGGAGCCCTATGCAAGGTTTTAATCATGCAAACACATCCAGATGTCTTTGCCAACCTTTGCTGTATGTTTGTCTTAAAAGGAGTTAAGAATAAAATGAATTAAGGGAAGAAAAAAATTGATAGCACAAGAATCCTATTTAAGTTACTGCAATTGAATCTCATCTAAGCTAAATAGTGCAGTAATTAAAGCAGTATTTACAATGCAATAAAGACAAAGCTAATTACTGGGAAATATGAGCTGGATGATGCTTTTTCTTAGGGAAACTGGTGAAGAATCAGGCCAGAGCAATAAATCGTTCAACAACCTCATTTGTTAACTATGTTCATAATCCTCTTGCTTGTAATGATCATCTAATTTATTACCACCAAACGGGAAAGTAATGTGAGGTGAAACCACTGAGGCAGTCAAGTGAGTCAGAGTTTGTAGGCCTAACTCTGCAGGCTGTGTGCAGGAACCAGGGCTGTGGAACAGTGATTTTTCTATACTGACTTGTGCCAAGACAGTTGAGACTGAGGCAGAATCTGTCAGAAGGCAGAGGCTGCATCTCAGATAGAGCTATGAGTTGCTGCTACACAGCAGATATTCATGGGGATCTTCTCAGAAGACCTTCCTACCACAGTTTAAAATCATGGGTTTCTTAGCTATTCTGAGTTTAAGCCTTTCAGGGAAGACAAATAAACCAGATTATTCTATCAAGCAAACTTGTAGAAACTATTTTAAGTACACCACTAGCCCCTAATTAAATATGCTACTTTGCTTTTCAAAAACCACACCAGAAGAACTTAGAGCTTACATACTGATTTGCATTCTCTGAAGGAGTCACTGGCTGTGGGTGTGAAAGAATAACTTGGGAAACTGATTTTTCTGGTATACTTGTTTTTTCAAAGTAAGTGAATAAGTTCCTTTTTTCATGGGTTCTTAAATTAACCAGATATAGGTAGAAGGAAAGGTCGCCATAGAGTTAATTAACTACTTCAAATACAAAAAAAGTGAGAAGGGACGGTTAGTTTTGATAGTAGAATGAGGTCACTCAATTGAGTCTTTTCTGTCTTGTATTCTTTGGCAATTAAAACACAAGAGAAAAGGCAGATTTTCCCTCAGAGAGCTTGAAGTCTGATGTTGAGCCTTTATTGTCCGTGACAGAGTTTCCTGAACTGACTCTTAAGTGGATTAAACTGCATGTGGAGACTATTACAATCCCATACAGATGTTATCTTAAATCCCAAAAACAACTTTGCTGACCGAGTGGGGCTTTGCTTGTAGACCAACCTGTCCTGCTCATTTGTCAAAATTTATTTGTGAAGGTACAGTGCTGTGGAGGCGTAGTTATGTAGCATTAGATGGTGATCTGTGGCAGCCACAGGGCCCCTGTAACAACTCCCACTACACTTAAGCCAGACAGACCCTGAGAGAACAGAAGGCAGAGATGCCCATCTCTTGGAATCAGTGTGACCACCTAAGAACCACTAGTATGTATTTAGATCTCAGTAAAAATGTAAAATGTAAAAGGAAACACAGGGTAAACTAGGAGGAAAACTGTGAAGCAAACAAAAAATATCTCCAGAAAGATAGTATAGAGTCATGCTTCTGAAACTCCTGAACAAAACATGGAGTTGGTTTGTTATCAGTGACTGTCCCTCAGCCCCAAATTCCCCGGGCACATGTTGCATGCTGTCAGTCACATTCCTGAGGAGCTTTTGCAGCCAGTGAGAGTTGCCTGCAAATGTGAGGCTGAGTGGGACCTGCTGGTCACAGATAGCATCTGGCACACTGCTTGGAGAGGAGGTAAGAGTGGGAACAAATACAAACAGAATTAAAATAATTTTTTCAGGTCTGAGAGCTGAATGACTGATTCTTTCCCTGAGCTGTGCAGACACACCAGGGCAATAAAATATATTTTCTAGACATGACACGCCAGCAGTGAATCAATGATGGTGACAACTGTTTTATTCTTTCTACTTTCTAAGCCCCACAACATTATTACCCTTTTTGCACTGTCAGATATTAAAATTGTATTAATGATCAGGAACTGTATTAAACTGTCTGAAAATGAAATAATATGGTAGCACATTTGAAGGTTAGAGAGAGCCCTTGGGTGTAATTCACTAAACTGTAATCTACCTGCCTGGTACTCTGCAGATGAAGTAGGAAGTATTGTTTCTGGGAAACTAGTTACCGCCAAGATATACACTCCCGTGCCCCCAGATATGCACACAAACACTGTTCTGTGCATCTCAAGCTGCTGTTGAAGCCAGACAGCTGGGAAAGGATAGTCATCCTTGCACAAACCACCTTAACAGACAGCTTCTTCATTGCACCATCACAGTCTTCCACGAGGAGAAATGTGTTTTTCCAATTACACGCAAAGGAATGTGGGGGATGTGAAGAAAACCTATTGTCTAATGATCAGAGAAAGAGTTAGAGATACAGCCCATTACCACAGCAAAATAGACAGTTACCAGGAGAAGTTTAGGAGCTCTTTGAGAAGTGACTGAAATCCCCTAGAAGGAAATATTTTAGTGAAGGTAACAAGACTCTCAGCCAATTCCAACTACTGCTGTTTGTAAAAGAGCTGTCTGTGCCCCTGCCCCTACATTAACGGAACTAATTTAATTACTGTTTAAACTTACTCTCTCTATAACGCAGGTGAGCTATTAATCCAAATTCCAAAGAAAATACAGCTCAGTCAGTCCATTATGGAAGGGATGTACTGTGATAGATGTGCCATAAATCATGTAGAAAGGTGATGCCCAAACCCTTTCAGAATTTTATAATCTAATTTTATCCCCGCCAAAATGAAGAATATCTTATCTGGCAGACAATAAAATTGAGACAACTTTTAAAATTATGTTTATAACCAACTGAAATGAAAACATTTCTCCAGAATTTAAGTTTGTTCTAAAAAGGTCAAATAATTTTTTATTTGATTTTGAGGGCACAATAGAGAGATAAGGAAGAAAATCATTGAAGTATTTCCCCCCATATCTTGAGGGTTTTTTTAAGTTCCTGCTTCTTCATGGTTCTGTAAAACTGAGTGACAATATCTGTAAAAATGAGAGATTTTGCAAATAAAGGTGTTTTACAAAAAGCTTGGTGCTGTCCACAGACTCTTATCAGGTCTCACTGTTGAACAAGGTCACAAGTCCCACAGATGCTCTGTGCCAATGAGTTGCTACTGCCTTACTGATCTGGAAACAATTACATGATGCTTTCTAAATGACAGTTCAAATGACAGGAATATTCACTATCACCTTATTTTTCTACTGTGGAGGTATAAAGGTTTGAAATACTTTGCCCTGCAAGGAAATCAGCTGCAGAGAAAGGACAGGACATCTGAGGTTTTCTGTAGAATTCACGGGCAAAAGAGGCAAACTTGTTAAGGGAGTAGTGAGAGGGACCCTCACTACCCTTATATGTATATTGCATATACATATAAACTTTGTCAGGAATTACTTCTGTGCTTTATTTGGTGTAAATAATATAGACAAAGAACATCGTCAATTGTCATGATTGCTTCCAGTTGCAGAGTCAATGGAAGTAGTGTATGAACATTTGAGATCAAAACTTGGAGTATTTCAGTAAAATTATTTGCTAGTTAATTGTGACAGTTCTTTGTGTGTCAAAACAGCATTTTAATTTCACTTTTTTCTGTCCATCTGAGTTCCAGCCAGACATGTTCTTCTTCAACTAAGGCACTCAGGTACTTGTGGATAAATGCTACAATAGACAATGCACAGGCCTCTGCACTTGCATTAGTCTGTTTGGCGTTATTGGTATCTGTTTGGTACTACTTACTGAGACAATTTTTATTTTTCTGAGTGAAAGATATCAAGAAATAGCTTTTTCAGGCTCAGCTGCTACCATCTTGTATTGTTTCATATGTCTGTCAAATCTATCAAATGCTCAATGCTCATATCTTCTCTGTTTCTGCACTACAATTGTCTCTCAGTGGCAAGCAAAAAATTCAGAAAATTCTAGCAGCACTCTCCATCAATCACTGAAGTCCTTGATTATTGTGTAGCTGCTATGGTGGATGCCACAACCCACTCATTTAGTTTTCTTTCTTTCCTAGAAAAAAATAATTTATCTACTATTTCCACCTCTTGAACCATGGCAGCTTCTGAAAATCTGGAGTTATTAATTGACAGTTACATTTTCCCTGCTAATAGAAGATTGGGGTATTATGGTCATGCTAAACAGAGGTTGAGTAAAACGTCTTAAAAAATTGAAGTGTATCAAGGAGGAAGCATACATGTCATTATATAATGCAAGTGAGAATCAGCTGCAGGTAATAAAGTGGAAGGTTTATGTGCATCCAGACGAAGATATACATTGTTCTGTTCTCTACAGAAAACCTTACTATGTGAAATCTCTCCGAGATGGCATACATTGCTTAGTGGATGTCATATACCTTTGCTTTCAGTACTGTCAAAATACATTCAAATGCTTCTAAAAAAATAGTTGTCCTGAAAGGTAAATTTTGTATTTCCTAGTTGAACATGATAATTTTAAGTCCAGCTTCATGTAAACACAATGAGAAAAAAATTACAGTGCTTTTCTGTTTCATGCAGATTGTTGAACTAAATACTGAAGTACTGCTTCAGATATTGTTTGGGTGTTAATTAGGCTAAGCTTTGACTGAGGTCTCTGGGAGATTAAAACCCCACTTCTCAAAATATAATCTAATTGCAAGTATACAGCAAATGGATAGTCTCAAAAGTATTTGTGAGATAGGTGCCAGAGAATCAGCTTATGTATTTGATTTCTGCTTCATTTCTTGCCATTCAATGTCATGCTCCAGTTAACTCTGGAAGGATTATCAACATACGAAAACTTCATAGTTAGAAGATATTGATAAGTCATTCCAATTCATGAAGGATCATTTTTGACACAACAGCATTTGCATATTAGGTTAGGGGACTTAAAATGCCTCACATGCCCTCCAGGACTGAGGGGGGATTCCGGCAAACAAATTCACATTTTGGTAAAAACCTGACATTAAGTATATGCTTTCCAGTCAGGATTAGGGTCCTGGGAGAGACTTGCTTACATCATATGAGAGAGCGTCTCTGGCCAGTGGTGTCTTAGGCAGCAGTGAACAGGTCTCTGGAACACTTAGTTTCCCACTTTGCCATCAACAAATTCAACAGCCAGGAGGCTGGTGGAATAACACTGTGATGCATGCAGAGAAAAAAACCCATCATTTATTAGATCAAAGACCCATTCTATCTAATAGCAGACTGGCATCCTTTTGAATAGGACATACCTCTTCTGCCTTTGAAATCATAGTGTAATGCTGTTTTGTGCAATCACCAGAGTAATCACACTATTTCACATAAACTCTCCCAATATTTCTGCCGCATTCAGGATTCTGTTTTTTCCTCTTTTCAGAATGGTTGATTGGCAGACACAGCTCAATAGCTGCTGCATTGCACTCTGCAGTAGCTGCTTTTCAACAGTGTCTGTTCAGTAGTTACTTGAGACTTATGTACATCATTTACTTTATTGTGAGCAATTGGTGCCTTTTGGGATGATGGTGACATGATAAGTCTGAGCTTTCACTGCAGGGATATTTGAGTGAGAGCTGTCCTGCCCTTTGAACACATTTTTTGCTGCTTCTCTTATAATTATCAACCAATACTTTTCTAATTACATTTTGCTTTTTAAAAAAATGACTATAAAATAGATAGAAATTGTCCATGCCGAATGGCTGTTTTTCCTACATGCTAAACCTTTTCATAATTGCTTCCTCTGTGGGAGCATAACTTGGAGGATTTTTATGTTGCTTTGAAATTCTAGATCTTTCTGATTTGAAATTAAAAAATGGAGAGCTCTCCTTGCTGTTTAGTGCAATTTTGAGACAGGCTCAAGGCTCTGTTGAGCTATTCGGCATTCAGCCTCAGCATTCAGAAGGTTGGGGCTTTGGTGTAAAAGCTCCTCCAAACATAAATGTCACTCTATCTCCCTCAAACCATACTTGCAATCCATGAGTCATGTCAAATGCCTAATGCTATGTCTCTCTTGTGAGTCAGTTTTAATAGAGCATGGTTCCAAAAAAATGAAATTATCTTTCTGTCAGATGCTTGGGACAGAAAGCAAAACTGCACTGAGAGAGGCCTAAATAGAGCCCTGTTTGCCTGCTGTCTTGAATCTGTTGTATTTACCAGCTGTCAAAGAAATTATAATGAAAAATACTGACCCTTCCTCCCAGCCAGTAAGTTTAGAGTTCATCCCATCAGGAGACTGAGCTTCCTGGGTTTTGCAGGTAGTATCTGCAAATGAAACCAGACATGCTGCAAACTCCCCTCCACCCTTGTGTTTGAAAGAGATTCTGGAAGGCATTCGCAGCCCAGTTGGCCATTCTGCACCAGCACTGTCGTGCTGGTGCCACGTGACCTGTAACATCTGTTCCTTCTCCAATTAGACCACTTCTAAAGGATAAATTAAAAACAATTCTAATTAAACACTATAATGGAACTATCAATCTGTGTTACTGAGGCAGAACAAGGGTGTAATTAGTTATTGATACAAAAAGATTTGTTTAAACTAGTTTGGTTTGCTGTCAGCCACCATAGGCTTTAAGTGAGCTTATACAGAACTTGAAAATAACCACCGCTGTATCTTTCTTTTAATCAAAAGGTAAACATGGGAGCAGCTTCTTGTAAACTGCTCAGTCAGTCATTCCGTGTTCCTCACTATTTTAGAAAGAAATTTGAACATTTACTTTAATATTATTTCTTTTGACTGGCAATGCATTGCTTCTACTATTCAGATGATCTATTTAACATATACTGTATTCACAGTATAAGCAGCCTTTTCTTTAAATATCCTAAAACCTGGAGAAGAATTCTTTACATTTCAACATTTACCAACCATTGCTACCTCTGTTAACAGAGAAAATGGTGTTTTAAACTCAGACAAAATCCTACACAGTCAGATTTAAAAGGACAGTGTAGACAAAACATGATGATGGTATATGAAATGCAAGAAGATGTGGGAAGTTTTATCTGAATGAGAAATGAATGTGAATGTCTCTTCTTTGTAACACAGAAAACTGGTGGGTTTTCTTTGTGGGGGTGTGAACTGTGATGAATGCACAAATTACAAGCTTGCTACAAGGTTGCATTGATCAGAATCAGGGGTTTTACCAAAAAGAAATATGGAAATAGTTGGAAATGAGCTGGCTTTAATAAACCAATGTCGCATTTTTTTCCATTTCCTTTTAATGGTTTTAATTAATTTTCCTTCACTATTTCCTCTATAGCTGTCAGTGATCTTATGGTAAGAGTAGTCTTATGGTTACTCACATTATATTGTTTGGGCTCTTTTATAAACAAAATGAATTGTGCCTATTCCTCAGATACTGTACCAGTTCTCATATCGTAGATATTTATAAAACTGCCACACATGCACCATTTTTAAATGTGTGCCTTCTGCACATATCTACAGCTCTCACAAAGGCTGGACTGTTCATCAAGGAAAGAAGCAGAGAAATTCTTCCAAGACTCTACTGGAAATAATTTGTAATCTCTGTTATAATTTGCATCTTCTCATCCACTTCGGCTTCCCAGGCAACAGAAGTGAGTTCTAATGGAAGAAAGATGCAGGTAATACAGTAGAGTAGCAACTTCATCTGAGTTCTTCTAAACTGGGAACAGTACCTTTTCCCCAAATTAATTTTATTAGAGGATTAAATAAAAGGAGAGTGTAACCTGATAGTAGTTTGTTTCCCAGTAAATAAAAAATCTAGTAAAAAATATTTAAAAAATATAGTATCTTTGTGTTTTGATGTAGATTTTATTCAACCTTCAATTTGCTGGGTTGTCCATAAGAAGTCTAATAAAAATTTGGACATTTAGAAAATAAAAATATAAAAATCTTTTTAAATAGATGGGGCAAATGGTTTGTAAAATGGAGGCAGATGGGGTTATTTTGTTCCAGTGTAAGTACACCTCGTCTGAGATGAACACTGTACTCCTCAGTCATCTCCTTAATGGAAAGCAAAGCCAGCACCACTGCTGCATGGAATTTTTCACCTGCTGCCAGACAACAATTAACTCCTCTTTGTACAACATGGAGGCTTATTAAAAAACACCCTTCCATCATCTTGGATTTATTCCATTAAATCAAGATCAAACTCTTTTCCTCATATTTCTCTCTGTCAATCTGAAGGAGAATTGCAACTATTTCATTTTCAATCATACTTTAGGCACAGTCTAGTTGTAATCCATGTACAAGAAGCCAGTGAATGACAGATGCATCATACTAAATTTGTGGTGTGGTCGTATCGCCAGCCTGTTTGCTGGTGTTCATCTATAAAGCTGTCAGATTGTGACCACTCTGGCTACAGAGAGCACAGGCCTGATTTAAAAAAAATCCATCCACTGAGCAAAAGGCTCTTGTTACCTTTTTAAAGTCAATTCCACTGCTCAATATCTCAGTTAACCCACAAGTGTTACAGTCTGTGGGAACAACAGCAATTGCTAACACATTAAAAGAGCAGCATGTCTCTGTTGCAAGGCTAATAAAGACCCTACTCTGCTGTATCTTTCATTTTGTTTTGCATTCCCCTTCCTTCAGTGAGGCTTAACTCAACCTATGTAGAAAAAAATGACATGAAGAAACATCTATATGTGGTTTAGATTGAAACAAAGATTTATGGCCTTATCATTGCTTTTTATAGTCTAATTCTGTGAAGTTCATTTTTGCTTCTTTTCGGTCTCCTTTTTTAAAGAGTAAAAGGAAAATCTGGTAATTTTATTCTGTCAGAGTTTAGGCTATGATGAGAAGTGTTAAAGAATAACTAACCAGCTAATGTATCTGAGATATCATTTGTTTTATTCATACTAATACATTTGTGCAATAAAAACTGTGCTTTTCCCTGCCTATTAGAGAATAGTTGGTAGAGCGTAATAGTGTCTCAAATTAACTGTGAAAACAAAATCTGAGCTCCTTTCTTTTTATTCAGTTTCTGGGTATAGTCTGCTACACGATCACTTTCAAATTTATAATTGCACTTGGAGACAAGAAAATAGGGAATCATGTTACAAATTACTACAGGGGGAGGTGCTTGATGGGAGTAACACTTGTAGCTTCTTTGTACCATTCACGTTGCATTTTAAGGCCTGGAATCTCCAACCACCAGTTCTGGTGAGTAGCAAGTACTGCTTTACCTAAGTATAGACCATCTTTTAAGCTTTGGGAGAATAGCACACGACATTTGTCACAACATACAAGAAAAACAGCCCAAAACAGCTCAGTAGAAGCAAGTTAGGCATAGCTGTATGACTGGTTAGCGGTGTCTTCGTGGTGCCTCGACAGATAAGATGAATCATTGTCCAAGATAAATGTGTGTTAACTCAGCTGCTCTCTTTTGGGTTAGGTCATAAACACGTCATCATTCAAATTGCATTTCACTAGCGAAAGTTTTCATGCATCCCAAAAACATTATGATTTTATAAGCGATTTCTTCCAGGTCTTGTGCCATTGTATCATGAGTTTCACCAAAAAGTGAATATTCAGACGGTAAGTGTTTTTGAGCAGATATGCAATTCACATAGATGAGTGTTTTGGTCAATGTGTGGATATAGTGGAAGCAGCAACAGAAATCTTTATTAAATTATAAATGGAAATTCCCTCATCACTAAGAAAACAAAAGGTTTTGATTCAATAACTAATTTCGCACAAAATAAAATTAGATCAATTCAGTTATTAGACTGGAAACACCATCTACAGTGAAGTTTCTAACTTCAAATGCAAGCATCTTAGGGAAGGGTTCGTTTTCTATAAAGTATATATCAGTTTGTGTTAATGAATGTTATGGTGGCCTTTGAAAGAAAAAATTATCCTGTCTAATCTGGGCACTAGACCCAAGTACAGGGTTTCTATGTTTAGAAACATTGAGGATATACAACCATAGGAAGACAATCCTCCCTTCTTAGAAGAGGAAAGAGATTACAAGTTCTGTTCCTCTGCTAACTTGTAGAACTGTAGATTGTAGCAGATGGAGTACACCATGAGACCCACTGGGGATTTTGCTAGTGTTTACAGTCAACTTCCATTATCACATTCTCCTCTGGTTTTGCCACTACCGCAGTCTAAACTAAGAAAGACTAATATTTTAGAAAGGTATTATTGCTGAATATCCTGGGTCTTCTGTAAATGAGAACATTTCTCCTTGGATGGATGGATGAATAAAAGTTTATTATCTCTTCCTTTTTTTTTTTTTTGTTTTTTGCCCTGGAATATCGTCTTTAACTTCTATGTGACTGACAAATAATTTCAAAGTGTGATCTATAAAAAGCCCTGGTGACACTGGGAATTGACCCACACAAGTCATACAAAATGGCACCACAGGGGCCTAGTAAAGAGTGTACTGTGAATCAGGGCCTATAGCAGTCCCATGAGGTGTGCTCCTGCAACTATTATTTACTGCAAATCAATAGCATGGTTGGAACATTACAGAACATAGATGAAGTGATAGCACTCGGTAAAATGAGGTTAGAGTTGAAAAGACAGCTGATTATGTTGTAGAACCCCAGTGTAGGGGGTAACCAGAAGAGAAACTTAGTGCAGATTGGTACCATTAATTTTCTTGAGATACTATCACATTAGTAATTAGCTGGCTAGATTAGCTAAATAGGTAGAATTTAATTATTTGGTTGTGAAGGGGACTGTACGAAGTAGTATTTTAAATAGGAGTTCAAATTCTGTATTGAAGGTACATCTTTTAATAATTACTGAACAATTAATAAATTATAAATATCAAAGCTGTAGATTTCGAGTTGGAAACAAACCAGATTATCATAAACTATAGCTTCAAGCAGTGAGTTCGCTGCCTGGCTTTGGACCAACTGAATAAACATCCCGTTTGTTAAAGCACTGGAGTTTTGCTTTGGTAACTTTCTATATACTTTGTAATGACTTACAAGGGAAAGACAGTACATTTCAGTCCATAAACCTGAGTGAGAATATGGTAAAGTGGTGATTTGGACTGTTCAGAGACTTTTTAAATTAAGGATCATTTACCAAGAACTGCAAGTGTAGCCTCTATACTTTTGTCTTCCCTGGAAAGGACACCCAGAGATACCAGAGCAAAGCTTGGCTGCAAGGCTGCCAAGAGTAATGCGTGCTGAGTTATGATTCCCTTATGATATTCCTCTTTCATGCTTTCCTGTAGAATATATGGGAATTTATGTGATAAATCCACGGCAATTTGGCATTCGATGTTCATTCATGGTTTGGAAGTCTATTCTGAGAAGGTAATTTGCTGTCATGAGGCAAAGTGTTTCAGTTGAGTTACATTCAACCTACTCCCACCTACTTAAGCATTATCTAGGCCTCAGTAAAGTGATTGGATATATTTATACTATATTAAAAAAAATAAATTGGATGAGGTCCTCCTGTTACTGTAAAGTTCAGTATATGAACAGACTGATAGGACTCTGATTTAATTTCTCCTTAATTAGCAAAGTCCTTTTGTTAACACATCTTTCTCTCCCTTGACAGAGCATGGCATGCATTCTGTTCTTGAGTACTCCTCTCTGGGGAGAAGGATCAGGACTTTTAGTGCTTAGATTGGAAATTACCTGGAAGATCACACTTCCAAGTACTTTGGTGTTTCATTAACATTTTGGCTTATAGTCAGGAGTTTTTCCAGAGCATCAGACTGCTTCTATTATATGGTGCCTTTGTTATATAATGATATGTGATTAAAATGGAACTCCTGTAAAATACAGAATATAATTTCATTAAGAGAAAGTTGCTATATATTTTTTCTCTTTTCCTACAATTCTGAAAGAGGATGTGTCCTGGTTTTGTCTGGAACTGCAGTTTTCAGCCTGTAAACTCGGGACAATTGGCCAGGAGGTCCCAACCACTCTTTGGGGTTGGGCTGGGCATTGGTCAGTGGTTGGTGAGCAGTTGTCTTGTGCTTCACTTATGTTGCTTGGCTTTTATTCCTCTCTCTCTTTTTCCTTTTCATTATTATCACTATTATTATTAAATTTTAATTTATTTCAGTTCTTAGACTGTTCTTGTCTCAGCCCATGGTTTTCACCTTTTTCTGGTTCTCCTTGCCATCCCACCAGGTGTGGGGGAGTGAGAGAGCAGCTGCGTGGTACCTAATTGTCAGTTGAGGTTAGACCATGACAGAATGTTATAACTTTATTGCTATTTATTATGACTCTTAGAGTGTCTTAGATGCTTCACCTCACATCTAGACCCCATTGCTTTACGCAGTAAAGGACTGAGTATTATTTTGCGCTCCTTGTCTTGACGTCTAGTATTGTGTTCACCCTTTAATGTCCTCCATATACCATAACTGAGATGGTTATTTCCTAATACTTTTAAAAGTAACTTTTAAATGTATCATTTGAAAGTGCTTTGGAAACCTGTATGAATTCATTGTATAAATGGCACTATATAAATGGGAAATAATAAAGACAGTGTAATTTATTGATTTTTGAGATGCTTTCCAGATTATTTATAAAATGAAGGTGCAAAGTGGGTTTAATTGTAACATTGGGTTCTAGCTGGTGTACCTACCCATTCACAGTATGGAAGTAAGTTAATTTTGATACAGAATATAGCTTTTAAAAAAACCCAAAATACACATCACACTGAAGCACATATCAGTTTTTTCCAAGAGAAAAAAAACAAATTTCAGCTTCTTTCAGTCTGATTCCTTCTGACTGTCTCTGCAGTAAATACAGATCAGATCAGCTAGCTGCAGACAATAGGGCACTAAATTTCCTTTAATTCTTATTTTAAAAGGAAACCTTCTGCAAAAATATTACTTGCCCTCAAATGTATGGAAATTAAAAGGCTGAATTTCTTTTTGAAAAATGCTTCTTTTTCTTTGCCATCACATTTCTGATGCGTAAAATATATCCCTGCAGGGCACAGAACAGAAGAGCCTGCAAAGTACTCTGTAGGAGACTCTGTGCCAAGGGTTTGGGGGTTTTTGTGCAGACTGTGGTAAAAACTGTCTGGGGCAGAAAAATCTAAGTGGGAGCTATGGGACACATCTTTGACAAAGAAAAACAGGCTACTCTAATCATGTGGGAGGGAGGGTTTATCACAAAGGATTAGCATAAAAGTTCGCACAAAAAAATGGCTTTGGTCAGAGCTTTATTGTTTGAATTATTTAACTGGTTTTGATTAACATGTGATAGGGCATTGGAAATGAACTGGTTATCTCCTCAAATTTCTGAAGGGCCTTATTCTCACCTTAGCTAGATGAGGAACCTTTGTTGTTACCTGGATGTTCCCAAAAGAAAGGCCCTGTTATCCCTTATTTATTAAAACTCTTTAACTCAGAAGAACAGAAGAAATGTATTCAATATAAATAGTTCTATGTAAATGTTTCTGTATCATCTGGAAATGAGAGGAAAAGATAATTATTTTTAATGTGAAACTTCCAAGCAAAGCACTCTATCTCATTTCTTTTTAATTATATTAATACCTAAATTCCACATAAAACAAGAATATAAATCTAAGCAATAATATGATAAAGTAAAATCGATATTGATTATTAGGAATAAAAGTGCTTTATGAGAAATGATAACAGCCTTTTAGGATCCCTAAGGAAAAAAACATTGTAATAAAGCTAGAATAAATTACTACAATCTAATCACCTTTTAAATAACTAAAATTCTTTAATGGAATTTACGTTTTCAGAAGAGCTGCTGCTTTTAAGCACAGAGCAAACAACTGCTGCTGCTGCTGCATGCAGTTAGAGCATGCAGGAGCTATGAAGACAAGCTGCCCTCCTGATAAACTGTTCATTGATTCATTATTTCTCTGTCTCAACCATTTTTTCACACTTTTGCTCTTTCTTGTGCCTACCATCTCTTTCTGTCCAATCAAAGATTACTCCTAAGGGTCTAAGAAGAGTGAGGAAGTTCATGTGGATCAGCTGCCCTAGAAGTGGTCTTTGACCTCACTTGTGCTAATAAATTAGGAGGATTAGGCAATACATTGCCCTTTGTAATACTATCCTGTAAAGTCTTCCCCTTTTTCTGTAGAAGGAAGACCAGAATGTCTTATTTTGAATGTTGTATTACTTTTCTCCAATATCTCTTAGAGAAGTTAAATACATTAGAAAAGGCAAATCAAAGAATTAAACCTTGCATTTTGGCTGGGGCAAATGAGATTTGTGATGGCCATTTGCTCCTGGGACAGTTCAATGACAGGTTTACACTAATTTCTAAGGCAGTTTCATCTGCACATATGAACTTTCTTATCACCGAAAAGGGTTCAAGGTCCAAGCTGTCATTCCTGCTCAAATTTCAGATATGCCAGGTCCAGACAATTGAATGTTTCTAGGGGAAGCTGTGACTTTGAACTCAATTCAGTATTTTATAGAAAGAAATTTTAGTGAGCAGAGGACAAATTTGATGTGCTTTCGGTAGCCCGTGTTGCTAGGGAGACGTGTTATAATACATTATTAGGAATCCAAGTGCACAAAGGCATCATGACTTGATCATCCTGTCATGCAATGAAGACATGGGAAAGGTATGAACATGGAAATCCCATTTCTCACCCATTCTAATGTGACTATTTGAAATCTGTTTAGTAGATATGATCCCTTTTGTTCCAGAGACCTATGATTAGTTGCTAATTGAAAGTTGCTCCAAAATAACTTTTTTAAATCAAGTATGAATTATTTTGTTCCCTCTGGTACTCATAACAGCTAAGAGATAATAGCTGGCTACCATATAATGTTATGGCAGAGGAAGAGGCTGTCCCTGAATAAGTTCATCTGAAATGAAACCTGGCAGTAAAGCACTTGAATTAGTTAATGCCACCTTGCCCATCTTCACTCTAGCCACTGAAGCCTAAAGAAAAAGCTGTGGAGAGTGTCAATGTGACGTATGAAATACTGATATTGCAGGGCATTTTGCCTTACCTACTTCTGACAGCATTGCTGACGTGATGAATTTCTGAAAGAGTAATCTGTATTATTTATAGCAAAAGCGATCTTTGTTATTTTTACTGACATGTTATGGGACAAATTGAATATTCAGTAGAACTGCTGTTTACCTTCAGTTACAGTCTCTGCTGACAGGACTGAATATCTGTGGCTGCAAAAATGATGCATTTCTAGTTTGTTTCCTGGCTATACTGTTTGTACATATGCATGCTTAGGTACACCAGTGAAAGGTGAGAGGGCTGGAGAGGTGTGCATGTTGCACATTAATATCAGGGACTTACTGACTGGCTCTGGAAGCCTCATATAACCATAGCCTAGTGAGGTGCCACCATGAGGGAATATGTCCACAGTATGCAACCACCACTGGGACATCCTCTGGTCAGCAGGCTAAAGACTCATCAGTTAGCACTGGGACTATACTCGTCTTTGTGTTGTACATCTACAGTTTGGCTTATGACAGTCACGGCTCAACATGATGCAGTTTGGAGATAGGTCCACAAATAGACCCCTGATATCACTGTATGCAGACTGTTAATGTTCCAATCTGCCGTCAAAATGACACCACTGAAAGGCATTACCAAAGTTGGATCCATGACCAACAGATACTTTGAGCAAATTAGTGACATCTTGAATTGGTTCAAATGTCTTTTTTTGCATTAAGTACATATGATTTCATGCTTACACGTTTTGGATGTTTTTGCTTTTAATGAACAATAATTTCAATGGCAGGTAATAACCCACACTGGATCTGAAAGAGGCATGTGTGGGTGCATGTATTATTTAGATTAATAATTAAATATGTCATATTAAATATACCAGTCTACTCCATTTGAAAATGAAGAGATCAGGCTCATCTCTGTACCTGATATAACAAACTTCTCCTCATGGGCTTTTTTCCACCTTCCCTGAGAGTACGGGATATGTGGTCATTGTGCTCAAAAGTCTGTCTTCATTCATGCATTCATTCATTCATTCATTCATTCATTTATTCATTCATTCATCATAACGCTGTGCATTTCTGAACTACACATTTATTTTGATGTGTATGATACACTCAGACCCTCCTATATTTTATGGAGAGCAGGGCCTAAAAAGAGTTTCTTAAAAAACTCCATGAGATGGGTCGATGCATTTTAATTTTTTAAATTCCAAATGATATTTCCTTTTTTCTAGAGAAAACAGACGTTTGAAGAACCGCTTGAAGATCATTTCACCCATTACAGCAGTGTCAGCACTGGTTGCATAGAAAAAGACTCAAATCAAGGTATTTGACTTGGATGAAAGTGTAGTTGGACATAAATGAGATTACAGGAACATCATGTTTCATAGTTCTATAAAAATCCTGTTTCTGGGCAATCAGTTTGCTCTTGGAAGATCCCAGGTCTATTTTTGAGCAAGAACTAAATCTCATTTTCCTTACGTTTTTTCTTCTTAGTAGAAAGATAACAAAAGAGAAAATTAGTACCTTGAAAGTACAATGACCTTCACACTAAAGATTACTTTTAATAGAATTTAAATTGTTGATGACTTTCATAATTGTCTTTTTGATTTTATATCATTTTCAATTTCTTTACTATAAAACATTATTCCCTTCCTCACTTTCGATGCTTCATTACGCATATTATTGCACATTGACTCTCAAATACTGCATTATTTCTGTGTCATTTTGGTGCTCAGTTTGGGTTCACTAAGTTTGTAATTGGGAACCTCCTGTATTTTTCCAACAGCTGAAGACAGAATATCATATTCTGGAAGACTACTGAGACTATTATTTTTCATTTGATTTCTCTATAACTATGAAGCATTTTACTTAGGTCAACACTCTTATCAGAAGAATCACCCATTTACTACTCCTTTTTTTCTATCTCTATTTCTGCTAAGTGAAAGATGATTTCCATCTGAAAATTTTTCCATGTCATGTGTAAGAATTGAAAAATCACAGTTTGTGAAGTGTGCACTAGTTTATTAAAATGTTTACAGCATCATTTTATGATCTCAACACAACAAATCCATCTCCAAATACTTGGAAAAGTAGGGTGAGAATTTATAAAATGTTCTGCTTTTTGTAAAAGAAAATCTCACTGACCAGTCTTTGCTATGACTTCTCTCTTATGGTCTTATCTTCAGTGCTCATCAGAGGACAGTTTGATGCTATCCACCTCTCAGAATTGATGCTTGATTTTGCAGCCTGGGTTTTCAAGCTAAATTGCATTGATCTCTTCTTTGACTTCTGCATTAAAAATTACCTTGAGTGGTTTCAGCATAGTGACCCAGGAAGGTTTACGTTTAAAATGATTGACCAAGGGTTCAGCTTTAGTCCCTGTCATATTAGGAATTATACTGAAAAATCTCCAACAGGCTCCCTGCATGCTGGAAAAATCTTTCGGATGACACCTTGTCAAAATCCTCACTTTATTCTTGCTAGTAATATGTTAAGTTGCTGTCTGCTGGAAACAAGTTTAATCACAGCTGGAGTTCAAGCCAAGGAATATTTTAGAACCCCCAAGCAACCGTTCAGAGCTGTCACAGTTACAGAAATGGGTGTTCCTCTGCCCCAGCCCCACATGGGCAGGGGACAGGCTCCAGGTCCTGCTGATGACAGGAGCTGGTAAGAAAAGCTTTGATCTACAATACAGCCTGCATCCGTCTGCATGGGCTGTTGCAGTCAGAGCCACTTCAGTCACGGACTGGCTCAGTGAGAGTAGCATGACTGACAGTCACTTCAGCCAGCCTGCAGAGATCGTGTCTCGCCTGGGTGAGTTCAGAATGCCCTTCTGGAGTACACACACCAACAGTCTGAGCCAGAAGCAGTGGTGTGGTCAAGGACACCCCAGCCTGTAATTTAACCTGGTCACTCAGAAGACACTGGGGATGCAGTAGCTGTAAGGGCTGAAAAGGGGATACCTCTTAATCAATTTTTCTTTTAATGTGGATAGTCAGGGGTTTATTTCTGTGGTGAAGTCTAACCATGTTCTCTCTTCTCAATCAAAACTCAATAGATCAGGTTGCTCAAAGCCCCATCCAGCCTGACCTTAAATGTTCCCAGGGATTGGGCATGTACCACCTCTCTGGGCAACCTGTCTCAGTGTTCCACCACCCTCATTGTAAAAAAATTCTTCCTTATGTCAAGAAAGATCCTTCTTTACATCTAGTCTGTCCTCATCATCCCCATTTGTCCTTTCTCTGAAAGCATCCAGAAGCAAAGAGCCAGGAAAGTGCAAAAGAACAAGGAAAAAAATACAGTAATTCTGTCTTCAAGCTTGCAGTGGCCTTTTGTTCACAGAACCAGATTTTTGTATATAATGTGTATGCAGTTGGTTAGTTGCTTCCGTACTAAATCCAAACTGACTTTTTTGTCTTTTCTTGTTCTTTCTGAATTGTCTGCTTCCAAAAATATGGGGATTTTTAGACATGAGTTTCTAAGATTACAAACTTATCAGTTCTATGAATGATAAACCAGGTTTCAACATTTCTACTCTGAATGTACCTAATGGAATCTGAACTTATCTCTTTTTTTTTCCACTCATTTTATTCCCAGCCCATTGTCCAACACTTAATTGAAAACTTTCTTTATTATATATCCTTCTAAAGGTGTCCCAATACCAACTTCTCAGGGAAGCAAGAAAAATTATCTAGAATAAGTACCAAGTTTGTAGTTGACACAAAAAAATCTATGCCTGCTTTGCTTCAGGAGGCACTTTTTTCATGTGAGATCAATGTAGTTTTTCTGCTGTGTTTTTGACATTTGTAATATACCAAGCCAGTATCTGTAGTATTATTATTCTTCATTAAAAGTTTCAGCATTTTGTTTTAGATTTTTAGTCCCTTGATGACTTACAAGATCCTTTTTCATTAGTTCGCTTCAGTAAGTAGTGTATCATGATCAAAGTAACATATCATATAGGGCTGAAACTTTGATTTGGGAAATCACCAACCAATCTGTGCTAACAGCTTACATTATCTCCTGAAGGTTTTCAACCTGACCTGTTGTTTTCGAGTCATGCCGCAAACTGGCAACTTTCCACCTGGATATTTTCAGTTAAATATGAATTTCTTACCTCTGCTTCTTTTTCTTGTTTGTAAGGATGGCATTGACAATGACCTCAAAATTATTAGGATTTGTCTGTACAGCTTTCTGCGTTAACTCCAGGGTATACTTTTTCCTGGACTTTCTTCTGCTTTGGAGTTGTTTGGGTTTTTTTAATCTTTAACCCAACACCTCTTCCTCTCCCTCAAGACTTGCTAGGATTCTCCAGATGCTGGCTTTCTCCCAGATAAAAATATCGCTAAGTCTTATTAATCTCAACAGCACAAAAAAAATTTTTATATTCTACAGTAAAAGCTCACATCCCAAAGCAAATCAAAGGAACAGTCTTCAGTAAGCTGCTAAAGGAGTATTAACTATTCTGAACATGTACACTGATGGTATAAGGGCAGAGGCTGATATGTCTATTTCAGATAGCTGTTTGGCATCAGCCATATGGCCTAAATTTTATTCCTTGGCTGGTTATTGAAATGTGTTTTCTTTTTTACATCTTCATTAAGTACTTTTGGCTTTCTGTATAATCAGAGCATTCTTAGTTTCCTCCTTTGCATTAATCATTTCTCTGCTGGTTCTTCTATTTCCAAGTCAAGAAACCTCTTTAGTTTCTCTCAACCCTCAACTTCCAGTCAAAGAAAACTCAGGACAGAAATGGTATATTGGGTGTGTTTTTCCAGCTTTACTCTTTTATTCCATTAAGAGCATCCCTGTTCTCTGGAAGCTGACCTCCAGCTTGTCCGCAATTGTACACAACTAAACTCTACACTGTGCTTATTGCTTAACAGGGGTAATCTGGACCCTGTATGATCTAAGTTTTTAGTTTTATTTTCCTACTGCCGGGTTCTTTCAGCACTATCTTGTTTCTGGCCACGTAGTATGCATGTCTTTAGGGTCAAAACCTCCTAAAGACTTGATTTTTGTGACATTTCTCCCTGGTATCCAGTGATAGGATGTGAGTGAGTGGTTCAAAGCTGCACCATGGAAGGTTTAGGCATTAGCAAGCATTTTTTTTACCGAGAGGGTGGTCAACCACTACAACAGGCTTCCCAGAGAGGTGAGCGGTGCTCCAAGCCTGTCAGTGTTTGGAAAACGTCCTTAACAATATTCTTTAATATTTGGCCAGGCAGTTGGACTAAATAATTTTTGTAGGTCCCTTCCAGCTGAAGGTGTTCTGTTCTATTCTATTCTATTCTATTCTATTCTATTCTATTCTATTCTATTCTATTTCATTCTAAATAAAGAAGTAAATAAATACTTCTTGCTTTTATACTGAAATAAATACTCCTTAAATACTCATCATGAGAAGAGCTTCTTCTCTGGAGCAACAAGAAAAAGTTTCACACACTAAGTGAACTTGTTAGTGACAGAAATCATACAATCTACTAAAGGTCTTCTACAAACCCATTGCTTGTTGATACAGGTTCAAAGCTCTTGTCACTGTATTCCAGACAAATTCAGCTCTAAAAATTCCAACAGCTCTGTGTCTCTACTTAGTGTAATTCTCTTAACAATTTATTTGCTTCAGACAAACTGTAGTGTTTAGCACAAAATAGCCTGAAAGATACAAGCTTTAACTGTTTTTGCATAGCAGTACCTGGGTTCTGACAGCCATTCTCCAAATACTGGTATTTGGGGCTATACGATTAATGCATATTATTCACAACAGTATACAAATTATGCTGTTGTGCTGGGAGGTTGAAGTGCACACAAGGTGTTCTTCTAAATAAAAATAAAGGATTAGAGACTTTTATGATGCAGAGTCCTCATGCTCCTCAAAGCTCTCAAAGCTTTCGAAATTAAATTAGAATTTAGAAGGAAAATATGAGAAGCTATTTCCCAGTGTTCACATATTTCACAACGCTCTTTTCCTTTCACCTTTTGTATTCTTCATCTTCTCCTACAGTTGCTAAATGACTTTCTGATCTCTAATTTTGACCCTACTTTGAAGTGCATGCTCCTAATTCTGTACTATTATACCTGGATGATTAACTGGCTTGTCAAATAAATCACTATGAGCACTCAGCTACCATTATTAATCTATTAATCACTTTAGCAAAGAAGATAATGCTATTCTGTCACCTTCAGACAATTCTAGAACTGAAGCAGGTTGTGGGCTTGAGCTTGCATTCCAACATGTCCGAACATGCGCACCACCAGCAGTACAAAACACATATTATTGATAATTCAGCATTTTTGTAGAGACATGGGCTGGAATCAGGCCAGCAACAGCATATGAGATAAAGATCTATTTTTTTAGAAAAGCTCTATTGCATGCTTGTCTGCCTGGAGTTGACCAATGACATCATCATCAGAACTCATGGTGAGAAATGGGGGTCATGGTAGCACTTAATGCCACCAGGATGAGCAAAGTCTGTGAGCAATGGCCATTGTCACTCCCACAATATTATTACATCAGACGGATGGCTCTGAAAGGGCCCTATCTCACCTTTCTTGGAAGGGTCATCTTGTCATATCTTTCAGCTCTGGGTGCTGCAGGATGCCTTCTCAAGGCTTCTTTCTGTTCTTGGTTTTCCTGAAGTTTCTTCCATGCTCTAGTCTCTACTTCAGCCCTGCTTTTGCCTTGGTGCTTTATTTAAGATCTGCACCAACTCTTGGCTTTTCTACACTTCATACTCTCAATCCATCCCCATTAAGGCTTATTCACAATGAGAATGTTACAAATATTTAGTGAAAGTTACCTAATTCTTTTATTTCACCTTAAAAATAAACAAAATGTTCGGAAATAGATTCACCTCCTCTCCCCCAAAAGAATTTAGGCTTTATTCTTATGTTCAGTGTATTCAGAGAAGGAGGGGAAATTACACGTTACACTATATTCACAGGAAGTCCATTGACTTAATTGCACCAATAGGGATTTACATTGTAGAGAGGTGAAGAGTTTTAAACTACAGACTTTGTTTTCATTCAATATCTTCTCTCAATTCCACCATCTGAGGCTGAGAGTTTTGAATGACAAAATGGCTAATCAGATTTAGGCAGGCTTAACTGGCAGCCGGTTTTGGATCTTTGTTTCTTTTGTGTATCTAACAAATTACCCTTTTACAAGGAAGATACCTACTGCACTTTTGGTCAATTTGCTGTAGGAACAAAAGGCATATTGCTTTGATTCATTTTTGTAACTCTGCTTACAAACACTACATATTTCTTTATTCATACCTAGGCTGACTTTTTACAAATCTCAAGAGAGAGTGAGAAGCTTCAGAAGAGAGATGTTGAGAAAGACATTTCTAAAAGGCTGCATCTTTTGCTGCATCTTTTTTTTAATTTAAAAGCATTAACTTTGTTATTGCAAAAGAAAAAGCAGTTTTATTGATTCTCAGTAACTTTTTCACCCTCTGGGAATAAAAACATAACTAACTAAAACAAAAAACATATTTTAAGGCTAGTAATGAATGGGTCCCCGTACTTGGCTCCACTCTTCAGTGAATGGAGTACCAGGAACGGACAGATTGAAATTGAATTAACAGTATGACCACATTATATTTGGATTCTTCAGTCCCTGGTTTGGGTCTTCTAAGGTAGGAGGAGGACAAGTGCCAGAGACTGTGTACAGTATTCATTTTATTTAAAAGCTGAGACACTAATCTTCTCTAATAATTAAGGCTGGGACAAAATATGTTGCATTTGCAGTTGAAGGCATTGCCTTTTTTGCATATTTTTTCCTACCGTAAACTTGTGCCCAACCCAAAGCACCAGCAGCACAGCACTGCATTAGAAATGCATAGGATTTGCTGAGGCAATTTTATCAGCAGGCATTGAAAGAATAGAATTGCTGGGACCCAGCAGAGGGCTTCAGAAGGTCCTCTCTAGGAGTTCTTCTAACCACTTCTTGGGTCATGGCAGATGCTTTCCTCTACCTACAGAGCACACAGTATATTATGAATCCCTCAGCTTTTGAGATGCAGAAACCTAATTTGGTTCACTGCACTCCCTTACGTATAGTAGACCAAGCGCAAATAACTTTCTGCCAATTCCGAAACAATAACAGTAACCACAAAAATAAAAAGTCTCCTTCAGATTAAATGAACCATAAATAAGCTCCAAGGACAAAGGTCTATTTTGAAGACTGATAGCAGAATCCTATTTGCATCTTATTGGGAGGGGCATTTTAAGAGTTGTGCATATTTTTCTTTTCTAGACAAGTCTTCAGTGTAATTTATTTAGGCCAATAACATGAAGCAAAGCAATGCTTGATGGCAAACTAGTACTTGATTTACTTGGGGAAAGGTAACTTCAACATTCTTTTGTGTTACAATTATGCATTATATCAGCAGCTTTGATATACATTTTTTTCTTTGTAAGACCTTTGCCTCATTCAGTATCCAGAATGAGTGCAGAAGGTTACAGATTCAGCATTACACGTGCTTCTGGGGTTTTCTTCCATATAAATTCTTGATTTATCTACTGGAACAAAATGCTCCTCATGTAATTTTTCTGCATTTCATATTAGGTATATGAGACACCTATCCAGTTACTGGGGTGTCTACCGGAGTATCTCCTGCTCTCCAAGGCTTTCAGCTGTGTGCCCTACGGGGCAGGAAACAATATCTTGAATCCTCTAGGTCCTTCTCTCTTACAGAGCCAGAAAATTCCTGAGGATTTTTTATACCAAAGGCACATATTATACATGCTGTGCACTGCATTGATTCTGTGCTAACATCTGAGAGTCCACACAGAGCAAATTATCTCAAAAGTCATCGCCAAAGAATTTATTGACCTGTGTTTTTTCAGTTGCTAACAAGGTAAACTTATTTTCATACAAGAAAGTTGCCACCTTAAGTGTCAGCTGGGCCACTGTCCAACAGAACTTCTAAAGGCCACAACTGAATGCATTTTTTAAAAAATGAAAGTTCTAGAAATAAATTCATACTAGTATAATAACAAATTAAGAAAATTATATGAGAATAGAAAAAATGTAAAGAAAAACAAACTTGTCCACTAGGACAGATAAAATACCCTGAGTAGAAATCCCTTAGAATATACAGAAAGGACTTTGTGGGAAAATTCCAGCTTGTTTCAAATGGATCCATTCTTTTTTTCCTACTGAAGTTGCTTTTTTAAAAAGATTTTATTAGCAATATTGATATAAGAAATGCATTACGAGCAATGATTGCTGGTGGTTTAGATTAAGCAATTTTGCACTTATCATTGTTAACCCAACATGCTGAAAATGGTAAATTAGGCTACATAAGTCATTACTATGGAAAATGGGGCAAGAGATGAATTTACTATATGACCTCATTACCATTCCACTTAAAGCAGAATCAGCAAGAGCTTAAACATTCCTCCATAGCAACCTGTCCAGTTTGCTCTTAAAAACCTTCACTGGTGGAAAATCACAAGCTCTCTAGACAAACTGTCCTACTACTTAACTATCCTTACAGCAGAAGAGTTTTTTAATATTTAGCCTCAATCTCCCCTGCTGCAATTTTAATCCCATAAAACTGGTTTAAAAATCATGAGATTTTAAAAGTAATATCCCTTGGGATCTTTCTATTATTTGCCTTCTAGTGTTTGATCCTTTCAGATTAACCTTTCCAAATATCTCCTAGCAGCCATGAGAACTTGAAGCTTATTTTCTGAAAAGAAAACTGAAAGCTGGATGTCTTGTAAAATAATATAACTCTGCAAACTCTGATTTCAAGGGGGGAAAATCCCAACCAAAATTGCAGGGCTTGTAATAAACATACAGGAGCATAAAACGGTCTGTGAGAAATACATGATGAGTTGTGTGCCATATTCTGTTAGTCTACATCATAATTAGGCATGCATTTATACAAATTAATATAAATTTAAGGCCTGTTTCATAACTCCCTTAGACTGGTGAAAGTAAGGAGAAGCATTGTTAAAGTCAGTGAAATGTAAACAGATGTAAAGTAAGAATGGATCTCATCCTTAAGAATACAAAGTTGTGGAGATTCTTTTGTAAAAGAATCACTTTTAAAACTGATTACTATGAACTGTTTCCACTAAAAGAAATGGTGGACAGAAATAAGCATGCTGTGCATATTTAAGTGTTATAAACCATATCAGCTGGAACAAGCAAATTTGGAGCTAGATTAATTTTTGAAAGCATTTCTAATGTTAACTAATGTGTGTTCCTGAAACCTATTTATTAGACAGCATTAATGCAAAGAGGTAATATAGCTTGGCTACATCTCTGGGAAGTTAGACATTTAAGTTTGTTCTCAGTGCAACTAATTACAACTTTAATTTTTATATGTGAGGGAGAAAAAAATCAAAAATCAGGCTTAGCATATGTAAAATGCAATTTTTAACCTAATTAAAGGGCAGCATCTCTCAATCCTGCATTCACTGTATGGTTAGGGAAAAAATTATCTACGTAGTAGTGCATTTCTTTGCTTTTAGCAATCCTTCAGCTCATCAGTGTAGTGCTCTATATTTTCTTTATCTGACATAGGACTGAAGATGAAGAGTTGTAAGCCATACTTACACCTTCCTAGGACAAAATTACTTGCTTGTGTATTTGCAGATGTGAGTACACTGCTGTTACCACCCATGCCTAACTTACTTGGGAACTGGATTACTGCAATACGCTGTACATGGAAATAAAGCATAAATCATATTAGAAGGAGAGCTGATGCAGGAGGCACTGAGCTGAAACATGGGTGCTGTTTTTCAAGTGCAATACAAATGACTGGTTTTGACCCATAAAGACTCTTGTGACTTCAAATCTGAAGACCAGCAGGACTTTGCAATAATGTCACAGGTGCAATCAGTGACCATGTTAACGTATCCTGGTTTTAAAGGATCTTCCATCAATGAGTCCTCAGGGATTCATCCTGACTATCAGCTACCAATCCACTGATCTTCAGGATAAACTGCAAGCCATCTCTTTTGCCATACAATAGATGTCACTAGGGTATAGCAAATGGAGAAGCTAAAAAGAGGTAATAGACTAGGAAGTGGAAGTATTTGTCTAATTTTGCCACTTACATACAGGGAGAAGCCACTTTCCTCCTTGTGTCTCTATTTCCCTTCTATCACTTATCTGTGCAGCTGAAACAAAACCTGAGAACATCTGCAATTGCTATTTTTACTTTTAGATTGGCTACAACAAAAACAGATAGAGGGGAACATAGACAATCCTTAGAGTTGTCATTCACTGACTGAACCTTGATGCTGTCTTGCCCCAATATCTTCTCCTTGAATTACATCCTCCTCCAACTATAAAGCTGATACAGCAAGAGGGAAACTGGGTTACAGACTGACTTCATAAACTTTGATATCCACGTTGGACTACTCCAAGGAAAAGCTGGTCTGATGCACTTTCCATGATATATTCCCCCAGCTTTTGACAGTCAGTAATCCGAATAATCATACAATGGTTTGGGTTTGAAGGGACCTTAAAGATCAGGCAGTTCCAAACGCCCTGCCATGGGCAGGGATGCCACCCACTAGACCAGGTTTCTCAAAGCCCCATTGAACTGATCTTAAACACTTCCACAGATGGAGTACCAACATGTTTTCTGGACAACCTGTTCCAGTGCTTCACCACCCTCAGAGTGAAGAATTTCTTTCTCATATTTAATTTAGACCTCTCCTCTTTCAGTTTAAAGCCATTCCCTTTTGTCCTATCCTGTAAAATGTCCCTCTTTGCCTTTCTAGTAGGATCTGTTTAGATACTGGAAGGCTGTTCTACGGCCTCCCCAGACACTTCTCTTCTCCAGGCTGAACCCCAACTCTTCCAGCCTGTCTTGACATGGGAGGTGTCCCAGCCCTCTGGTCATTGTTGTGGCCCTCTTCTGGTCTCACTTTGACAGATCTACACCCTTCTTGTGCAGGGGGACCGAAAGGTGGACACACTACTTCAGGTGAGGTGGAGTGGAGGGGGAGAATCTTCTCCCAAAGAATCCAAGTGCCGGAGTCTGTACCTAGATAGTTCTGTGTTTTTTGCTATTTGACTTACACTCAATGCAGTTCTGTGATCCCTTTTTGGAAGCATTCCTGCTTTCGGCTTTCACTATTCTCTTAGAAAGAAAAGCACAGTAGATGTTATTATCTCTTTGTGCTGCTTTTGGCTGGGGTAGAAGTAATTCTTCGCAGTGCCTGGTAAGGGGTTGTGTTTTGGACTTCTGCATGTCTCATTTTGTGTTATAATAAACACTCATTTTTCATGAAGACATACACCTCAGCCAAAGGTCCAACACAGAGAGTATGTAAAGTGAACATCTGTGTTCCTTACCAGATGCCTAGCACAGGAATATTCTGGAAAGCGGATTTGATTGCTGCTGTGATGCTCTGTCTCTCACATCTACCCAGTAGCTTACTTGAGGGTAATGGCTTAAAGGAATAAAGACAGTGCCTGTCTCCCTGTGTGTCTGACCCTTCCTTAGCTGTGAATCAAAGAATCACCAGGAAAACATAACCCAAACTAAAGCAGATGCTCAAAGGGAAAGATTTTGATTGATTTTAATGAAAAGTTCTAAATATTTCTCTTCTGCTGGAGCATGTCTGTGACCTATACCGCATAATAAGCAAAGAAAAAACTCAGGCATCACAGGCCACTAAAACAGTAGTCTCATTATGCTGAATTTATTCATCCACCAAGATACTTTACTTCTCTTTTTGCTGGGATATCCATTTTAAATCAAACATTAATATACTGCAGAATGGTATAATATTATTATTATATCATATTATATTGTATTATGTTATATTATTTATTATAATAGTAATAAAGAACTGCCAGGCTGGAATGTCTCCCAGGAATTATGTTCTGATTTTGTGTTAAAATAAAATAAACCCAGATATTCTTGAAAGAATATTTCTTGTTCACCTTGTGAAGCAATTAAAAAATGACCAGGACTCATACTTTGCCACTCATAAAAATATGACAGAGACCAACTTCTGTGACACTAAACAAACAGAAAAACATTAGTCTGGAAAGACCCCAACAGAGAAGTGAAACCCATTCTCTGCTGGAGCTATTAAAAATAGTGAGGCAAAACCTGATGTAGACCTCCTTCTGTACAGGCACACTCCATTTGTTATGAGAAATAACCCAATTATGCTCCATTTCAGCATGCAGAAAAATGATCCAACCAGGTAACCACAGATAATAAATCCAGCATGGATGAATGGTCCCAGTGCCATTGGTTGCTAGACTGAGGGAATTTAGCCCAAAAGAAAACTAATAGTTTTAATACTCACTGAGGAGAGATCCAAGACATTGGTGTAGCATGACTATGTCCCAGTTCAAACCCCACTACTGAGAGGAACAAAAGAAAAAGAATTTAATTTCTTGTTTAATATGTAGCACAAACAGAAAATCTTCTTTTAGCATAGGTAGACAGGAGAGAACCCCCTAATCTATTTTTTGACATATCCTTCAGAGCTCGAAATCACAGCTGGGCAGTGGGGTCAAAGTAAAGCCCCCTGAAAGGGCTTCCAGTTCTCACTTTTGCTCAGTACCTGTATCCTTTAACTAGCAGAAAGATAGCTGGTAATCTGAGGTTATAAAGCAGTTCACACTCTAATGCAGTTGCATTTCTCTAAGTAGAAGCTACATTTTCAGTTCTTGATCTCAACAATTATCCAGCTCCCTTCCACCAGCTAGGAGCCGAAGTGTGAGATGGCTTCTCTTCAAGGATAAAAACTTCCTAAAATGAATGGCAAAATGAAGGATGCCAGAGTTTTTATGATATGGTGGAAGAAAGGCTATACAGTTTATATCTACCTTTCTTATACTGGTTGTCAGTCACACTGATGTGAGGTATTCTCTTACTGTTTTGAAGATGCTTTCCTGCCTAAAGATTCTTTTCTGAAAAGGAACATAATATGAAGTTTGGATCTGAAAATGCTTCATAGTCATATACCTTGTGATTTAAGATTGCCTCTACTTAATGGAGAAGAAAGGAAAAGCCTGAAGAAATAATAAATGCTGTACTGCACAGCAGTATTGAATTAGACCCTATAATTCCCAGTTCTGCTGCAAACCATGCTCAGCAGAGGAACATCGGAGACAGCATAACAAACCTGAAGAGATTGGAGTTTTGTTAAAGGAGCAGAGACATAGTTCTTCATCAAACCCCAGAATTTACATAAAGAAATGTGACCCAGTGATAGATTCTGTAAAGCACAGGAGAAGTAAGAAAACTCTTAAAGCTTCTGTCTGACACAGCTCTTGCTGCTGAGTGACAGGAGATGACCTAATGTATTGATGGCTGTGGACCTTTTGCCATATATCTGAGAAAGACAGAAATAGAATGAGACAGAAAAAAAGCCCATCTGCTGCATGTTGATCAGGTAGACAGAGGAGATCGGATGCTTCTCTTTAAGCCTAGTGCTTCTGAAGGGACACATTTCAGATCTGTTATGACCCCCTGGAGGCACACTGGCATTTCTGGTTACACACTCATTGTTACACTTTTTAGTTTCTGGCTTAGCATAGCAATTACAGCAGTACACAAAATGTTACCAAAAACTCTATCAAAGTGATTGAAAAGGTATGAACTTTACCATGTACGCCAGCAGTACCAGGGGTGGACATGCACTCGTATGGGGAACTGGAATGTCACAGAACCAGGTGTGCTGGGGTCCTTTATTTGGACATTATTTTGCCCCTGAGTATTTAGTAAGAAATTCTAATTCTCTTTTGCTGTAAAGAGAAAAAAGAGAAAAAACAAACTGCTGTCCAAGCTATTGTACAGACCTTTGAAATGTGCTATGTGTAATAGACAAGCTACATTGCTGACTACCTCTCTCTGTAGCACCTCCACTGAAGGCAGGTTAAAGTGCAGCTCTCTTTTCTTTCAACTTTATTTAAAACTGACACTAGAGATTTTATTTTTGTAAACTGCATTGAAAATGCCTCTTGATTATCCCATCATGATGCTGTTCTCATGGATGCAGTGGAAAATAATACCTTCTAAATTACTAAGTGACTTAGCTCATAAAATTCCACTGTATAAACATACTTTATTCCACGTTACTCCTGTTGGGAACTATATAGATTATTCTGATAGACTGGATGTCCTTCTGTATGTTATGATAACATATTGCATCACTGTCACAAAGTGGCTACTGTTCTTCCCTACCTGTTTGAACTTCCAGCTTCCTAAAGGGAATCACAACTTGGTTTCTTTTCCCTCAGGAGTGGAAAAGCTCATTAACGAAAGGAAAGCCAGAAAGAGTTAAGACAGTCCAGGCCATATTTCCAGTGGAGATCCCAACAAGCTGTATTTGCCTGGTAAAAAAAAAGGAATGTTCTTCTATCAGATCAGTATTATTGCAGAGTCCCAGATAAACAACTTTCTTTCACCTTTGACATTTCACATTCAGGGATCCACTCCTTTGTCATTTGTTTTTGCTATGCTGCCGGCTTTGGCCCTTATCATGTAAGTTATATCACACATTTGACAATTTATGTGGAGCTACTCAATGAGAAAACCAAACATATCACAGAATGTGATGAATTCTCTAAGATTATCCACATAAAGTTTTATTGTTTTGCTATTCTACATACTGAAAATTTTTGGTAATGAGAAATATTGTTAAGGTTTCCAGAAATATTATCATTTCAAGCAGATTTTTAAAATTATATAATAAAAGGACACATATTGTTCTGTAGATATTTTTCCTCTGGGTTCAGATCTTTTCTCACTACTTGCTTTGGGTGAACTTTGAAGTCCTTATCTTTGCAAAATGCGCTTTTCTGTTTCACAGAAAATATATTTTTACTGGAATAGAACTATTCCACATGTATTTTTAAAGTACCCAGACCACAAAATCTTCTTTTCCATTTGAATCTACCACAAAAAGTCTACAGTTTTTCTACTGACTGACAGCTAGCATATTTGAAAAGAATTAAAAGCAGGCTGAATACCCTTAAAATTAAATTGATTGTGTTTTCTAGTCATATGTTGTGATTTTTGGGAAACTTTCAAATACCACACCTTGATGCCACCGTGTATGTCTCTCTTAGTGGCACAGTTTGACTCAATTATCCTTACTCTAGAAGCTTTTGATGTGAGCTGTGATAATTGGAGTTGTTTATGCTGTATTAATCTAGGAGGTTAAAGATCAAAACTGCCAGAGTGTGAGATCGAGCTGACTTGGAAGAAATGAATTCTACAACACCAGCTGCCAAAATTGCCATAGAAACCTTAGGAATGGAGGCTATGAATATGCCCCATCCGATTTTTTTTTTTTTTCTCACGAGGCTGAAACTGTCACAGAGTTAGTCATGTTGATTCATGTCTAACCATTTTAGTGTTCTTTTTTCTCATTGTGGTTTGTTTACAAACTGACTGAGGCGCTTACGGTACAGACTAGGACTACAGGCTCTGAGAGGCACTGCTGTGGGGTTTGACTGAGCCTGGATACTGGTGGGGTAAAAAGCCTTTGACATCCTCCTTAGAGTCCAGGTAACACTTGGAGCCAAGGAATATTATTGTCACCTGGGCTGCAAAGCTCAGCTTTCCCTCTCTCTGAAGCCAATGTTTTCTGGCATTACCTCAGTGCCAGAGGGAAGGAGTATCCCTCTTCATGCCAGTGCTTACTGCACCCAATGATAAGATATTGCCCAATATGTGGGTGGCTTTTGGACAATTTCTGCACTTGCAAAGGTTGCAGCTGCTGTTAACCAGATTCCAAAGTTCCTACGGAAACACATGAGGTGTTGCAAACAGCTGAATCTCTCAAATTAAATTACTCCTTTTGGTTGTTAAAAGTTAGGAAATTATACCTTTAGTCAACATGCTGAGAATATTTACCTGAATTTCATGGGAAACTGAAGTGTTTGAGTATATTTGGTTTTGAGCTTCCAAGGCACTGGGGAAAAAAAAAGCTCTTTAGGAGTAGAAACAAATTTGAATAAAAAATATCAACTTAAAATTGAAAATTTAACACAATAGTGAAAACCTGAATATCAATGCTCTGATTATTGTTTCCTGCAGCTATATGACAAAAATAAACCTGAACTTGATTCTTTTCAGAGGTGAAAGAGCCAGGACTAGGTCTTTAAGTCTCAGGTGGTTCTCAACTAGTTTTGCCAGTCAAAGGGGATACTATGAATTAGGCCTACGTAATTTTGCAAAGAATCAGAAAACAACTGAACAACTCTATGGAAGAAAAATTCCCTAGGGCTTATAAAGTCTCTTGCTTTGGCTAAAGTAGTATTCAAGGCAACTGTGGGGGTCCCTGAGGGCCTTAATTGGAGAGGCCAGCCTTACCCAGGGTCTCCCTCTCCTACCCATAGACACAGGGCTGTACATAATCTCAGCCTGGGGCGCTTAGATTTTGCATGAGCTATGGTCAAAGGTTGTTGGCCTCTACTACAGTAAAGTTGTGCCAGGCAAAGCATCCTGATGTTTCTGACCTGTGGCCTGACTTCTTGACTGGCATGGTGATCACCAGCCTGGGTCAGGTCCTGGCCTCCCCTACCCCTGCCATGGTCAGGAACAGCCTATTGCACCAGCTGCATTGTTAGTTTAGCTTTCAGTATTCCTGCAATGTAATCAAAGAAAAGTGAAGGAGCAGGTATGTGACTGGTTATGTTCTCTTTCTCTTTCAGTTAATGCTAAAGGCAAAACTGACTGCACTTCAAAGCTGACTGAAGAATATCAGTCAAGCTCACAGACAGACACCTGGAACAACAGGCAAAAATTATGATTTGTGGAAGATGCATGACTTGGTGATAATAAAGATTTCTTTGTTTGTGGATAGTGGAAGAAAAGAGGAAGGGAATTATCCTCTTAGATGGCAGAAAATACATTTGGGTAAGTGTACCCTTCATAAAATCAACAACCACTAAAAGCCTCTGGAACCTCCCTTTTTTCCCCCATATGGATTAATCATGTAAGCATTCTAACCTTAAAAATTGCTACAAGAGGTCTTTCTTTGTGTTTTGCATTGCCTAAACGTTTTGGTCCCTTTTCATTTTCATTCCTTCATCTTCAGGTAGTGTGAAGCTCTTGGACTGAATACCTGGAAACAATAAGACACATGCAGGCAAAACTGAAAAGGCTTTTCTTGACAAGGCAAGTCAATGAGTAACTTTATGGTTGAAATGTTTACATGTAAACCTCTATATCTGGGAAAATACTGCTTGGTTTAGACTGTCAAATCTTACTTTAATTGAATGCACTCTTATTTTTCACAACAGCATTAGAGATGACATAGTTCATGAAGGGCGGTTAGTGGAAGCCCTGTTAGAATTATTCCTTTGGGGAAGTCATGTGGGAAAGCAGTGATGTCTTGAAACACGCAACTCATTTGTAGTCAGCTGGAAACACACACACCAAACACCAGCTGAGACTGTAAGAGTTCTGGGTGAATACTTAAGATAAAATCTTAATAAATTCAAGCAAGGGCATTACAGTATTGTTGACGAAATAAACCTCCCTGTCTAACAGAATACAGAGGTTTCACTCATGAACACACATAAAAAGCAGATAAATTCTCACTGTGCTAGTACAGTAATGGAGATGGTAGAGAGTCATTTTGTTCATGTCTTGAGCTGGAAGAAGTTTGAACTCACACTAAGTTTTATTGGCCTTGGATACAAAAGAGTCTATGAGTCATAAGAATTGCAGCTGTTTTAACATTTCATCAATTTATCCTAAATTTTTAAAATTATTTAGTGCCACTACCAAGTGTCTGTTCCTATTCTTCTCACTTTTTCATTTCTTTTTTCCCCTTTCATTGGTCCTCTACAGTCCTCCTCAGTTTTTAAAAATAATAAAATGAAACCACAAAAAATTGTAGGTAAGCAACATAAACTGGGAAAGGCCCTTGTAGCAGAATGACAATCAAGGAAACAAAATAATTTTCTGTGAGGAAGATGGGTCATAAAAGAATTCTCATATAGAAAATACAGAGGAAAAAATCAAATATGAAACAGAAGGACCAAGAGGCAGGTGAGCTGAGGGAGCCTACAGGAGATGTGGAGCTGGCTGCCTCTGTGAAAAGAGCTCCTCCACCATAAAAATATTTGAGTGACATTTTTTGCAAATTATCCTACTGACAATTCTCCAGTGTATTTCCAGAATTCCCAGAGAGATTAAATATGACTTCATGTGGCCTAGAACATCCTCCCTATCAGTTCTCTCTAACTCTGGGAACTTTGACCCAGAATTAAAGTGTTTTTTCATAGGACTGAACTCATGTGGATACCTAGTACAGGTGAGAAGAGAGATTTAAACAAGCCCATTTCAAAAGGCAAAACCTTATGAAGTAGTTAAATGTAATGTAAGACGTTTAATAACACTGATGGGACAGCACTGCCTGAAGTTTGAGACAGGAAAAAGATGGGTACATTTCAACCGAACTTTTTACACTTTCTGGGCCTGGATTTCCTCTGGATAAAAGATTTAATATTGTTAATGCTACATGTTTTTGTGTTCTGGTCTACTCCTTGCCAATACAAAAGTCTAATTCTCTTTGTTCTCTCCTCGTATGGGTCTAATTAAATCTGTTTCCTCAGGAGGCTGAAGTACACAACTTATTCTTTTTTTTCTTAAGTGAAACTTGAAGGATTCATCAAATTGCATCTGGGTCTGTGTTTCTTGACCAGCCCTTTTTTCTTTTTCTAGAATGAACACTGTTTTATTTCTGCATATCTATGTTCATCTAGCTGCATAATGGCATGCAAGAATGAATTAAGAAATGTGCATTCCAGCCTGAACAGAAAGCAGTGAATGAATTTTGCAAACGGGCTTTTTGAAAAGAGGCAAAAGCACTTGCCTGCATTTACACTCAGCTAAAGTATTGGTTTAGTGTGATTTAATATTCTATTAACCAGACAGTAATTTGTACAAGAAGTCCTCTTCATCCTTTGACCTTTGGACTATTTAGTATTGCTCTGACAAGACAGCCAGTTGAAGTGAGCTCTTCTGGGTCCTCCACTGTACATCTTCTGGGTAAATCTCCTGTTCAGTGTGATAATCAAAAGGTTAATGCAGGATGGTTCAGAAGGGTTTAGTCGGAACAGAACAGTTAGAGCACCTCTCCTTTTTTGTATTGCCTTATCTGCAAATATCCAGCCTGCTCAGCTTCTCTTTCATTACACAGCTTCTTCATGACAGTAAGCTTGGTCTGGAAAGTCAAAGGATGTGTCTAGGTTGTAACTTCTGCAGTGTTTGGCTAGTGAGGTGCTGCACATGTTTTCAGACCTGGGACCATCTCACAAGACAGACCATTTTGTAATATCCAGCCTCCTTCAAATCTGGAATTTAAGGCAATAGATGGCAGTGTTGTACTAAAAACTTTGGCTGGTAGGGAAGGTGACTTCAGGGTCCTGCTGATGGCATCTTATATCTCTGCTGCAAGAAGAGTGAACCTCTCCTCTGTGGAGTGCACACCCCCTCTGTGGTCCCCCTCTGCCAGGGCTGAGAGGCTGCTCTGCACCCCTGCCGTAGTTCAGTGCCCTCCTCAGAGCTGCATCAATAGAGAAATAGGCTCATCACTTCTCCTCTTTCCATTTGATCTTTTGTTTGTAGTCTGATGATTAATAGCTCCAGGTGAGTAATAACAAAAGAGAAAAGTTACTTGTGTGTGCTGCTGTTATTGAATAGCAGACAGATTAAATGCTGCATGATGCTGAGTTTTCTAAATGAGAGTATTTACTCGAGTTTGCTTCCCTCTCTTGTGCGTGTATTTTTTATGCTTGTAGAGAGACTTCATTAATCAATAGGTTTTACAAGGGACTATGTATTTTAGCAGCAAATTGTCAGTTACAATTCTTTGCTGCTTAGTTTGTCCTCCAGCACTGTTTACTTCATTGTTCCCTATTAATCAAAGCAGCAGAGGTGAGGACAGCTAGGAAAACTTGTGCCGGATGTTTCTGTTCATTCATTTACTCTGTGATTTGTTATTCTGCCCATTTCTCAGAATCTTCCTGTGCTTACTCAAGTGGATCTATGTCATCATCCCCAGGGTTACAAGAAGAAAGTGCTGATTTTTAATCTCTACTGAGCTGAAGTCTCAATTTTTTTAGCTACAACAATGAAAGCCTCTATTTTGCAGCTTTGAGTGGTTCTGTACTAAGATGTTAAAAATTGAAGCTCACAGCCCCCTCAAAGGCAGGTCAGCCTTGCCTAATTTGGCAGCTGAAGCAGTAAGTCATGGATTTTAAATGTCTTGTCCAAGGTCACACCGTTGCTCAGTAGCAGAACAGGGACTAGGACAGAGAATCATCACCTCTCCATTTTGTTTCTTCTCCTCTACCCAGATTTAGTCATCAGACTGCACTAGAAAAACTGATTTTCAAGTACAATTAAATCTCAAAAACTGCAGGCAGAATGCTGTTTCAAGTCCCAGTGATAAAAACACTTGCTGAGCAATGCTGATCTACTACATTTCCCAGATGGAAAGACTGCATTTCCTTCATCAAAATTTCTCCCTGTATAAGGAAGCCTATGTGTAGACCTCAGTGATTTCTTTGCATTCTTACTGTCTTTCCTGACACTTTGTTTCACTTTCAAGTATTTCTTTCACTTCCAAATAACAATGCTGTAGATGAAGAATCTTCTTTAATGTAATATGGAGGCGATTCAGATTCTTGAAACAGAATAGTCATACCAAAATTTCCAAGGCTTTAGGCTGTCAGTATTTTGGAAAGCTGGAAAAATGCAAGAGTTTTAATCAAAAAGAGATTAGCCAAATATTTTTCAGTTTATCAAGAATGCATAATTTTACAGTGGTAATTTTTCTGCCATTGTTATTTCTTCCTTGACTTTGTGCATTGGTCTCACTCTTAGAGAGCAGAGGAAATACAACAGCACACTGTAACAGTCCATTTGGAAATTGCCTTGATATGTAGCCTGCGAAAAAGGTTGTCTAGGTCCTGCAATGTTATTGCTGTCCAAATCAACTAGAAATAGATTGAGCAAAGAGGACTGGTAGAAAAATTCAAATGCATGACTGTGGAGAGAGACTTATGGTATCACAAGAAAGCATTGTGATGAAAGCTACCTTAGGCTAAAGTTCTGATTGAGATGAGTGTGGAAGGATTAGATTGACTGAGAGAAATGTACATATACACCTGTGAATTTATTGAGATTTGTCAGTAGGTATTTTCACTCATGTTTAGCCCACTTTTTCTGCATCTGAGATCTCCATTTTTGCCACATAAAATCATTAAAACAATCAATGCTACATGACTTTTTAAATCTGTCACCAAGTAGGCAGCATAAACATTTGTGATCAAGCAGAGATTAACAAAATTTAAATGATATCAAAAATGTTCTAGTATCTAACAAATTCACATCACGATCTTCTTGCAGGTAATTCCCAGGAAGAGGAAGAAAAGTCTTTGTTTGAGTGTATTAGTTATTGAAAATTACTTGCTCAGCTCTTAATCCTGGTATGAAAATCTACCAATGTGGCTTGATAAAAGAATGACTAGAAATGTTTGGGAAAGGGGAGAAAAGAGGGAAAGGAGAACATCGTGGAGTCAGTCAGCTTGTTGGGAAAAGCACATCAAAAGATAATGACAAAAGTGCTCTGTCCCTGTGTAGAAGTTAGTGACTTTTGGTGAGTGTCTTAGGAAAGAAAAGAAGATGAATGAAAATGAAAAATATTCAAAAAAAAGATTTAATTAGTAAGGCGTATCTAATGTCTGATCTACTGAGTTGCCTTTAGAAATTAGATTTTATGATGCATCAAAGAAAATGAAAGAAGAAATTGGAATATGAAATTAAATATCTGAGAGTTCTTTAGGAAAACTAGGAAATTTTTCTTTTTCCCGTTGCCCTAAAAAGCCTGTTAATCCCTACAGGGCAGTGGGTCTCTCTGAAAAAACTTTTGCCATTCTTTGTGGCTAGAGTGGTCATTTAGCTTTGGACAGTAAAACTTGTTCAAAATATCCTTTACCACTGAAGTCAGCAGGAGCAAAGGAGCTGCAATACTTGTTTCAATGTTACGTTTCAGATTTCCTGTCTCCTTTTCAGCAATGATCAGTAACAGATGCATCAGAGACACAGGATCATAGAATGGTTTGGATTGGAAGGGACCTTAAAAATCATCTTGTTCTAATCCCACTGCCATGGACAGAGGCACCAGGTTGCTCAGAGCCCCATCCAACCTGGCCTTGAACATTTTCAGGGATGGGACATCCACAACTTCTCTGGGCAACCTATTCTATTTCCTCGACACCCTTGTAACGAAGGATACTCGTTCAAGCACTGCATACATGTATATAGTGCAAAATTCTGCTCTAATCTGGGTCTAGCTAAAATTAGATTTATGTCCCAAAGCGTGCAGCTTGAAATTTATGAAATTAATAGCTGCACTAAGATATTAATCCATTTTTACTCCAATAATTTTTTTGAAATGTAATGTTAAATATGCCCTGATTCTCTATACTTGCAGTGGGGCTATTCACTAAAAAATAAACAAATGTGTATGTTTGTAGGCCAGGCCTGAGGTCTTTGAGAGTTCAGAGCTTTGGAAAGCTTTCTGCCATAACTGAATTAGAGGCTAAGAATAATAAAATGGATATAAAGTTGCAGAGTGGCACAGCAACCAAGAAGAAAAATGGGATTTTGCACTGTCTAGGTCCTGGCAGGACCAGGCAGCCTGAGCATGACTGTAACAGTATATTAAATTTCATAGTAACTTCTGGAATATTGCCTTCCGTGTTGTCTTGTATCAGTTTCCCCAACAGTGAAATGTTGTTCAATTAGTGAATTGCTTTTTGTGAAGAGTTCTGGTAAATGGGAAGTGCTTCATTTTGGCAGTCAAGGCTACAGAATAATCATCTAGGAGATTTTTTCTGAAGGTCACATTGATTTAGTCATTTGCAGCCAAATTGGACAAAGCAGAGGAGATTGTTTTGTCAGCAACAGTCCTGCACTAGAATGAAATTCAGCCATACATGGAGGACCAGAACAAAACTTAAGCAATCGAATCTTGTTTGGAGATGCTAAAGGGAATCTAAGTGAGGCACAGGGATTGTGTAGTGCTTTTATGAAACTCACAGATATTGTAGGAGAGCATAGCCAACACCTAAACTGGAACTACTAAACATTTTCTTTCTTTATTTATTTGTATTAATTATGGTAATATTAGAGGGTACAGTTACTGGATAACAGTTACTGCAGGAGGATAAAAGAAACCTGAAATCACTATTGAGAAGGAAAGAAACCTTTACATTCAATCTTACAATGCAATCAGTTGAGGTCTCCACTAAAAAAATGCCTGTTTCTGTTGTGTGTGTAGACATCTAGTCTGACATTCCGCTTTCTGTCTCTTTATGGACAGGTGTTGTGAGATGAAAGGTGAGAGCAGATGTACTAATGGAACTATGAGTCAGGTTTGCAAGTGTAATTTCTGGCTTGATCCCAAATTTTGTGGGTAAATTATATAAATTTTTCTTCTACCTTACACCCACTGAATGAGATGTGCTTTTTCCAAAGTTTATTTCCTTCTAATCAGTACTTAGATATACTAGAGCAGACTTTGTTTGTCACTGGTCTGCACACGTTCTAGTAGCTTGAAGTCCCAGTGTGAGTGCTGAGTGATTCAACACATAAAGCAGCTGAAAAAGCCCTGTAATATTGTTTAGGCGCAATTTTTGGCCTGACAAAAGTAATCATAAGAACTGCATCAGAAAGTATTGCATACTAGCAATTTGCCAGTAAAGAGAATGAAGAGACTGCCTTTTAAAAATGATTCTAATTCTGTGGCAGGTCCAGCATTTTCTCCAAGAATAAAGACAGAAGCTGAAATGACTAGAAATCTCAGTAAAGAAGAAATCAACATCTATGAAATCAGCAGTTTTTAAAATAATGATACTTTTTTCCTCTTTTGAAAAGGATCACTCTGAAAACATTAATGGTCTATAGACTCTTATTTGATTATGTATGATTATCTCTGATTTCACAAATGAAGAAACAAAAATCTTGACTTTCACTGAAATCACAGGACAATGCTACTTTTTATACAAAGAGAAGTTCATCACTGGTGCTTGACTCTGAAAAAAGTCTCAGTGGCACAGAGATTCCTGTGTGAGAAAAGAAAACTGTGGAATTTATATTTCATCATGAAATTATCTGAACTATAACTTCTGACATCTGGGTCAATCAGCTTCTGGCAATATTTCATATTTCCACCTCCTCTTTGGTTGTAGAGCTCACCTTTGACAGCGTTTTTGCCAACTGAAATACCAAGAGAGACTAAAACCGGGCCTGAAGCATCCCAGAAGCATCTGCTTTCTCAGTGAATTTAGAGGATTCTGTGTCATAAGCTGAGCCAGTGAGGTTTTGAAGATTGAGTAATCCTTCTTAGCCTTGTATCCTGCCGGGAAAGGGGCTTGGAACAACATCTAACAGCTCGCACAAATGAAAAGATTCACTCAAAGGCAAAGCTGTTGGCTCAAGTAGTTTTCTTTTCTGAAGTTCTACATTGGCTCTTAGGACTTTACTATTAGAAGAACAGAAATGGTTATATTAGGGCATCTAAATCACATTCCCAGTGTTGCTCCTCATTAAATTGTATAGAAATTCTTGAAAGAGGAAAGAATCTTAATGAAATATATAGTATTATAAAGCACTATAATCCACGAAAATAAAAGTAATATATTGCAAACACGAGTGGAGAGGAACACAAAATGAAAATTTGAGCTAGTACTATTATATTTTACAGCTCAGATTCAAAATCTGTAGATTTCTGCAGATGAAGTGTACAGTCCCCATGTGCTCTTGAGAAGTTATGCATTGGAGTTGTACGTGCTTATGTTTCTCTCTTCCTCTCCATGATTTCTTGTCTTAATTACAGACAATGTTTTCCTTTTTGGCATGTATAAGGATAGAAAAACTTCCGTCTCAGGAGCTGCTTGTGTTTATTAGTGTTGCACTTCAGATTCGGGGATGGTTCTGAGAAGAGGTAAGAACAGTCATGAAATTCCTGATTGAAGAGCTTAAGAGTTTCAGAGGTGAGACACAAATTTACGTTCTTTCCATTTGCACACTATTTCCCTTAAACGAGTGGGGAATTCTTCTTCAGGAAGTTTATTGCTGGTTATTAGTGCTCTGGTATAACCAAAGGACACAACGAGGGAAATCTGCCTTCGGGGCTTGCCTTTTTTTGAAAGAACATATTCATGTTTTGCTCTCAAAAATACAATTTATCAACAGAGTGGTGGTTAAAGTTACACGTGGTTAAAGACTTGCTGGTAAACCTTTACTTTAAAAATTGTATTTTTGAATCAACCTTCCTCATATTCTCATTTAAAAAGAGTAAAAAACCCAAATCAAAACATCCAACTCCAGAATCTGGTGATTTAACATCTAAAAAGCTTTTATTTTACAGCAATTTTCAACTGAAAATTAGTCTGGCTGTTGTACCTTACTGCCAAAAAGTTACCAAAATATTTTCAGAATACATAAGAGGAAATAGTTTCAGATTATCTCCTCTTAAACCAGAGGAAATTCCACTATATCAACTCTCCTTATGAAGGGTTATTTAACCATTTAAAGGACTTAACATTATTATTATTAATATTAGTAGTCATAAGTCAGACTTTTCCTAATTCTAAAATGAAGACAATTTTAAATTTTTGAGAATTGCTGAAAGCAGCAAAACAAACAACCTAACTTTTAGCCTAGCAAAACAAACATAACTATGGTAAATATAGAGGTATCTGAAAATATGCCAACATGCCAGAATTGCAAGAGGAAACACCAATAAAGAGAAAGCAGTAGAAGCCTATCATTTTGGAAAATATTCAGTGTGTCTTAATTTTAAAAGCTTTAAGAGCAATCCTTTTTTTTTTCTTTGTGCTGTATTTGTGTATTTAGGACTTTTCATCACGTTACGAATTTCCCTACTTTGCATCACAAAAATGCTTAACTGTCTCTTCTGTATAAAACACAGTGCAGCACTCTGATGAGTTTTTGTGATTGTGTGAAGAAAATTTTGAGGACAGAACCTGAGGGCAGCTGACACTGAAATCCAGATGCTGTGGGCTTTGTCTCAGATATGTTAAAAAGTACCTCTGGGTGAAACAGCACCGTGTTTGTCCTTGAAACATCATCTTTGGCTGTGTTCTTACAGGCTCTCTAAACACAGGAGGAGAATATTGTGGTGGCCAGGTAATAATGGCACTTATTGGCACTTGGTGCAAGAGACAAATTGAAAAGCTCAGGAAAATACTCACTTCATGCTGAATCAAAAAAAATAGTGTAGAGTAGAAATATTTGCAGAAAAAAATATCTACCAAATAAAGCAGACAGTTTTCTTTGGATCACCTTTCTGACATTTTTCTTATCCAATGGGAAATTGCTTGTAATTTTGAAAATTAATTTTGCAATAAAGGAATTGTTGAAAACTTTTATTGTCAAATGACCATCAAAGCATTTCAGCAATCTAGAAAGAAATTATTACTTCCATATTTTTTATATAATTTCCCCTTCTATTTCAGCTAAAAATATCACAGAACTTTACCCAAATTCCGTGGTTTCTGGGAGATCAGGACTTTGATTTACTGCTTGTGAAAAAATACCATCAAACACCGGTCTTTAGCCTTGTATTTTAAAAGTGATTGCAGTGTGTCCTCTGCCAGCAAAGCCTGACACAGAGTCTCATATCAAAGCAAAGGAAAGCAAAAATTACTGAATTTTCTACTTGTAACTTTCTAAGATTAAAGAAAGGCTATTTACTGAAAACAAGAACAAAACATATTCAGGAATAAATAAATAAACAGTGTTTTGCTTCATTTGTATGATGCAACTAAAAGGGACTGAATTGTGTCTAAAACTACTCCAGTGTGTGTTTCTGAGGTAAATGTTATTGCTTCTGTTAGAGTTTTCTTAGCACTTTCTTCCCAGTTTGATGTCTGTAAGTACAATGTAAGTCTAATCACCTGTAGAGGCTGACAATCACTGACAATCAACCAGTGCAATACCATTGGCTGATTTTTTTTCCACATTGAAAATGCATCAATATTTCAATTAAATCTACTGGGAAAAGAACTATCAGGCAAATTTTTTGCAGACATGTTCTTGTTTTTATACATTCAGTTCTAGCAAATAAATGATATTAAATCCTGCCTGCTAATCCTCGACCCTTCTTATAATCACAAATCTTCCTGAACTTCAGGCCTTTCTGAAGCCTCATAAAAGTGTCCATCTAAAACTTGCAGCCTGTGCTTGCAAGCGTAAGACCAAAACTTGTAGAAAATCTTGGTAAAAACATTGCTGATTTAATAGCAAAATTGGCAGTTGGTAGCAGCTAAATAAAGCTTAAAAACGTGGCATATATTCACAACACTATACTGTAATTGGAAATACATGCTGAGGAAGGAATATCTAGATTATGTTGCAAATCCCCACATTTCTGCACAGCTTTTGTAATTGCAGTGCTCCTATTATCCTGAATGTATCTGACTGATTCATTTCCATTAAATCAGGCGTTTAAAAAATCTCATTTAATAGCAGAAACATGTCTTGAAATTTAAATACAAATATCTTGATGCTCATTTGCAAGTAAACTTTGTTAGATAATTTGTTAGCAACTACACATAAGGTCTGTAGATAAGAATAACCTAACTACATTTGTTTGCACATTCTACAAGGAGTTGGATATTCATATTTAAATTTTAAAATTAATTAGAACTCAGATGTAGTACATCACAGCTTCTTCAAATGTAGACATTTACAGCATTCCATAAGGCCAATAAGTATTTATATACACATTTTATAGAATAAGCAAACAAGGCCAAAAGAATCCAGCTATAAATATAACTTCTGATGAACTCTGGGCTGTCACATCAATTTCTCCTCCTTTTGTGCTTGACCCCAGTGACTATATTTTGACTGGCAAGATGATTTTTTTGAAGGAAATCTCTTATCTCTCAAGTTGCAGCTAGTATGTGTGACAGTAGTGGCTGAAGTTCAGTTCTCCTAATGGTTCATTCCAAGGAAAAAGTTAGGATTCTGTCATTTGGTATAGTAAGTTTAAAACTCTGTGTTTTCCTATAATAAAGAATGCACAGTTTTAACCAAGCAGGAGAGAGTAATTTATGAACATCTGGTGAAGAAAAGACATTCTGACCCTTATTAGTATCCCCAGAAATACAGTACTGAGCCCAAGGGAACTACAAAAAATGTATACCTCACTTAATAAAGCTCCTGATTAAGTACTGTGAATAAAATTAAGTATGCATACAATTTCTCTTTTACCTGCTTTTGAAAATCCATGAGATTTCCTACCATTGGCCAGAGGAAGTTTACACTGTGTATGTTTTGGATAAAGAAGTTCTGATTTAAGATGTATGTACAGCATTGTTTGTGTCTTTGTTTTAAAACAAAGTGTATTTGGGAAGAAGGCTGAATCATGGCACAAAGATGAGTAATTACTGTTGGTTTTATGCTGCCTCTTACAAGTGATATCACCCTTTTCCACTGAGCCTTCCTCTGTGAAAATGAAAGGAGTGTCTCAGATGTCAGAGAAACCTGTTCTAAATATATCTTTTCAGAACAGTGCATATTAGTTTCAGATGTGGGTGCATGTGCTTCTTTTCCTCTTAATATTCTTTGTAGTTTTTCTACAAGATTTATGTAGAAACCCCCACTAAATATTTACAGCACCTTTTTATGACAATATTTTTTAACTGGGATCTTTCTACACCTAATTAATTAATGATCAAGAAAAGAAACATTACACAGGCTAACAAGTAAGAAGTAGTTTGGACAGACTTATGAGTAAAAAGTAAGTCTACTCTTGATGTATATTTGCAGCAGAGCAGTCACTGAGATCCATTTGATCTCATGAAGTTTTGAGACTAATACCTACTATGATGAGCTTAGTAAAGAAAATATCTCTGTCTCAATGCTCTCTACAAGAAAAGCTTAATGATTTGGCCAAGTTAAACTAAGAGTTTTCTAGCAGCAAACTTTGATTTTTCCATGTCAAGTTTGGCTTCTTGAAGAGAGTACTCCATCTGTAAGCAGCACAAGTGCGTTTTACCCAGAAATGAACAATTTAAAATGATTGTTCTTCCTAATAAATGCTTTCCTGGGGGCTGGTGAAGGTGGTGGTGAGGGAGGAAGAAGAGAGACAAGGAGTAAGACAGGAAATCAAATTGTTAATTGGATTAACATTCTTGCAGAAAGGTAGAATCTGAGAGTAAAAAACAGCCTTATGTGTGACTACTTTGAAGTCATTTACTCGTCTTTAGTGTATTTGCTAAAGGTTGCAGGAATCTCCAGGGCACAGCTATTCTCTTTTTTTTTTTTTTTAAAGATGAACTCAGTTTAGGGAATTAGCTAATATGAGAGGACTTGTTCTGCTTGTCTTTTTCATAAACTGAGTACCAGTGCATTGTGTGAGCAGTGTCAGCGATGCATGATGCTTGAATTAAATGTCACTTTGGCTGAGGCCATATGTCTCAGACTAGACATTTAGAGATATAAGTCTCCCATTCTGTTGTACAGTAAAAAAATAAGATATCTACATAGACATAAACGACAGATTAATGTCAAATGTGAATGCTGATTATCCTGGTTGTTATTGTCAAATTTGTAACTTGTATGGTGAGAGGAAAGATGTTGGGCTCAATTCCAAACTTATACCAGTAAAGTCTGCTTGTGGAATTTCAGCTGTCTGAATTTAGTGAGAGAACTATCTCTGTGTACACATTAGTTATTTAGTATGTACTTCTACCAAGACTGTATTCTCAAACACATCACTGTTATCATGTGGATTTCCAACCAGATTAAAGGTTTTCTCTTCATTTGAGTGCTTGAAGGAGGGAAGAGGTTAATTTTTTCCTTCCTGAGAAAGAGTGTCCTGCATGATTTAAGACAAAGATCCCTCAGAGATCCTGCCCCTTGGATTCAGAGGCATATCTTTCTTCCTTCTGGCAGGAGAAAGCTCAAAGAAGCTCATTTAGCTCTGCATTATTTTCTTACCCAAAGTTGCTTTCCCAGTAGTCTGAGAGTCTATGGGGAAAGAAAACTTAGAACTCTCTGAAGCCTGAGGAGAAGATGCTCAAACTTCCCACTCTTCAGGAATGCCAGTTATAACAGACCTGGCTCTGCAGTCGAGGCTTGCATGACCTTTCAGTTATGACTTCTGTGGCTGGGGACCTGAAAGCACCTTAAATCATCCTGGAATTCAGGTTATGCTCACAGAGATGAACAGACCCCAAAGGAGGCCTTTGAAAACTCTCTGCTCCATCTTTTTTATCCCCTTTAATTGGGTGAAATGAGAAAATATGAATTTATCCTTGATTTGTAGCCCTTGGATACTCCTCTGGCAAATAAAACAGTTTTAAAGTTGTACTGATGACTACACCCACAAAGGTTAGAATACTGCACCAGCATAAGAACGAAAGCCTTTCAGACCTTTTCACTTGAAGAGAAAGCAAACTTGAATGAAAGGCTAGGGATAATTTGCCCTAGTTTTTCTCAATCTACCACTAAATTTACGTAAAACACATTCCCTGAAAGTCCTTGTATTCACTGGACTGTTCACGTTTACCTTTTTTATTTACTGCACATTTCAAAGAGAGAGAGAGAATTATTTCCATGTGATACACTGGCACAGCCCCTCTGTGTAAATACAGAGCTGTAACCTGAGCCTGCATAAACGTGTTCACCTGCTGTTTCTGTCACTCTGCAGCTCTGTGGGAAGGTGTGTACAAGCACTTATTGACCACTGTGTCCTGATTTGTGGAGATGTTTAGAGTCAGAGGGCAGCATCTTAATCTGATGACGAATGATAGACCAGTGAGAAAAGGTGGAGACATTCCTGCTGAAGCACAAGGGCTGATGTACTATCCATAAATCCTGTTGTGTTTTGTTCCTGATGATACCTGCCCACCACCATCAATACTGACCTAATCCTCATTTTACATTATCTTTAATATATCTCAGATATTATAGGGGTGCTCAGGTGCAGCTCTACAGCTTGAGACATATAATGAAATGCTATTTTTTTTTATTTTTGAATAATTTAAAACAAAGAGAACATCATCGTTTTGATGGTTTTGTGTTAACAGCCATAGGAGGGGATAGAAAGGAAGACTGATCCCTGATTATAAAAAACTTTGGAAAACTTTTAATCATCTTCCTCTGAGAGATCTAATCGTTACTGTAAAAAGGGACTGCAGAGTTACTATTTCTATAACAGTGTTATGTCAGTATGAGTCACAAAGAGTAAGAGTCAAGAGGAAGAAGGCTCTGAGTATGCAACAACTGCAGCCTTGCCTCGAATGGTGTAGTATGGCATATATAAACACATACATACAAATAAGTTAAGACATTATAATGCTCACACCTTTTAATTCCAAAATTAAACAATCCAAAATATATGGGAGGTTCTTACTGAGGAAGCACAAATGCTTCTCTTTCTTCCAATTTTCCTATTTCTTATCTTCCTTAGCTATTCAGGGATGAATACAGCAGGACGTGAGAATAAGAAAGAACAGTGCACCGTATTTATGTATTGTAGAAAACTTTCATATATAAAAAATAAACACAAAAATTAATATATCCATAAAGGCTTTGTGAAAAACCTCAAATCAGGATAAAACAATATGCTCTGGCATTATTCTTTTAAACCCATGTGATGTTCCCTCTGAAACCATGAGAATTTTCAATTTCTCATCAAAATGATACTTAAATTCCTGGGACTTGAAATAAGGACTTTCCTTCCAGTAATGGCTGTTGATAACATACAGTCTGTGCCCAAAATCACAAGTGGACAAAACTGACCAGTGTAAAACCCTGTTACTATTCCTCTTTGAAGAAAAAAGTCATTTTTCTGTCATCAGTCATCACCCCTGCAACAAAAACTGAATGCGGGTCTTAATGCTGTGATTCATTTTTCCAGTCAGAAAAAGAAAGAAATAAACTTACAACTAAAAGTATGAAAATACTGAATTGTGTTCCTTGGAGTAATCAGACTTCTTCTGATGGAACCGCTAGAAGAAAAAATTTCAGTGTAACAACAAGGTGTCTGAATAAACAGAGTTGTTTTCCATTTAAAATCAGGATCTTTCTCTGGGTGATCGAATATATGTATGGAAAGGAAAATAATAGGAAAGTGTTTGAGAACTTTTCAAACTCTACTTTTTTTCCTTTATTTCTTTGGGACAGAGTTTAGTTCTCAAAGTTTCTTAGCCATTTGGAAGTTGATTCTTTAATGTTTTATTCTTTTCTCATTTGTATATGTTAGCAGTACCACCACTGTCAGTCGGTGAGAGGTATGTAGAGCAAGACACATTTCCAGTGCTGTTCAGCATGATACAAAGGTTATTGTTAAAAAGCCAACATTGATCCACTGTAATTGAATCTCAGATAATATAGCCACTGGATCAATGGTTGACATTTTAGTGACAGCCGTAAAACTCTAGCACAGAGAAATCTGTTGCAAAGGCCCTATTCTCTAAATGTATCTCACACACTACAGTACTTACCTTTAGATAACAAAGATATTTTTTCATTCAGTTATGTAAAGACCTTTAGAAGTATTAATGCTACATGCAAGAGTGACACACAGTTTTACCACTGCTCAGAACATCTACGGTCCACCTAACTCTGTTACTAAGAAAGATTTTTGGAAAGAAAACAATTTCATGGTTTTAAGTGTGTTTATGAATGTTTGTTGACAGTCGGCTGAGCATGAGCCAGCAGTGTGCCCAAGGTGGCCAAGAAAGCCAGCGGCAGCCTGGCCTTTATCAGGAATATTGTGGCCAGCAGGACCAGGGCAGTGATTTTCCCCCTGTACTCGGCACTGGTGAGGCCACGCCTCCAGTGCTGAGCCCAGTTTTATGCCCCTCACAGCAAGAAGGACATTAAGGTGCTGGAGCATGTCCAGAGAAGGGTGATGGAGATGGTGAAGGGCCTGGAGAACAAGTGTTATGAGGAACAGCTGAGGGAGCTCAGGCTGGAGAAAAGGAGGCTCAGGGGAGACCTTATCTCTCTCTACAGCTACCTGCTTCAAATCCTTTAATTCTTCTACTCTGATTATATTTTAAAGGGTACTCACTGATTTTACAGACATTAATAATTCTGTCATTTATAACCAGAACACCTAAAACAGGTGATAAAATCTCATGTATCAGTGTGTATTTACAGGTGAAGGGTGGTCAGTCAAAGAAGAATGACCTCTCATTAGAACATAAGATAGCAACTATTGCCAGTGGCAAGGAAAGAAACCCAAGATTTGATAGTTCAGTGACATGATATCATACAAGAACTTATATATTCCAAGTCTTTATTAAAGAATTTATTTCTAATAAAATTACAGTCTTAAGTCAATATTATGTTCTAGTGACTGGGAAAATGAAGAAGCAAATCAAGAGCCTTTGTTATCCATTCAGTTGTACCTGCATAACATTTCTACTACCCCTTTATCACAACAAGCAAAGAAACAAATGAGCAAAAAAAAGCCAACAAGAACCATCAAATAATAGGAGTTACCCTGTAAGTATGTAATATTTGTGATTGTGCTACTCCTTCCAGTTGAACCACCTGTCTTAAAATACTGAAGCACTCCAGAGTAGAGGAATTCTGGTGCTAAAGAGTGCCAGTGACCATTTTTCCTGTTTCCTATGGACAAATGTTCAGTTCTGGTAATTGAAATAATGATACTGCTGTTACGTTCCCGCAGTTAACAGACCCCAAAAGACATGGGAACTTATATGGTCATCTCTCTTTTTTTGTCAGAATGGATTGCAAAATATTATTCAAGGCTCAACTATTATGTAGGCTAGAAAGCAGAATGCAAAACATTTGTGTCTTTTTAAATATCAACACTTGCACCAACTGAGGGACAGAACTAAAATAAAACTAAAATAAAGACTTAAAACGCAACATCTGTCTCCCTCTACTTCTGAAACTACACTATCTGATGAGATATGACACTAATGTCTCCTAATATTGACTGAGGAGCAATTTCCAGTAACAGTAATAGATTCATCTTGACAACATGTTATTCAATGTCAAAAACATGCCTTTGGCTACGTCTAGAGGGATCTTTCTGCTGTTTTGGGAAAACAGCACCAGAGAGAGAGTCAGGGTTAAAGTGGGTGTAAATGTGTTTAGCAGGCCGATCTGGTTGTTCTGCCTTGTTGATTCTCCCCTTGCTTCAACAGACTGGAACAGTTAGTCTCATGTGATGTGGAAAATCCCTGTGCACATGTCATCCATTAAATATAGGGAAGAAATTGGACATAGTAATGCAAGTGTGGTCCCATATGTGCTGAATAGAGGGGAATAATCTCTTTCCTCAAACTATAGTCTTGCTAAACCCGCTTGGTATGTGGCTGGCCTTCTTTGTCTAAGTCACTCCTAACTCACACCCTGTTTGTCATGAGCAACCCCCTGCCCATTTCTGCACAGCTGCTTTATAGCACCTTGTTACATAGCCTGTTGCTTACACCTCATGTACGGGATTCTGCATTTGCTTTTTATTGACTTTATGTGGCTCCTGTCAGCCCATGACTCCAGTCTGTTGAGGTCTCCAAACAGCTGCTGTACACTCCAGTACATTAACAACTGCCCACAATTCATAGGCATGCTGACGGTACATCCATCTCATCACCAAGATGAGTAAAAAAGATGATAAACACTCTCAGTTCCAGTACTGACCCCTGAGGAATGCCAATAGTAATGAGCTACCAGCTGGTAGGGGAAGTAGCTGGCATAACAAGCGGAGAATCAGTCCATAACTCCTTGTAAAACAGGGATCTTGCCAATAGAAATCTCTTGAAGTTCAAGAAGGAAAAGTGGAAAATTATGTGTTCAGGGTAACCCTGTGCATCACTGTGGGCTGAGAACCAACTGGCTGAGCATCAGCTCTGCTGTAAAAGAACGTGGGGCTGGTGGTGGACATAGGGTTAAATATCAATCAACACAGCTGTCTTGTCTGAGTAAGAGAAACCACACACTAGACTATGAGGGTCTAATAATCACTATATGTGATTAGGGGACTTTAGGGGACAGTTTGGAGCTACTAGGGACTATATGCCTATAACACATAGGGACAGCACGGCAGGCAGATCAGAGGAAAATATTAGCTTTCTCCATACAACACTGGTGATGCCATAACTGAAATACTGTGGCTACTTCTGGCTCTCCACCTCCAACAGGGATGTGGAGATATGGAGGGGTTAGTTCCAAAGAAAATGAAGCCAGCTTGTCTCACTAAAGTATAAGGAGGTGCAAAAGCTACCAATCATTTATGCATTGTTAGAATGGACGCTGGGGGAAAAGAAGTCATCAGGACTCTGGATTTCACGGGGAGAAACTACCCAGAGAGGATGCATAATTTCCATCCTTGAAATTTTCAAGACCCTGCTGGACAAAGTCATTGCTAACCTGATCTAGAGTTTTATACATAAGTAGTTGGACTCTAAAACCTCTGAGAGGTCACTTTGAAACAGAACTTCTGCAAGTATTTAATTTTCACAATTAAGGAATTATGAAAATATACTTTCCTTCTTAGGGTTCATCACCATAAAATCAGCAAAACCTGGGGTTCTAATGGGACTCTCTTGAACTTATACTAGCCTTGGAATTTTGCAGGGCGTTGTGGTTTAACTTCAGATGGCAGCTAAGTGGCTAAGACACAGCCACTCTCACTGATAGACACACATCTCCTGGTGGGAAGGGGAGGATGATCAGAAAGAAGGTAAAGCCTGTGGGTTTTGATAAGAACTGTTTAATAATGGAAATAGAATATATAAATAATGCACTCGCTTGGATGATTGCTGAAATCTTTTTGAGTTGTACTCACTCAGGGATGGAGGTCAAGTGGCTACCTCTTGTTCTGCTTCATCCTCCTGTTCTACTGATGGACCTGCTTCATCCACATCTACTAAACAAGCTGACTTTCATGGCCATTTCTTCCTGTGTTTCAGGGCAGTTGATACTGGCATGGGTTGGTATTCGGGTTCAGTGCAGTGCCTGTTGCGAGGGTTGGAGTAGTGACAGTGTCTGTTGCAGGAGATGGAGTAGCTGCAGTGTCTGTCACTGTGTTTTCAGATACAGAGGCCTTCGTTTCCCCTTGAGGGTATTGAATAGTGCTGAACAGGGCTTGCTGGGCATAAGTCAGGTCCCAGCACCTTGCAGTGATTTGTGTCTCTGGAATTTCCAGGGTGACAGCATATTTTTTCCAAATATTTTACTAGTTTTTTTCGGATTCTGCACTTGTTCAGGGGTAGAGTTCCAAAACATTGAAGGCATCCAGTCCTAGGCACTTGCCTGTTCTACCTCTTACATACTATCACTCATAGCTACCCAGCCTAGGGCAGATCTCTAGGTAATGTTCTTAAATAGTTGTTACACCTTAGAAAAGCTCTGGAACTCATTCAGAAAAACATCTTAGATCCTAGCAATAGGTTCATGCTGGTTTCAATATCTCAATGATATTCAAAATTTTCCAAGTTCTCAAATGGTGCTTCCCCTTTCCCACTAAACTGGTGGGAAAGGGGAAGATGTGATAAGATGTCTCCTCCATAGGCTGAGCCTCTGAGGAGGAAAGGTTAAAAGTGTAACTATTAATGGTTTCAGGTTGATGAGTCCCAAAGTACAGAGACCACAGCAATGCTGAGTACAAATACCAGACTGGTTTCATTACCAGCAGTTCTATCATATCATAAGCCAGTGTTACAAAGTACAGCAACATGATAACCTCAGCCGTGTTCCCACAGAGGGTAAATTCGAGCAGGGAGAATACACTGCAAATAAGAAATAAGAAAATTAATAAGAAAATTAACTCTATCCCAGCCGAAACACAAGACTGCACAAACCTTCAGGAAATCCTCAAAATGGTTGAGGCAATATCTTCTTCTTAGGATGATAAGAAAAAGGCAGACTTCTTTGCTCATTTCATCTAATCCTTGTTATCATAGGCAACTTTGTAGTGACTATATTTGACAGATTTGCTGCCTTTATGAACTGAAGGTACTGTCTACACTGAAATTCTCACAGGTGCAATATGGAGGTCTTATGGATCACTGACATGGAAGCACAGTTCACAGAAAGTACTACTCTATTCTTAAGAATCTGCCTGCCTCCTAAATCTGATGGATTTGCTTTTTGTTCCTACCCAGATAGAAAGCATTCTAATTAAAGACTTTTGGGATAGTTGCATTTGGTTAATTCATTGTGTTTGGTTTAAAACAAAGGTTTCCCCAGGAAAAGAGATTCCTTTTGCAATTATACAGTGGTCACTTTCTCCTTCTTTACTTTCCAAAGAGATGTTTCAGTATCTTGTAGAGCCATTAATACTTCCCACATCTTCAGGCATTTCTAAAAGTAAAGTCTCATAAGCGAACATCTTCTGCTAGAGCTGAATATGAGCAATATACCCAGATTCAAAAAAACCTCAGAATTTAGAATACAGATCTTAGTCCTGATTTGACCTTCACAAATGACCTTTTCATTTTAATATTCAATAGCAACAGAGTCCCTGTGTTGAATACCATCTACTTGGAGACCACTTAAGTTCTGCATTTTTTATGTGAGGTTCAGTGTTTTGATATCTCATTTTACATGAAAATCTAGTGACTCAGTTAAATGACTTAATGCTACAAAGTAGGTCAATGTAAAAAGTTCATCTGCACACAAATGTAACAGAGTTTTTACTGCAGGAACCAAAAAGTCTATGATATTTACCACATGGCAATCCAACAATTCCTGTTCCTCATTTATATGAAAACAACACTTATAAGAAATACAGCATAAAGTTTGAGTTTTGTATGACACTTAGGTTTTTCAGTGACAGATACAATGGGAAAAGAGAATGACAAAAAAGACTATTCTGCGAATAATTACACAGCCAGTCTTGTCATAGGAATACCAGGTTTGCATATTTGGTTTAAGCTCAAAAGAAAACAGGAAGACAGGGAAGCATTTTTGCAAAATAAAATAAAAATAATACACCATTTTCTCTCTAATCTCTTGATGTTCACTCACCCCCCCCAAACTGTGAAAATATCTGAGAAAAAAAATCTATCAAAATGCAGGTAAAGAACCTCAGGAGAGTGACTAGTCACCCCTACTGTGCCCTTCGGATACTTGCTGCAGACAGGTGATTAGTAAGTAGAATACAAGGCTAATAAAATCTCTGTTATTTATTCTGTAATGCAGTACTTTCTGGGGCATGTTTTCTTAGAAGATTGATTAGTCTATTTATTTTGCAGACTTGAAAAATATAAAATGATTAGACACAGCAATTTTTTTAAATCCTCCTGTTTACATCAACAATGCCGTAGTCCTTCTGGTATTGCCCATGCTTGCCTGAAAGTTGAAGTTCAGCCACCAGCACTGAAAAATATCTTGAAGGGCAATTTGACTGCATTGTAATGAGGGCTGGGAGAAAAATAAAGCTTTCTACCTTCACAGTGACTCACTAAGTTTACAGGGAAAGTTTTACATGAGGGGAAAAAAGGCTGCTCAATGCACAGAATGTTGCTATGTAGATCAACTATAAAGCCCTTTGCTCCCCAGCCTGCTCAAACTGAAAAGAGTGACAAAACTCTCTCTGTCTGTAAGCTCCGTATCTGCGACTGGAATTTCTCTGAAGTAATTACTTAAAATACTGGGGACTGCCTTAAATTTTAACAACTGTGATTTTCACAGGTGCAGGAGTACTTATGTTGACCTAATGTGGAGTTCTGTTTTCCCTTCACACCTAAGGATCAGCTGGCTATACTGGGTTTTAACTCTCAAGAGCTTTTTCTTAAAAGTAGGACTCCTGTATGACCATGGTTGTAACAGCGGCTAACAAAGTTATGGACACAGTTATTCTGTATCCAGAATAATAAATCAAACAAATCCGCTCCTATCTGGAACCTATATTAAAAATGTCATCAATTGTCTTGGAAATCCTACTGACACTGGTGATTTAGGATCAGCAGCTGGTCAACAGAGAGATGACCAAAAGTGCTTTTCATCCCTTTTGTTTCTTCTTTGGGCTAAATGGGAAATGAATTCTTAAAAGTGCCATAAGGACAATCTGCTTTCCAGACCTGTCACTCCTCTCAAGACAGAAATTTCAGTATTAACAATACCTATGATGCAGAGTCTAGAAGCAAGGGAAGGGAAAATATACTACTTGTACTTTCACTGGTATGTTTCCTACTTAAAACATAAGTATGGAGGAAAGAAGAAATGAATCCTTTGCTCGCTACTGGAAGACAGAGTTACAGGAGTTGTGACCTGAACTGTGCCTTAAAAATTATGACAATTTCTTACCTCCAAGCAGCAGAAATACCATGGCTGCCGTAAGGAAAAAGAAATGATTTAATGAAAGAGAAATACTGGTCCCTGTACAACATCCAGTTTTTCCAAGGACATGTGCGTGGCTATTCCAGGAGTGAAAAGGCACAGTCCAGAGGACTATTTTCACAGATTTCTCAATAAAAGGCTGCTGAAAGGTGTTCAAGCTTATTAGATGTATTCTGCTCCATCATCTCTCAGGACAGAGAAGTGAATCTTTCACACATGTTTCTAGTAATAAGTGTAGCAAAGTGGAGTAGATCTTGAAGTATTAATTCTCATCTAAAGGCATGAAGCTGTCTTACGGTAAGCAATAGCATAGTCTGAAGCTCTCCAACACCTCTTTCCAGCTCCATTCAGTTTAATGGGTCCTGCTGATCAAATTATTCCCATAATGATACAGAGAGAGAAAGATGAGGAAATACCACAACACGACTGAATCTGATCCCACCAGAAGAGGGACCGGTGTCATAAGCACACAAATGGAGCTTTAGTAATTTCTGATGGCTCAAGGCTGGCCTCACTTAGCAATGGTGAAGATAACAGGACCAAGTCCTGTGTCCTGTCCCCATTCACTTATACAGCACCAGAATAGGAATCCATTGGCATTGTAATGCAACGCCTGTTCAGGGGACGCAAACACTTGACATCCAGTTCTGTGAGACTTATAGAGGGCAGGAGCACCAACTACTACTTAGTGCACAAGTAGGATAATGAGCTGGTGGTTTCAGCTGTGCCACTCCCTTTTTACCTTCTCTGAACTCAGACAAAGCATTTTAACTTTCTCTGTTGATACTCAGCTTTTCACAGGTACAGTAAGAACCTTGTAAGAACGCAGCTACAGTTAAGCGTACAGCATTTTACTCATGAAAAAAAGATTCAAATCTTCCTTTCAGAGATGGATAATAAAGTCAATTTCTGACAGTAAACCAAGCAAAATCCCTTGAAAATAGAGTTTGATAGGAATTTACATCTTGCTTGATGATTCATTTGAGAGATGAAAGCTCTTTTTATTATAGGAAAAGATGAACTTAAAAGACAAAACAACTGAAAAAGAAACCCTAAAAGCCTCAGTTCATGCTTTCCTCTTCTTGAGCTCTAGAAATTAAATATTCTGAACACTCGTTTTATCAGGGCCTCTTAAATGGAATAATTTAAGGGAAAAACAAACAGCAATTGTATGATTGTAAAGAGAAATTAGCATTTTGCTCAAAAGGAATAGCAATTAGCAATGATGACATTGTGATTTATACTAATTGAGATTAAGTCAGACAAAATGGCAACATTAGTAATCATTTGAAGTACTGTATTACTCATTATACTGTGCTTTGTAAACATCTCTCTTGAAATTAAAAAGTAATTAGTAGCATTTTAGTAATTTAATTCACTGTAATTAGGATTTTAGGGAAACTACAGCACTGCTGCTAGAAGCCTTTAAGGTTTTCAATTGAAGGAATAGTGAGATTTTTAAATCAGCTTTTAGTGGTGGCTCATTTTCTGTGGTCCACAGAGGGAAATGATATTCAGGTATTCATCAGAGATGGCTTAGAATGGATATATTTATCAATCTTAATGCAATGATGTTAACTCACTGGCTTAGAGAGATATTAGTAGGGTTACAGGGCCACATCTAGATCTCAATTCAAAGTCAGTCTTGACAATGAATAAGTAAAATTGTTACTTTCAAGGGGATCTAACTATGTCCAGTGCAAAACAAGTTGCCATCTAAGCAGAACACATGGCATGAAACAGTCCTTCTTACACAGGATCCAGTAGAAGGAGACACTTGAGCCATTGTCTTGGGGTGACTTTATGATTCTGTATCCCATATCGCCCAAATCTGTGCCTTTCTGTGCGTTTAAAAACTGGATGCAAGAGAAAAAAAGCCAGATGAACTTTTTTCAAAGCAGTTCTGTGCTTCAAGGACACTGCGATCTCAGTGTACTTCTGCAGGGAACGGAGCAGAGAGGAAGCACCCTGTTTTCTGGGGTTTTTTTCAGCTCTGTTTTCTTCGGAGAGAGAGATGGAGAGTTAAACTTTGTTTTTTCTGGGACTTTGGTTTCATTTTCTTCTCTTCTGGACTTGTTCAGAACATCAGAACATCACAACCTCACCGGGAGACCTTAGTCGGTCTGGGGAGAGGGGCCCCCACGCTGACCCAGCTCTGTGGAGGAGATCGCACCCACAGAAGGACTTTAAAAATCTTCCAGGTTTTCTCTCCACAGCGAGAGATTTTACTCTTTGGTATTATTTTTTTTTTTCCCCCGTGTGTTTGTTAAATAAATAGTTTTTTCCTTCACTTTCCTCCGGGAATATTTCTTTCCTGAACCAGGTGGGGGAGGGGCAGCTCTAATTGCCTTCTATCAGAGGATATATTCCTCTACATTTGGCCTCAAACCGGCACAGCCATATATCCACCAAGTGCATTAAACAAGCAAGTATTCGTCTCTGGAGGTAAGGTGTGTGCAGAATTACCCCTCTCAGTGATAAAAGGACACACTGGTAGAATATGCAGTGTATTTGACACCCTCTAGGGTGAGCAGTCAGCTGGCTCAGGGAAGGCGTGAAGCCCGTACCCTACCTAGTATATCCCATTAACCTTCATAGGACTTCCTCCTGGATGTGCTTAAAGACAGTATATTAAGGGGCTGAGAAAACAAATGGCATATTTCTAATGCAAAAAAAACATCCTCATCTGTATAAAAAAGAAAGTGGGATAACACAGAAAGACTAGTTACCAACAATGGCTGCAGCACAACAGGAATGCTGTTTAACGAATCCAAAGAAGGAGCTTGAAACTCAAGTACTGTATGTCCAGCTCAGACCTTTTAATTTAAGGAGATCAATGTTTTATTTTTCTCAGTCTCTCCTGATGGGGCTATTTCAGCGGTGCTAAATAATTTAGAACTTACTGGGGTACAAAAGTGACTCACTACTCTGAGTCATACAAGAGAGGGAATGCAAGTTTAGGGTTTGCAAACAGAGATTTTAACAGGTCTCATTATTGTGATTGAATACCTGAACAACCAAGATGTTGTTTAACAGGGTTGGCCTTCTTTCTGTCCCACTAAATATTATGTAAGAAGCTTTAAACCAGTTTCTCTTAAAATACGAAAAATCTATGATCTGAGTCAAAACTGCAACCAGCTATACTAAAAGCATACTGTCATCTCAATGTATATTAAATTGTGTTAAGAAAATTAAAACTGATTGCAGGATTGTGGAAAGACAAAAGAGCTGAAAATCTAGTTCTGACTGTCCTCACAGGAGTGTTAAAAATGGCTCAGAAATGAAGATTCAGTTCCACTGTATTCATTACAAAATAATCACAATAAGGAAACTGCAGTGGTTACTGTTTTCCGGTGTTAAATTCAAAAATGAAAATAGTGCTTGAGACATGGGAGTAAAGTATACTTTCTGTATTTCTCTTACCTTCATCTTCATCTTCATCATCTTCATCTTCATCATCTTCATCTTCATCTTTATATCTTTATCTTTATCATCTTTATCATCTATCTTTATATCTTTATTTTATATTTATCTTTATGTTTATTTAGTGAAGCACTGTAATTTCTTAATAAACATACCCAAAAAAAGCGCAGCATGGTAAGTGTCTCTGACACAAGTAAAAGACAAATAACCACGTAAAAAAGGACTCTTTTTTCTCACAGATGTGTTGCAGAAGGAATTGCAGAACAGCACAAAACAGGATGGGGGAAAGAATGGGAGTGCCTGTCAAGTTGAAGTGTGTTTATTTTAACATGACTTCTAAATGTAAAAAATGGATGTTTTCAGAAGATTCTTACAATATTTGAAGCTGTATAACCAAAGCACTGGCAAGCACAGAAAAGAATTTATTCTAAGAATTGATATCAATTTTTCCTTTGCCAACTAGATTGTTTTCATTTTCAAAAATTCATATGAAAATGCTACTGCTAATGATCTACTTTTCACTACACTTTTATAGGCTTTCGTTCATTTCCTTTAGTCAAATCTCTATGGATTTGTTCCATCTCAGACTCCATGCCCCCTTTATGCAATCCTTGCCCCATTTTCCTTCTTAGACACTTCTTCAGTGTATCTTTAGGTACGGGACAGAGTGGAAGGAAAAGGGTCTAATCTGCAGGGCTCCCCAACACTGCCATCACAGCCTTGTGCTGTTCTCATTTTAGATGTGAGCCCTTTTTACACATATTATCTCTTTATTTGCAATATTTTATTTTTTTAAATTTACCTAATCCTGTAGTTTGGTTCCACAGTCTGAAATCTGCTCTTGGATGCCTTGTCATCAATTTAAAAGTCATTTGGGCTCTTAAGTAATAGTTAGTCAGAAATTTTAGTTATACCAAATGGAAAGTGAAGAAAGAAAAGTATTCTAACATCTATTTTTATGGCTGAATTGGGTCTGATTCCTGTAGAAGCTATATGACCTGGCATATGTTAACAACGATAGATTTCTCTGCCTTCTTCTGGGTTTATTTTGGTTATTTTGGCTTTAAGGCATGAAAGGCTGTCCCTCTGTCAAGGGATGTTCTTCCATTTATGGCAGATGCCTACCTGATTTTCCTGCAGTCACTGGAAGAGGGGTGAGAAATTGACCTAGAGTGTTTTATACATACCTGCAGCATTCTATAGGAAGCATAGCAGCCACAGGTACTGCAAGTGAGCATATTTAAACAGGTTTCTGAACTAATTTAGTGTTAGGAGTTCCTTCTACCACTGCATCCTCCTGGTGAAAGAACTATTAGGAGTTTTTTAATCCCCACAGACAAGGTAGAGCTTGAGTGGGCTGACTATATATTAAACTTACATAAATAGTTTTGTCCTGACTTTGATATTGTTGTATTGTGTCTCAAAATAGAGACTGATTTTGTCATATCATCCACTCTATTTCTTATTTAAATTTCTTTTTAAAATTTTCTCCTAGATCAAATTAATTTTTTGACTTTTTATTTCCTTAGATGCTTAGTTTTTACTTTTTCATTTTCTCCACTGTGTTCGGTTCCCATCCATCACCTAATTCTACTAGATGGGACGTCAACTTGGCAATTTGAAATCAAGCTACCCCATCCACCATGTTCTAGTACTTTCAGAATTAAGTAAAATTAATCAATCTCTTTTCTGAGCGTGAAAGAACTATTGATATTCTTCCTGAAAAATTGCTGTTCCCAAAAAGAGCTACGAAATCGGTAGTTGTTGCTCTTATAAATAGTAAATAAAAAGTCACACACCACACAGTTGCAACGGGCTTTGGAAGAGCAATTGACTCAGTGACAGCTGAAATCTCTCTCTCTGTTAACGTGTGCCTTGCCCATCTGTGAGAATGTGTGGATCTGTAGCCGGAGGGTTTTGTATAGAAACATAATGCCAGGAAGACAAAAGCTTTATGATCCATCAGGGTCATTCCACAGGATAAAGAATTTGGTAGTTAGCATATTGATAGTACATTGGAATTAATGGAGGCTGACATGCCACTTGAATTGACATCGTTTGTTCCTGTAATCACTAGTGATTCTACTGTCCAGATTGCTCTACTACTTCCTCAAGCTCCATTACCAAACTTCCTTTCTTCTGCACAGGTGGTTTCTTTTCTCTTTTTCCTTCCTCTGCTAAAGACAATAATCATTGCCAGCTTACTATTTAAACAATGAATATAAAGGAGGATGGGTCCCAGCTCGATCAGGGCTTTAATTGTCTGTAAATCAAACGATCTCTTTCCTCCACAAGAATAGCACTTTTATAATTATCACTATGCCAATTAACCGAGGGTTCAACTTTCCTCTGGTGCTTGTGGGTAAAAATGCCAAGCGTATTTAGCAGCTGCCAAATATGCACAAACACACAGAGAACAAATAAATACTCCTGTCAATGATACTGGGATACTGGGAATTCACTTAAGAAGATGCAGATCAGTGGCATAATATGAGGGTCTTGGGTTTTGGAAATCTTTCTTCAACAAACAGATACTTCTGTTGTTTTTTAAAAGAAATTAATATGTTGATAGTTTTGTGAGGGATACTAATGTCCCCGTTACATTCCACTACTTATTCCACTACTTTTATATGTATTTCCTCTTCCTTAGGGCAAATTCTTTATACTACATCTGCCCCCCTTTAAGTAAGAAGAGCTGGATACATCTCTTCTTCCTTTCACAAAAGTCCCTAAGTCAGGAACATTTCTAGGTCAGCTTTGCTTTATTTCTGTCAAGGAAAAAATTGTGCCATCTGCATTTCATTCTGTACACTTGTCTCGTTTGGTTTGAAGGGAACAAGGCTGCCCTGGCAACAGCTGCTAGAAAGAGACTGGGTGGGATTTTTCCCGTGTTACTTTACAAGACACACCCCAAACAGTCAACCCTATCCTGAAAAAGGAGCTCCAAATATGGCTTAAGAAGGTTATATATGTGACAGGATTGGGTCTTTAAGCAAAAATAAGGGAGCGGGCTGGATTTGAGAAATACTCCATCCCAAGTCCTAAACTACTATTCTAAGATTGTAGCTATTTCTTTAGAACAGCCAACTTTATGAGACTTCCATTATACTAAACTTTTATTTTTGTTACCTTTAAAATTTATTGTTAGTCTACTGAACACAGCATAATTACTCTGCAATTACAATGATGTTAAAAATTGTAAACCAGGCAATTAACCTTATGACTACAGAAGTGTGTACTCAGTACAAGTAGCAAAACATGTTAGTTCAGAATAATGACACTGACATGTGCTGAGTGTGAAACTCATGCGATGGTGATGAATTCACTTCTGTAGTTAACCTTCCTGCTGCATGAATTAGCTGCAATTACTGATATAAAACAGATCATCCATTATATAATTGCATCTCAGTTTAAGAAAAAAGACTATCTCATATCAGGGACACACTCTTGCAACCTGATTTATCTAGTAAAGCCAAATAATCTCATTCTATAGGCAACAGGAAAAGAATCCCCTTTCTGAGAATGTTTTTAAGACCTTTCCACAGTTTTCAAGATTACAGGTCTATGTTTTTGTCCTAAAATTTCAGTGCAGACAAATAAGTGGACAATGTATACTAATTCCACGGTAAGACCTTTAGCCCAGCTCTCAATGTGGTGACTGTTGGTTCAGTGCACGCGGAGTAGACCTACACTTAGATTTCTGAAGGACAGGTAGCTTAGTCAAAGCTCTGCCTTGGTTTAGTTGCCTGACATGGAAACATCTGAGAGAAATGATGAATTTTCTCTTCTTCCTTTCACAAAAATTCAAAGCCGAAAGAATGTATGTGTGTGGAAATTCCAGACAGATAATAGTACAAAAAGAGTTAGCTACTGAACCCTGGGTAAATTATATGCTTCAGGAGATAACAATTTTATTATTTCTGCATTAATTTGCTCTCTTATTTCATGCCAAAAAGCAACACATAAAGCTGAAAGAATTTCTTCTGTGGCAGAGAAGTTAGATCTTGAAGCTTTCAGTTGGACAAGAGCCCCCTTGTCATGTGCAAGGTTTGAGAAGTAACAGTATAAAAGTGTCAAGAGGTTCTGCAAGAAATCTGGCCTATCCACTGCAGAGTAATGTTCTGTTATCTGTAAACTCTATGCGCTTCTTTGCTTAAAAAATCTCTCTCCACTGCTTGAATAGAACTACCAATACTAATACACCACAACTGCAGCTGTTGTCATTTCTCCCCCTGTTCCCAAATCAAAATCTCATAGATTAGGGAGCTGGGTTTGATTTGTTAGTCATAATTAGAAAGATAAACTGCAAACATGTAATTCTGCTTTGTCTCTAAATTCCCTTAATAGTTTTAATTTCTCAATTCCTAGATTAAAGTATTCATGAAGTTACTATGTGCTGTTGCACAGTTTCATCGTTCACTGTATTAACGGCTCCATTCTAGTTATGAGTAAAACTTTATCTTGTACAATACAGGTAATATATCCTTTTAAAATAAAACACAACATCAAGTACTCTTAACTGGTAGAACTCAAACTATTTTCTAAAAGAACTGTTCTGGTTTTCTCTTGAGGAAACAGAGGCACAGACTTGTGAAATAAATTTCAAAGATTTTCAGTAATGTTATTAATATTGAGGAAGAGGAAACCTCTCTCTTGAGCTCAAGAGCAATGCTAATTTTACTAGTATTCATTATAAAGGTGTAATATAAAATAATCTGTTCAAAAGCTGGAATATGCATATAAAACTTAGGCAAGATAAAATATTTAAGAAAAATAGAACCTTGCCAAGTGCTGCATTCTCCCTCTCTTGCCCATAGTCAATGACTGTAGCAACATGCAAAGACTCACATCAAGTACTCTGTGCTTTTGACAGTGAAATTTATTTGAAAGAGGTTTAATCCCTTAATAATCTAGGAACTTGAAGGAAATGAATGACTAATGTAGTTTCTTTTCAGAGCAGGAAGAATCTTCTGTTTCTCGCAGACAAGAGCAACTCAATCTTATAATTAAACTTTTTCTACTAATCTGTACAATCACAAAACAGGTGTCTGAAAACAACCTTTAACCAAGGTATTTAGTCTTTTCATGTTATGGACTTCCACCAGGTCTTTTAAAATATGTAGATAAGAACCACATCAGTCTATTTTACAATAAATAACTGGTAACATCAGAAAGCCCATGAGGATTAAGCACAGATAGACTCAAAATGTGGTAAATTTGAAACTATAACTATTGTCATGAGGTATACATAGTTCCCTGGAGATTAAAGTTAATAGGGAAAAAAAAACCAGTAGGAATTTTAGCTTGAGAATTATGACACAGAAGGTAAAAGGGAAAGGTAGGTCACAAACCTTTAAGCTGCATAGGTGATTAAAATAATACTGTGGTAATTATGTCAGAGGGAGCACAGCCCCAGAAACAAACTGCTAAGAAGTAGTAAGAAACTACTGCATTGAAAGCCAAAGATTTAAAAGAATAAGTGCAAAGAAGAAACCTTGCCAGGAGGGATTCTGTGGAACAAACAATTTCTGTTGAATGCAAAGTCAGAAAATGTATAGCACTTATTTGCCTCTTCTTCTGTTTTCCCAGGAATTAAAAAGGCAACTTCAGACAGTTCTCTGATGGACAACTCCTTAGAAGTCCAGTAGGAGGCAGAGGAAAAGGTTAGAATAAGATAAGAAATCATTGTCATGCCTTTATTAATGTGCTGTGATAAAAAGATGTAGATACTGAATAGAAGCTCTTCAAAGACCAAATGGGAAGACTATCAAACAGAAGTCAGTAAATCACAGGAAAAAAATTCAAACTATTCACAAAGAAACTATTTTTTTTAGAAAACATGACAACTGGAAAGCACCAAATCTTCTTGTAATTTTCTCCTTAACACCAAATAACTTTCCTAAGTGTGATACTTATTTGTTTGGAAGCTGTATTTTTCCAGCCAGCTGGAAGGGACTATCTTACCCACCTCCCTAGAGTCCCACTTGTTCACTTTCACTTTGTCACCTTTGATTTATCACCTGCCAAAATGGAGGAAGAATGGAATGCAGCTCTTAAGGCAAGAATCAATACATGTTTCATGCTGAGAAGCAATAGAGTAAAACTTTGGGGAACAAATGTCACCAAAATTGTTTGTGTTGGAATTGTTCACTTATTGTGAAGTACATTTGCATTGTGACAATGGGGTTTTGCTAAATGCACTAAAAACTGTAGTAAAAGTTTGTAAAATATAGCAAAACTGTTTTTAAAATCATGGAGATTTAAAGAAATCTGCAACATAGAAGGAAGGTATTGTGTGGTTATTTTTAGAAAACATTTTCAAGTATTTTATTTGTATCTGTAGTTAAGTTATGAGAACCATAGATGTATTTTTTGATGAAAGCTTTATAGGACTTACTGTGGTAAAAGTACAGCAAAAGTACAGAGTTTAAAATCTCTCTTTACTGATTTTCCTCCCATCACTTGCAATGACATGCCTTCTCCAGCCCAAAACCTCCACGGACTCTCCATTAGTAACAATATCAAGATATAGTGTCCTCTACTATGCATTCTGCTGCAATTAAGTCTTCTCATATCTTTACACTTCCAAAATATAGAAGACACTATATAATTTAAAGTTTTTTTCTTCAATACAGTTCTTCCATGTAATTTCATCAACAGAGTTCCCATGTTTCCCTAGGCTTTCCCTCACCTTTTACACTTTGAAAAAACTGTTAACTTTGATCATACCTGAGTCAGACCAAGGAATTATGTCAGTTTGTCTGTTAGGTTCATGGACTCTCTATTAGTTAACTTGCTTTCCCATCCAATTTCTTATATATGAAATGAAATAAAGCCATTCCAGTTTTGTTCTCTTTCTTCTCCTCTCTCTAGGTTACCTCCACTGTGTATTTCTGGATCATAAGAATTTCAGAAGAGTGGTCTCTATATTTTTGCAAGTAGTTCTGGGCAAATTAGAAGTGCTTACACATTAATAAAAAGGAAATAGAATTCCAATCTCCTTACAAAACTGAGAATATATATATATATATTTTAATCCCTTCTCCAGAGAGATAGGAAGAAACTAGGATTGAACTAAGTGTCATTAAAGTCTCAGGGGATTTATTTGCCAGCAAGTACCCATGTTTGGGTACGCATATACACATATGGATGACTCCCATACATTTCTACACAGATGCAGTTGTTGAACTGGAATAGAAATCCATATGGTAGTTGCTAAATCACAAGAGACTTCACAGACAAATTGCTATCTAAAGTCCCGATGGAGGTGAAGCATTATGATGTACACACATAGAAGAATTCAACAGGGGCTACAATAAGAGTTTGTATTAGTTTTTTTGTGTGATATCCTATGGCATTTGGCAGGAACAGAGAGAGGTCAAGACATTCCAAGGTTAGAGGACAAACTGAAGCAGGGAACAAAGTCAAGTTGCAAAGCATCTTTTTAGCCCTGAAACTTTATTTCTTCTAGTTTTGAATAGAAAAGCTGCTTAGTGGGCTGAGTATTATCTCTGTCAGAAAATCTGTGATACTTGCACTCTTATCCACTGCATGGACAAAAAAAATGAAAGAAAAAAGGGAAAGTCTTTACATACAAGCAGTATAAAGCATGAGTATTTTAAATTCTAAAACAGAATCTACAAAGAATCTCAACAAAACAAGCTGTAAAAGGTACTATCTCTATAATTCAAAAGCACTATACTAAGAAACTTCCTTAACATTGAAGACTTTTAATAAGCAAGATCTTTGTTTTGAAGCACTCAGACTAACCATCCTAAAGCTCAATGTGTTACAAGAGATATTCTCATCTGCTGATATACTCATATTTCAAAAGCCATGCCACAATATTAGTTCTCAATCAACTGGATGTACTATGTCTGTTGTAGACCAAAGGACAATTTTAAAGTCTAGAATATACTAAGAGTTGCTAGAAATCTAATCTTAAATGATAACCTGCTTTGTGCAGTTAATGGTGAACTGAGCCTTTAAGACTCTTGAAATTAAAATCATGTTATTCAGTAGTAATATATAAATACTTGAGCATTGTTTCTAACTGGAACAAAAAATCTATGTATTGAGTAATAATCTGACGCACACTTACAAAGCTAAATTTCCCTTGTCATTCAAAGGTCTCAAAGAACACTCAAATGGAATTATTCTTCATTCTCAGATAAATCTATACAGGTTATTTATCTAGAATGACAAAACTAGTCTGCTGAGCCAATTCTGGTTGACCTTTGCCTCATTTGTATCTCTTAAATCTGATGCTTTACTTCAGTGACTGGATTTTGAAAAATAATTGTCTTTAGAGATTTCAATGTATCTGACACAGGATTTGAAGTTTAAATTGGGCTAAACATCTTTAAAAATATAAGTTTTCCAATAGCGCTTTCCAATTGGCAGTTCCAATATCTAGCCAAATATCCTCTGTCCTCTTCCTCAAAATGGAAAGAACATGTACCTTTTAAATTTTCATGGTAATATGTGTATTCTTAATACTCTACAAAACCTGGAAACCTGAAAGAAATAACATATTTATAATTTTCTGGGAAAAAAATAATGTTTTGACTGACACTGTTGAAAATTAAAAATCTTTTTTTCTCTCCCGCAGCCTTTTGATTTTTTAAAATGTTTTCATAGTAAATGTTAAAAAAATCCTTTCTTTTTTTCTTTTTTTACAAAAGCAGGTAATTTTCAACTAGTGTAAAAAACAGATTCTACTATTGAAATAAGTCCTTAAGCAAAAATTTGTCAGTGAAAATAAGAACAGGATATTCTCCAGGTCTCTTACCCCACGCTTGACAAGCGCATTGAGTTTATGTTTTAGGTTACAATGTAAGATGTAACCAAAAGTATGTATTCTATCACCATCTGTTAAAAGCAGGTGGGGCAATGTCCTTTATCTCTTCCATGACACATCCCTGATAACTCCCTACAGAAGGATATCTTCTGTTAATGAACCATTCAGCCTCACTGCATGACTCATAAAATTACATCATCCCACTGTGAGATGCTCCACCCAGAGGGAGGAACCAAACATTCCTACCTCGATATAGTCTAAGGTTTGGTATACCACACTCAGCCCTTACCTACTGGGTTCCCAGAGGACAAGAGCTACATCACCACCACTGGACCTTCAGAGGAAGACCAGACCCTTCTTCAGGATCACCACTTCAACAGAACCACATCTGTCACCTCAAGAGAACTGCAGCCACCATTTAATCAGACTGGTACCACTACCCTGCCTGACAGGGTTTCAGGTTGTATCCTGACTCTGTCAGTGCTTTTGTACTACTGCATTTATTTTAAATTTTCCTATTAAATTGTAGTTCTGATTCCAAGTCTCTCACTGGTTTGCTTTCAAACTAGTACAGTTTATTAAAATAATTTCAAGGAAAATAGAACAATGGCATTGATATTCAACATCTTTCTTCTTTAACTACAGCTATGCGCCCAGGAGCTGCTGCATTGATCTCTAAAGCTCAGGCAATTAAATGAAAATTTTTCCTTAAAAACGCCTCTTCAAGAGAGTCTGTCTCTCTTGAGGAGATTTCCACAGGAACAAAAAGGCCTGAACACATCTAAATGAACATAAATAATTGCACCATGTATTTAAAAAAAAAAAAAAGGAAAAAAATAATCATTCAGGGCTCCTTTCATTAAATTTGAGCTGGTCACTTATGACTGCTCTAATGATACATTCTTAACTTCATAATCTAAAGATATTGCCATTGGTCAGGGCAAACCTCCAGTTCTACCTTTCCCTTCACTTCTTGGCATTGATGCTCGCTTTAGTGCCTTTACTAAATATTGACATGAGTATTAAATATGTTAACTGGTCTCAATAAATACAATTGTTTATACAGGTCATGTTTTTTGCTTCTGCATATGATACTCAGGGACATGAAATATAACCTTCAAATAAAATTGATTTATTTCTGAAAATGATAGTATATAATCCAAAATTAATTTTAATTTCAATCTGGATTAAAGATATCACTGAAATTCAGTGTGAGGTTATTAAAAGATTTGATCATCATTTTGAAAACAACTGTTGATATACTGGGAAAGAAGACATTCAAGTCAGGCTGATGTTTTTAACATTGACTAATTTATTTTTAAAGGAACTGAAAAAAGGGATGAAAAATATTTAGATACAATCTGGAGTTTGAATCAAAATATGCTCTTCTAAAAGATCTAAAGACGTTTTTAGAAGACTGTCTAGAGATATTTTAGACGACATAACACAAATGAAGGATTAATCAATCTCAGCTAGGCCATAGCTAAATGAATCAATTTTGCATCCTTTAGTCTACATCTTTTACTGTTCTTGTGATCTGCTTCAGGGAATAATTGCTGAATTATTGGTCCAATTAATGTGGAGCAGTGTGCATCCTCCCCACTCATGGCTAGCCCTTTCTAAAACCTATTTACCATATCTGCACTGCATAGCACTTGGAGCATCGCTGGCTGGGAACATACTCCATAATCTGCTTTGCCTACTTAATGCAAGCACCCTTCAGCACGGCACACTGGCCATCTGCCTGCCCTCATGTGCCACATGCCTGCACCAGCAAGTTTTGAAAACAGCCACAAGAAGCCAAACTCTTTTCAGAGCTCCTGGAGACAGCAGGCTGCACCTGCAGCTGCCACTGCTGCATTCCCAGTGTGATGTGTTACCATCCTGCCAGGTCTGCCACTGCAGACCCTTGTCGGCCCATAACCAAGCTCAATCTTGGGATAGGCTATCAATGATCAAAAAATGCCTTTGAGGAAGAAATGAAAAATGGAGTTGTTGGTTACTTGTGGAGACTCACAATGTTGCACTGTGGCTCAAGGAGCCCAAACCTGGACACAGACCTCGTCTTCTCAATTGCAGAGTAGAAGGATCACTTCCCTGGGCTTGCTGCCATGGTGCACTGCTGGCTTACATACACTGTGCTGCCTCCTGGGACACTCGTGTCCTTTTCTCCAGAGCTGTTTTGAACACACAGTTCCCAAAGGCACAGTTGTGCAGGGTTATTTTTTGCTGACTGCTGCACCACCTGCCTCCCTCACGCACCGTGTTTTGCGCCCAGACGCAGCTCCCACATAACCTGCCAACAGTGACCAGCAGCAGCTCTCCTGCCTGGTCTAACCCCTCCCCACTCTGCCAGTTCCTGGGGGTCTGCAGCCTGGGCAGCATGGAGGAGCCTCATGAAGGAACCTCCAGCAGTACTGAGGGGTGTTGACTCCAGTAATGGATATGAGAATCCCTTGGGAGCCAGCCTCATGCCAGGTGGAGACTGAGGTGAGAGAGGGCTGGGGAAGGCAGGCTGCTGCAGGGGGCTTGTGAAGGACAGCTGGTCCCATTTCCTGCCCCTCTTGGACCTGCCGGATAAGAGCAGGCTATGGGCTGGCCATCTGGGATTGCTTCCAGCTAACCTGTGAGCCTGTCACACCACGGCTGTGACAGGCAGGACCTCCTGACCTGCTGAGGAAACAATGTGCAATAGCAGCAGCACCATTTTTGCTGGTGCATATGCTTGAGGATTCTGAGAGGGAGTAGGGGTGAATGAAGGTTTTTTCACTACTTGCAATGACATTTTGATGAGTCATTTATTTACTTCACTTGTAGCTGACATTAGAAATGATGATTATTCTGTTGTTGGATCTGACCAGTTTGAATTTTGTACATCCAGTCCAGCAAAGAATTTAATTTTTCAATAGAAACATCTATGCACTCACTGGTCTTACTCGTGTGTGTTTATTGTTCAGTGTCTTACAGAGACAGGGACAGCAGCTATTTTAATTTGGTTGGGTTTTTGTAGGTTGGTGTGAGGCTTTTTGGGCATTGCATACTTTCATTTTGGTGCCAGAATTCCAGTCTTCTGGGCCCAATTAGGTTCTCACCTCTGGTGATGCTTGCTTGAATCTTCAATCATCACTGTCTCAAAAACAAAGTGAAAGGACTATTGAAGTGACCTGACTTAATCTGAGGATTTTCCAGCAGCTGAAAGGGACACCTGTTCTCTCAGGCCTTGCTCACTAACAGTGTCAAAGGCTAAAAATCTTTATGAAATAACTATTTGTTTTTCATATACAATATATTCCATTTCAGATACAACTTTGTCATGTAACCTTTCAAATTATGTTGAGTGTTTCATTCTCTCACAGAGTTCTCAAGGTAGTTTCTGTGACACCAATGATCAAATACTATGAGTGACAGTCCGTTACAAGCTTTAATATATTCAGGGTAAGTGGCACATATTGTCACTTACTATAACATCATTCCCTTTCTTTGAAGAACCTCACATGGCCCTCATTTCAGAAGCAGATTTCTTCTATACTAGTAAATAAAATTGGTTATTTTATAAAAGCTTGCCAGCGAATAGGCTGGGGGTGCATAAGAATCTGGGACAAGATACAGCCAGGATAGCTAACCCCAGCTGACCAAAGGGTGATTCCTTATCATATGACTTCATGTCCATCAATAAAAGCCAGGCAAAAGAAAGAGGAAGTAAGAGACTTTTGGAGTTATTGCTTTTGTCTTCACCAGTAACCATTACATATGGATGAAACCCTGCTTTCTTTGGAAATGGTTAAACATCTGCTTGCTGATGAGATGTAGTGAATGAATCCCTTATTTTGCTTTGCTTTTTTGTGTAGCTTTTGCTTTGCCTGTTACACAAGTTTTTTTTTACTTTTACCCTTGTGGTTCTCTTCATCTTCCCACTGTAGGAAGGGACCTAGTGGCTGTGTGAGGCTTAGCTGCCTCCTGGGCTTAACTCACAATAAAAGTTGTTTTAAAAGGAGCACAGGAGTTTAATATCTCAGTAAACAGTGGAATCAATACAGGATTGGACCTGAGGACACTAAAGCAAGTTCTTACTAAAAATGATCTGCAGTGAAATACTCGATATTAACATGTAAATGGTCATTTTTATGTTTCAAAGTTAACAAGCAATAAAATGAATGAAGCAGTTTAGCTGTCTTGCAGAAAATGCAGTAGATTAGCAACAGAATTCAAATTTAAAAAGAAATCTATGTATTAAAGCATTAAATACATTTACTATGCATTATGCCATTCTTGAAAACAGAAAAGCTATCAACATACTTGTTATGTTCTGAACGATTATTCTTACTGTGACTCATGAATACTGTGATTAGATGTCTTGCCAATAACTCAAAAAATATGCAGGTTGTTTACATCTTAAAAATGGTGATATTTTTTCATGTCAGTGCCTCTCTTCATCAGTTTAGTTAAACAGTAAGACTGGACTTCATGGATATGCAATTTGCCAGTGTTTAAAGTCTTAGTATTAACTAAGTCTTAGTATTAACTAAGTGTTAGTATTAACTAAGAATATTGTTCCATTTTTTACAATGTCTCTGGCTAAAGACCCAGGTTATCTTCATTGGAATTCCTGCCAGGTTTTCTTCATAAAATACTCCATAACAAGAAATTTCAAAATGAAGTGTTCTTTGGGGACCTCATAGTCTCCAAGCCCTCATTAAATTGCCATTTATACAATATGCTTCCTAACCACCAGGGTCACTTTGCTGTGAAGGTACATCACAAAGGGAAAGTAGTAAATCTCAGTGAATATTTCACAACCCTCTCTGGCAATTAAAGTTTTAAATGGCATCTTCTCTGCATAGCCAATAAAATGAGAATCAGAAGGCAACTGCAGGATAGCCCAGATAAAATGAGCCCACTGCTGTCTCATAATATTTCACATTGAGAGAAAGAACACATAGTAAACTGAAAGACGGTGTACATTGTTATGGCACCTCACTGTGCAGCAACAAAAACTTCTGTGGAGTTCTACTGACTCATAGGGCAAAATACTTCCAGGAGCTAATTTCAAATACACTGAATATCTTTATCATCTAAGCATTTAGAGAATGAAAATCCATTTTCTTTCTCTCTGTTTGAGAGGTGCAGTCTGTTGCCAGGAATCCGCTCTCTAGCTGTGAAAGACCTTCACTGAATTCAGTCTGGACAATCTCTTCAGTGCTTCCCTTTTCCATTAAACTGGGAAAAGAATTGTATGGTATTTCCAGCCAATTTTTGAAGTTTTCAATCCACTGATCATGCTAACACTCTTTGCAGTAACATCATAAGTGAGTGAGGCTAGAGTTGCAGAAGTTGGAGGGGTGGATGTTTCTTGGAAAAGTACTTTTGCTCCTTGTATTTTGGATATTTAAAAAACGCTACAGAGAACTGTGCCAATGCACCTCTCTATTTTAGTGCAGAAAAAAAGTAAGTCCAACATTGTACCAAATAATTTTACGTCTAGATACTTCTCAAATACTAGATAATTCTCCTATTGTCTGTGAAACCTAGAGACATTTTAAATTACATTTTGAAAAATGGGGAAATTAGGGAGGAAATTCTGGAAATGATTCAGTGAGGGTAGGAAAGAAGGCACTGTCACATATATGTGGATGAATATGTGAAGGATGAACAAATATGAATTTTATTACACAAAAATGGCAAAGTAAAATATGAACTCTTTAAGCTGTTAGTGAAGACCCTTCACCTGTTACTTATTCCAGATATGGTATTTATAATTTCTTATGTAGGGACATTTATAAACTCCTGTCACTGAATATTATCTTGCTATAGCAGTAGTCCAAATGAATTAATAAAAACAGTTATTTACCAGGTGAGAACTTGGGGAAGTCAAGAAGTTAAAAATTTGCTTTTTATAGTATAAATTTAGAAAAATACGTAAACAAGTAAGACTGTCTCAAAATTACCGGCATGTGTCTTGACACTCTTAATGGAACTTAAAAACAAAAATCACTGATATATAAAAATAAAAACTGTTAAGATTTATTAAATATTATGAAGAGATATTTTCTTAGATGGCCCACTTACACATTGTGTATCTCATATAATAAACTTGGCTACTTAAACAACCCATTAAATCATAAAAGCATGTGAATTTTAAAAGTGCTAGATTAAAATTTGGGTTTCATCAATAATTTTTTAATAGCAATCTTGTGTTACAAAGCCTTCTTTAAAATTTCACTTAATTGTGTAATAATGGGTCACTTTTTGGCATTGAAAAAAAATCCCTAACACTATAAAGGCTGCATAATTTTTAAGTAGAGATAATATTAATGAATCTTGAGTCTTTCCATCTGTTACTATTGTGGGAAGCTCCATCATGGATGTGAAGAGGAATAAGATGCTGTATTTTGTTGCTGAGCAGATAGAAGTTACTCAAGACTTGAATGTTGGAAGAGTAAGTCCTATAGAAACTTGCGGTTGGCAGAAAGCTGGTTGTGAGATAAAAATTAAACACAGTGCCTTTTTCATATGACTCTACAATACATTGCTTTCTAGTATTTCATACTACATAGATGATTTATTGCATATAGGTGTTATGGACGCCCCATGCCTAGAAGTGTTTAAGGTCAAGCTGGATGAAGCTCTGAGTAACCTGGTCTAGGGAAAGGTGTCCATGGAAGGGGGTTGGAACTAGATGGTCTTTAAAGTTCTTTTCAACCCAGGCCGTTCTATGATTGTGTGTTTCTATGATATGTGCTCCTAGCAGTGATGATTTTGCCATATTTTTGAAAAAGCAATCAAGCACCTACATTAAAAATCAAGAAACAAGGTAATGAAGTTATGTTTTTCTCTCAGTCATTATGATCACAAGCACCTGTGACAGGTTAATTCCTACAAAAAGCCATTTTAGATTCAGCATACTCTAGGCAAAAAAAATGGAAGCACAAATTCATATAGAAAATATTCTAGTTTTTACAGTTTTGTCTCAAAGGATTAATGACACCTATTTATAAGTGTAATACATGTCGGGGTCTCTTTGAAAACCAGAGATAACAAAACAGACCCACTTGAACTTACTGTGTGTTTTGAACTGCTGTCCAAAGACAGGCTGCAGAGAATAGATGTGTACTGTGCAGGAGTGATAGAGGTGATAGAGGTGATAGAGTGATAGAGGTTTAAGTGTAATGAAAAATGCTATTTCCCTGTAGTCTTTTTCTTCATACAGTAAATCTTGCAGAGAGTGTTGAAAAACACTGTTCCAAAAATCCTGAAACTAACAAAAAAAAAATGCTCAAACTGGCAGGATATTCCACAGTAGAAATAATGAAGGTTTTCTTTTAAAATTATGAAGTTTTGCCCATCTGCATACCAAGCCCTGCAGACTCTGAACTGTCAACACTTGCTGAACTAACAGACACAAGGAATACAGGGGATGAATTTCAATGCAGTAGTCAAACCACAAAGAGTAGTTCAGCACTCTTTACTTGCAAAATTATTTCAACTGTTTTGACCCTTCATTATTGAACAACTTATTATGCTTCTAGTTGCAAAAAAAAAAAAAAAAGGAAGAAACTTGGTAAAAATCAGGAAATTTAATTTTTCTTCATTTTAACCCCGAAAGCATAGATTTCAAAGGAGCCTTCAAGCCAAGTGGCAGGCTGACACACATGCAGAGGCTATTCCCCAGTTGTGTTCCTTTGTCTTTATGCCATCTCACTGACTGCATGTGGATGCTCCACAGCAAAGTAGAAGTTAATTAAAGGCTAATCAAATGTTTCTAGGGCAGCCCTTTCTCTTCCTCTTTCCAGCAGCCTGCTAGTGTGATGTATTAGAGGATAATAAATCCGCTAAGGAGCAGCATTTCTTGGAAAGAATGCAACTGAGTTTGTTCTGGTGATGTTGCATTGACCAGTTCTTGACGTTTAGAGATTAACTTTCATATAAATAACCCAGTTTTATTTTTGTGCACTGGACTTTTACAATAACCTCTTCATGTGCTCAATTCACCAGTCTGAGTTCTTCGAGCTTAGGGAAAGATGTCAGAAAAGACATCTAGGGAATACTTAGTTCTTCTTTAGTTGTCTTTGTATAGAATATGGCAAAAACTCTCTGGCAAAAGTGACCTCCTCTTTGAAGGTGAAAACTCACAAACATTTATTCTGACACCATAGGGTCTTGCGCTTTTGTGACATCCCAAGATTTACTAGTTTATTTTAACAGTTAGGCCAAGAAATATTTTTCAAAATTTTTTTTTCTTTTTTTTTCTTTTTCTTTTTCTTTTTCTTTTTCTTTTTTTTCTTTTTCTTTTTCTTTTTTCTTTTTTTCTTTTTTCTTTTTCCTTATTTTCTTTTTTCTTTTTCCTTTTTTCTTTTTTTTCACATCTTCACCTTTGAAAAGCAAGACTTTAGAAATTGCTCTACCTCTCCATTCCCCAGTTGTAGCTCTGACGATAAATTCACTTATCTAAATTTCATTACCATAGTGGTTATGACTGTGTTAAACACAGTGTCCAGTCTCACAGCCTGACACTTGGGGATTATAAATGTACCACCTCCAAGGAGAAAGCAAAGGCTATCATTGTCATTTAGTGTGACATTAAGTTAGCTGAAGTTGCTCCTGTGTGAAAATGTTATCTTTTGGGAATACCCAGGAACAGTTGGAGAGAGAGAGGGAAGAATTTCTTTACAAAATGGTTAATCATTACTACTTGTGCTTGCCTTTGAGCATTTGAACACATAATTTGGTAATTAGTGGATTTAATTGCTTTCTGACACTGAGGATTAAGCAGCCTGCCCTGCTCTCCACTCCCAGAGCCATTAGTGCGCCTGTTGCCAAGGTCAATTGAGTTCATTTCAGAACTATTTCTCATCTATTTTCCCTCTTAAGAAGTGAGTACTCCAGGATGCCTAAGAACAGAGCACATATCAAGGTCCCATTTTCTCTCTACTCTCTACAGCAGGCAATTTCAAGATAATCATACCCAATTCTTTTACTTTGGAAGCTTTATATTAAGATATATATATTATATTAAGATATCACCCAACAAAGTTTACAAAATTTTCAGTGTTCAGTACTTTTTTCCTGAAACATTGGCAATAAATAATAATTACAGAAGGCATGAGAGAATCACTTGATCATAGAATCAGAAAGCAGAATTCAGCTACAAGGTTAAATCCTGTGAGCTCATGTGGGTTGTTTAACTTTTCTTTAGTTTCTCAAGTCAGGTCTAATTATTTTACTTTCTATTTACCCTATTATTTATAGCTATTTTCATGTTGTTTTCATCAGCCTTGAAGACGCTAGGAACTCAAAGAAAAATGCTGGGGTTTAGTCTTCTTTTTGTGTGAATTTCTGGGATAAACTCATTGAAATCAAATTCCTTATTGCAGTGATTATACTCACATGTCTGCCCATGTGCCATGCTCTTTCATATTACCTAACACACACTGTAGTTTAATGCTCACTGAGTTTCTTGCAGTAACTGAATATCAATATGCTGTCAAATTATACTATTACAAAGACCATTATCCTTACCCTGAAACATATGGAGATACTATCAAAACACAAAGCACTGAAATAAATGCTTTCCACCAGAACAAGATAACACAGATTTTTTAATTTAACTCTCAGAAAACCAGGTTGATTTTGCACTAGGGAAAACTGCAAAGGGTTTGTTATATCAGTGAATCATTTGAAGTGGCACGGACAAAAGACAAACATTCTTTGATCACAGACAGAAAGGTAAAATCTAAGGAATTAAAAAACATTTTTGAAATTCTTTTTTCAAATATGGAGAAGTGATTGCACTCTGGGCTTTTTAAGGAAGTCTGTGGATGGTGAAAATTTAGATGGATTTGGAAAGCAAACAAATTAATGGAAGAAAAATTCATCTTGAAGTTCTAAATACGAAATCCTCACTTCCAGTTGCAAAAGTCCTCAAATGGTACACTGATGGATTCTGGAAAAATATTCAAAGTATTCCTTCTCTTTGTTGCTTTAATTTTTATGCTCTTTCTAGAATACTGTAGGTTATTTTGTTCAAAGAATGCTGATTTAAATGGGCTTGACTCTATTTTCTGGCAAATTACCTGGAAAGGAGTATGAATTTTAAGGTGATTAAATTTTCTCATGACACTTTCATAATAATATAGATGAGGACCATTGTTATGGAATTATATACTTTATAGAACTCAGTGGGATATAAAATAAAAAATTATGTTTTGGGTAGATAGATATCAAATACCATTAATCAAAAATAAGACATTATACTATGTAAAATGATGGTTTCAGAGCTGGCTGTTACCACTCAGGAGTGAGATCATAGGGTTATGACTCATAGCTCTTTGAAAGTATCAGTTTAGTATCATTAGCAATGATGAAAAAGCAATAAAATGTTAGAAATCATTAGCAAAGAAATAGCTAACAAAACATGGTTTAACAGCTTCTTGGATACTGAGTGTTTAACACAGGAAATGAAACTCTGATTAACTTGTTCTTATACCATCATGGAGGACATGACACATCGTTAGATGATGGATTGATTTTTCCCAGTACTTGCCTGTATTTATAATGTTACCTTTGGATATTTAGATCAATTCACATGGAGAATTATTTAAATTAACTTCAAAAAGCAATCAAGAAAAGCATAAGCACAAGTCACCATCGTAGTCATTAATGTAATCAAGAAATACTGAACCTCATTTTAAAATAGTCAGTAGAAATTTTGGCCGCGTGCATGCTGTCTAATTAATGTTACTTCGACCTTAAGTTCATTAGTCTTATGCCAAACTAGGCCCTCTGACAATATAATGCAACTGCTCTGTGTTTGAGACTTGTTGAACAGATGAGTTCAGGCGTTTTAACTACCTGACTGATCCTTGTGATTGTCCACATTGACGCAACTGTTGAAAAAAGTTAGTGTTAGAACAGCCACCTCTGCAAAATGTTGCCCTCATGACAGGAACAGCAGCACATGGCCAGCATTGCGCTGGCGAAGATGGAGGTTGCTGGCCAGAGTTTGCCTTGTAGGTTCCACGAGCTTGCATTTTGACAAGTCTTTACCAGTGTCCAAGCTCTTCTAACTTAAAGCCAGTTTTAAAGCTAATATTGCAGTGGGAATAATCAGATAAATAAAGACTTTTGGGCAAGCTTGACTGTGAGTTAACATGATAACAAAGCCACATTCTTTATAACCAGTAACAAGATATCTTTTACTTTGATGAACTCATGGTTTAAACCATAGATACAAACCTGGAGTTATATCCCAAAGAAGCACTTGGTTGTTAATAATGGAAGCTTTTACCTTTCACTTTAGACACTGTCAGACATATGGTCTGATTAAGGATATTCTTCTCTGTGAAATATTGAGACACACTCCTTCTCTACCCCAACCACTCACATACAGTAGTCTCAAAGAGGAAAGAATAAGAACACTGAAAGAAAAATACCATGCAGAGCATTAGGAGACTCAGCTGATGCCAGTAAGTAATAGTTTGTTTTGTTCCAACGCTTATTTCATACACTAAAATATTTAAGGATGTCGATTTTGTCAATAAATGGATGATCTGATACAATGCCTTTGATGTTAACAACTATTTTTGTTTTGATATCCAAGTTTATAATAGCCCAAGAACCCAAACAAAACATCTCCATTTCTTACGTGCAATTTGGTTTTTAATTCCTCCATCATTATTCTGATTATTGCTCTCATCCTACTAGCTTCTTCACCTTGAGCTAATGTGACATTGCAGTGCTATGGGAAATCAATGTAGCTAAAATTTCTCGTGCTACCACAACAATATTGATTTAGGTGCAAAGACTAAATATCCAATAATAGAATGGATAAAGAGATTAAAGGAAAGAAAACGCATGTGTTTTTGGATGTCTAATAAGTGGTTTGTAAAACTGGGTGAGGTCTGTGGAGTAGGAAAAGGCTTGTTTATTGAGTGCATGTAAGCTGAATAAAGATTTCTACCAACATAATTGGCAGTAGCCTTGCATCTGAACCTGGCTGCATACTCCAGGCTTGACCAAAATGACTAAAGGGACATTCCAGACCAAGTGACATCATGCTCAGTAGATAAAGTATGGAGAAGAGGGAAGAAGAGGGGATGTTTTGAGTAAGGTGATTGTCTTTCCAAACCTACCTGTCCTTTAGGACTATCATTCATGCCATCATTTACAGTTAGGGTTTTGAGGGACACAGAGTGCATGAAGGCAGAAGCACATGGCGGTTTAGTGGTATCTTTGAAGAGATGACCTAAACTTTGTAAGGTCCGCTGGTTAGTTGTACATCTAACTGGATCACACCTTTCATTCTTTTACCCTGTGTTTCCTGTCTTCCTTTGTGCTTGTGGCTTTTCTGGAAACAGTTTATGGCTTCATCTATGTGTTTGTCTGAGTATCTGAGAGAGAGACAATCTGAGGAAATTTGGAAAAACCTAGAAAATGTGTCTGAAATTAGATTGATTTGCATGTAACTGCTTCCCAAATGAAAAAAATTAATACTCATTTTCTCTTACCAGCAGCTAAGAATGAAATTTTCTCCATTTTGCCATGCAAAATTCTTTTTCATGGTCAGAAATAAGATTTTTCCAAACTTGACTTGAAATTTCCATAGTTTCTTTTTAAATTTTGTTGAATGTAAGCTTATATGGATATTACTTGTTAAATATTATGTTGTAGATGGCCACAGTGAATTGGATGGGAAAATTCTCCCTCCTATTGCTCTACAGCATTTAGACAACATTTACTAAGGTTCAACTGATTTTTGCACAGTAATGCAAGAAATTTCCTTAATAGTATTTTATATATATATATATAGTATTATTATGTATGTATTATTATCTATATTTCTATAGAGCAGTTAGGTAAGGTAGAATTCCATGCTAACACAAACTATATTGAATGTATAATATACCTTGACTACTTTAAATTTGAATTGCTAGTTTTAACTAGCAATTAATTTCTCTAGGCCTGCAGGTAGTACAAGCAGCAGAAGTTTGTATTGTTTGGACTGATTAATGTGTTATAAACATATGAAAAGTAACATGTTCCCTTTTTATGTACAAAGCAAAAGGAGTGTTTCCTTTCCTGAAGTACAGCTTTCTGATAAATTCATTTTTAGGACATTATTTAGAAAAGACATCAGTCTTAAAATGCTGCTGCCGTGTTTGTTATTATTCATTGGTTTGGTGAATTACCATTTCCTTCTACTCTCTTCTCTCACCCTTATTTAGAAGGCTATTTATTTATTTTTCCTGTTGGAATGTAGAGAGAATGAATTTACATAGTTCATCTTTAAGTGCAATAACAGTCTTCCTCATGACTAGAAAAGAGCTTTTGCCAGCAGGTTTTGACTTTTAAAATTAATTTTAGATAGAGTTTTACAGCAGTAAAAGTTCTGGGACAGTTCTGATTTTATAAAAGTAGAAAAAGGTGCATCCAATATTTAGGATGTTTTGGATTACTCTTTTTTGCAATTAGTGACACCCTTAGTCTCATGTGACAAGTGTTTATCATAGCAGGCAGACGAAGGAAAATAATGAAAGGAAGCAGTGGGGAAAAACAAACTAAAATCCCCATAAATATTAAGTTTCTTTGGCCAAAATAGGCAGAGAAATGTAAGGATGCCATTTGTTGTGCTTTCTTCAAATGAGACAGAGATAAGAAGAATTACAGTAAGACAAGACTCTCTACCAGCTTAGCTTAAGAAAAAAAAATTATTCTTGCCTTGTTGATTGGTCTTTACTGTCTGCAAATTAAGGTTGGCTGTGTAGTGCAAAAGATTTTTTTCAAAGATAACCAGTGTATTCTATTTGGATAGATATCCTGATTCATTTCAATCTCCTGTTCTGAAGAAAAGAAAAAGATGTGGAAGATAGGCAAGGAATAAAATCTCGCTGATGGGTTCCCATCTTAACTTTCCAGTACTCCTATGGTGCTATAACATTGCAATTTTTTTTGGCTTCCTTTAATAACATCTCTTTTTATTATGCAGGTAATTTCCTAATTAGTATAAGACTCTTCTCCAACTATTATAATCCAATTGAAAACACACCAGTGTCTCCCAAGATGTACTTCATCCCACTTCTGACAAACTACTTGGTTGTCAGTCTTTCTCTCAGGTTTCCCAGCTTGATTTTCAGCATTTAGTATAAATAATTAACCTTGGCATGTTCTCAGGAGTTAAGCAATCAAAAATGTTTTCCTTTTATCATCCTAGCAGCATATAATGCCGTTAGGCCTCCAGAAAATGATGAGTCAAATGAGAGTATTAGGGATTTCCTTACAACAGGAGAATTCAAGCAGCCCAGAGTGAGGCCTGCTTAGAGCCAAGACTGAGACTGCGTTCAGAAATGACAGAGGGGGGGAGCGAACATTTTCATAATATGTACTCTATCAAAATCCTACCCTCCACACAGCCTCTAAATGACCATACATTTACAAAATTTATAACAAACCTTTGGTCTGTTCTAATGTGCAGAAGTGGCTCCTGCAGGTCTAGGCCTCCAGGAATTTGAACTACACAAATATAATCTGATGTACTGAATATGTTCCTCGTCATCATTTTGTTACTGTGAACGTGACAACAGTGAATGTTCTTTACTGACATTAAGCATTCACTTTTTGCCAAATATATTTGGAGAGGACAAATTCCTTCTTTGGTGTTCTTGTAATTTGATGCTTGGGCTTGCCACATCTTAAATAACAGCTCAAGTGTTTTGAGAAGAGTGTGCATTCCTTCTCACAAATCACAGGCAGCATTAAAACTTTAAGCTGTCACCTTAGAAACTCTCAGATGGGTTTTAATCAGGGTAATTGCCAGAACATAGAACCCGTCAGAAGAACTATGGCACCAAAGTGCTTTAAAAGAGAGAGAGTAGAAAACTGTCAGTCAGGAACTCGGCTGTAAAGATTTCTTAACCAGTGCACTTGTTCAAATATGCAGGACTTGATCCACCAAAAGCAAAGTTGCACCAAATGTAATCATTAAGCATTTCCTGGCTAAAAAAAAAAAAGTGTATGTGATAGCCGCTCTGAGTAGTGTTACATCTGAGCTACTTGCATCTTTAGTCCTGTTAAAAGGTTAAAAGATTAGTTGCAATATTTCCCCTGTTACATGATAAATTGGGAAATGGGAAAATCAAGAGATTTTTTTCTCATGTTAATCCACTTGTCTGACCTTCCTAGCACAGAAATAGCAGCTTCCTCCCCCAGCAGCCCAGATTCAAAAGTGGATTAGAGACAAAGCAGCAGAGTTAAGAGCTCAAAGCATCAAAACAGAGCATTTATCAACTAAACATCCCTGTGACCTTGCCTCTCACAGAATGCAAGTCTATTTGCTACATGTCTCTGATATGAACACAGAATGTATACTTTACTCAAAATCAACAGTGTGACCTGTGAAAAACAATTTCTGTTAGCAGGGAGCAAAAGGCAGAGGGTTGTTTTTATATTTTCTAGTGAAATATTAGGCTAAAATTCACATGTCAGGATTAACACAGGGGTGTGATCTTGTGTCTCAGAGCCACCAGACCTCTAGAAAAGTTTTCTCTAATTAAAGTAGCTGTCTCAAGAGATGAATAAATGTGGAACAGCAGAGCATCTGTAGATGTTTCTATCAGATATTTGATACACAACTAGAAATCAGGATAAAGGGATAATATTAATATCATCAACAATTTAATTTTCTCACTGAATACCTACGCTGCTGATGGGAGTATGAAAAAGATTGCTTTTCTGCAGCAGAAGAAATCAAACCTTTCCAGTTATTTAAAGTGTACACTAATTCCTGCTGCTTATTTGAATGTTTCTTCCCTGGCAGGTAACTACATGCTTTTAGGACTGCAGTACAGAAGAACTGCTTTTTCTTCCTCTGGCAATGGTGATCTCTTAGCTTTCCACCAACTGCCAAATCCAAAGGCAATGAAATGTAAGAGCTATCTGTTTTCAATGAAAGGTACTTTGTAAAGACAGAGAACATCTAACATCTAGGTTAGGAGCCTTGCCAAATAATTTTACTGCATCTCTGAATGCAAGTACTTCTTTCTCTCACTGAATCTTGAGCGAGATTAGTGTAGGAGAATCAGGAAGAGAAATTGATGCATGAAAGTAAAGGAAGAGTCTCCCTACTTGAACTTCCACTCAGCAGGAGATGACAATTTTGTAGTGATATCTAATATCATATATAAGTTGTAGGCTGTCTGTGTAAAGGACATAATTTTTTAGTGTTTGTGCAGCATTAATGAAAATTAATCAATGAAAGTAACAACTGTTGAAGAGCTAAGAGCTCCAAAATGAGTAGAGATATGTCTGAACTAAAACGTAATGTGCATCCCTTATTTTTAGACAGTTTCCTTAAAAAGATTTTATTGGAGAAGATATCGGTGTGTGTACTTGATCTTATTTGTTTCATGTTGCACGATCCTGTATCTCAGCCCAGGATCCCCTGGCATGATCAACATTTTTTTATATTCTAAATGGCTTGGGGACACACACAAAGACCTCACACAACAGCCTGATGTAAATGCTACTGCTGCTGTCCCGGTGCTTGCATAGCTGGAGGCAGAGTTTGACAGTAATAGGCTGAATGATAAACATTAATGTTTTTACTCTGAACTGTGCTGCTGAAGGTGTTGAGATCTTCTGGGATCTGCATCATATCGTAAAAGTCTATAATGTCCATGTCAGAGGCATACACTTTGTCTGGTGTCATAAGATGACTCTGGCTTTAGCAACTTGCCAGTAATAACAATATGAACAGGAATCCAAAACAGATGAGTGAAAATTAGCAGAGTAAAACCACTGGCCTTCACATTATGCCCGAGGGAGCTGTTCAAGTGATTTGATGAGACCCTTGGGTATGTCCAGAAGAATTAGAGAAATCTATTCCGTGTCTCCATTACACTCAAAAGTTATGCAGTCATTTTTAGGTAAAATTTTTCTCCGCAATAATTTATGAGATGACACCAGTGAATAAGATGGGTCAAAAGCATTTGCAACACCAGTAAAATAGCAAAAGCCTCCTTTTTCACCTGCATTTAGGCACTGTGTAGCTATATCGAATTTGCCCAACTTCCAATGCTTGAGCTAAATAGCGCAATTTAAAGGTAAGATTGCTGCAGTGGAATTTGGGATTTTTTGAACTAGAAATTGCCACAACCCAAGAGTAATGAAATACATTCTTCAGAACTATCCAAGCCCAAATAGCACCCCTGTCACAGATATTCTGTAAAAAAGTAAGCAAATTGACAGGCGCAAGTATTGGTTTCCAACTCTTCTCTGTAGTTAGAACAGATTCATGTCTTAGGTGAGAGGGAAAGTATCTGTAAAAGTATGAAGTAACACTTTCAGCATGATTAGCCCTGCTTGGTAAGCAGGGCAAAAAGCAAGCTTCTTTTCGCTACATGCCTCCCATCAAATGCCTTTTAGCATTTCAGCTGCAGAAGAATTGCTTTTTTGGCAGACTTGCTCCATTTTCTTGTCTGTGCCAGCTGGCTCTAGTACCTCTGTGGATTGGACAGTATGAACAGCCAGTACTTCCACATCTTCCTTTTCTAGGAGATCTTCTGTCCCTGGAGAGTCACCAGGGTGATTTTATTCTGCTAGAAGTCCAACATATACTGAAGAAGAATGAAGGAGTAAAGCAGCCATATGATGAGCGAGCTGCATAACTCAAGCTTTGAATGCCTGTTCAGGAAATCTGTGGTTCTTGGTCTAAATCACACAGTCTACAGAGTGATGACTTAACACCTGGTGATGAGTAAATCTCTGTAACTGGCAGCGCTTCAGCTACCTCTATAGGAGGTTAATGGCAGAACAATAATCCTACTCCTAGCACAAAGGGGACAGTACTTTTCATGATTATTCCAAACATAAAGAGGTTTCTGTCTCACTGCATGGATAAGTCTGATTATTGTAGTTTTTTATTAGCTGCTTTTAGTAGAAGGTTGATAGGGAAATTCAAAATTGCTTTCCCCCTGATTATCGATATTCTATCTTAGGCTATAAACATTCAGTAGTTTCCCTGTCTAGGAATGCATTTGCCCTTCCCTTTTTCTTTGCATTACAAATCTCTCCATATAAAACACTGCACTATTCTGGGTACACCATTGTGGGAATTTACCAGTCTCCTGGCAATTTAGCAAGTAAATTATTGATTCAAAGACACTTAAAGCTTGTTAAAGAAAAATTCACAATTTGCCAATTTATTGTCTTTGTGGGGTTGAAGTCCACGTAATCAAAGTCTCACAACAATCTCAGCACATGGCAGGACTCACTATGCATCCTGTGAAAGTCACTATACTCTATAATTTGCCTAGAGCATCTCAAAATAAAGGCACAGTTGTTACAGCTGGTAATAGCTGGGCTCTAAAATTGGAAACTTCCTCTTGCACAGGTGGAAAATAACGGATATCTCAGCGTATGCCCAACCTATTAACTAAGCTTCATCCCCTAGCACCTTGTGCTTGTTAGAAGGCTGACACCATATATTTACATCTGAATTAAGAATTATATATATACACATGTTCATAAGGAGCTACTTTATTTGGGGAGCAGAAACCTCTATTTCAGTTATGCCTGACTGGTAGTTCTGACCAGAGTCATTACAGTAGCAGATCCCTTGACTATGTTTCACTGAATGTTTTCCTCTTGCCAAGATTTTCCTGTGGTGTGGAATGCAAGAGGGTAGACAAGAACCTCTTCAATAAAAATGACAATGTCCTTAATATACAGGCTTGGAAAATACCATGTCTCACTTCTATACATCCAAGTGGCTCTATAAATGTAGGATATTTCAGAGACTAGACAAATTGTAACATTTAGTATTCCATAGCTAACCTTCCTGATATTAACATATTGCTCTGCATAATGTTTAATTCCTGAAGTTTTTGCCCCATTAGGAATAGATTGGAAATACAGAACAAGAACCATAGCCAAGTAGAGAAACTAAAGAACAGTTTCATTTTCTAGTGTGCTCGAACAGGAAGATCCTTATTGTGGCGTCTTGAAACCCTCAGCTTTTCTCTTTCTTTTTGCTACTTCACCTTTCCCTTCTCCACTTTCACATTTCTATCCCTCATAGGAGGCAAAAGACACTGTTGTTTCTCCAAAGTGATTGCAATCTCTGTATCATCTCAGATAAGTTACTAGCAGCAGGTGAAAAGAGAAGTGTTGTAAAATGACTTGCCTGTGTTTTGTAAAATAAAATTTGTCAGTGAAGTATGTACTTAGAGTCTACTCGGGGGAATTTCCCCCACCTGTTCTGTTTCCACTCTCAGTCTCTCACACTTGTAGAGAACAAGTACTTACCAAAGGTGCTTTCAGGACTCCTACTCTTGTCTTCCAAAATGTTAGAAGGAAGTCACAATATTCTTGGGCAAGAACTCTGGCCTTGCTGTGTGTTGTCTCCCTCTGTGCCCCTGAGAGCTGGAGATAAAAACAGATCAAACCAAAAAGGCTGACTAAATGCTCTACCATGGCTCAGTCCTATCAGGAATTTTCTCAGCATCTCCAGTTATAGCAAAATCAACTCTTTGGCAGGGCATTTTGGAGACTGTTCCTTCTTCTCATTGCTTTATGAATTTTGGCTTTCTGAGCAAACGAAAGTAAACACCTCCAGGACAGCCAAGGTACCTCTATCCTGTGCTCCAACAATTTAAAAAACTGTCAACTAAATCTTCCAGTGTGATTTCATTCATAACTTCTAAGTGAAGCAGATAAAATTAGTTGAGTAGTCCGAAAATTCCCTTCTCCCATTAAAAACAAATGTTCACAAGCATCAAAGATTGCTATCCTTTAGCAACACACAGAGAGGAGATAGAATAATTTGACTGAGCACTGGTTAAGTAAGACAAAGTAAGGATTAGCTGTCATGAAGCTCAGTTCTTCCTCTAGTTTAGATTTATAAGAAAGGAACAGAAAAAAGGAATATGAACTTTGTAAGAAGCTTTTTTAGAAACTTCAGCTTAGACGAGATATTTATTGGGTATTTGGGAAGTTGGTATTTTGTACACCCGCTTTGGTTTTAATAATCTATTATTTTAAGTATCTAATTTTCTTCTTGCTTCTCAACCATCATAACTTTAGTGTAGACAGTTTTACCAAATTGGGGTTTCTTGTTCCTTTCTTTTTTCACAAGAACAGTAATAAACCTGGTGAGACAGGAAGAAATATAAATTGAGAGAATGGCATCCTTCAGTAGCTGATATCAATTATGGAGGTTTATATTCTATAAACAAGAGTGTTTGTATTTTTCTGCATCTTACATCTCCTGGACTTCTGATTTTTTTAGTTGCACCTTTAAGGACTGTGTGCTTGGAAGCGTGGCAGTTCTTTCCCAGTGTGTACAATAACATTCCAGAGGTATTCAAAGCACCTGTTTGACAGAAAGAAGAAACAGAAAAAGAAGAGAAAAATTACTATTTATCTTATTGGAGTGGTTGGCAACACACTTTTCTTCAAAAACCCCACAACATTATGTTTTACTGAAAGATATCTTAAACACAGTTGTATTATCTTAACATATTAAAATATTATACAATCACACAGTCTGCATTAGGTCTCCTGTACCATTACCTGTGTTCTCATTTCCAAATGGTGTTCAGACTGTTGGAATAAAATCATGAGTGACAATGAGAATAGCTGCTGTCTGATTACAGGGAGAGAGGCTAACATGAAGGCTATCCAAGATGGAGGTTTGGATATGAACTTTTGTACAAAGAGTACTGAAAGTTCTGAAATCTTTTTTTCTTGCTATCACCTTGGAGACAGTTGGTGCCTAATGAAAATATATTGTAGGCTTTAATGTAATAATCACTATGAGACAGTTGCACATTTTTAATCCTTTAAAGATGTCGTTTAAATATTATCTATCCTCTATGAATATTTGATGCTTATTAAATATTCTCTGGAAAAGTAAAAATAACACATTTGTTAAAAGCTTTTGGCAGCAGTAATATAGCTAGAATGCTATTCACTTCTAGAACTAGGAACACATCCACTTTCTGCAGGCCCATCTCACTCTCAAGTATTAGAAAGATAAATTCCCAATGATGGAGGACAAACAATCTGAATAAGGTCAGAGGGAGCAGAATCAGAAGTAAAGCTACAAGGGAGGAGCCATAGGATATATTTCTCACTGATTTCTTCTATAAGAGAAATATGTTGTGAAACATCACTTTAAGAAAATGTGTTCTGTATTCCAAAGAGCTGAAGTGTCCAGATAAATCAACCCCTCTCTCCAGACAGCAGAATATTTGAAAGATGAGATAAAAGAATATAACAGAGTGGTCAAAATCAAGGGTATACCATTAATTCCATTCTCTTCCCTTTCCCTCATCCCACTATACATATGTGTGTAGGTCTGTGCATGCATGCACATGCACGCATAGACACTCAGCCTGACTAGTTTAGTTTAGATACATAAAGTGAAGCTTTCTTAACAAAATCCTCTATTTAACAATTGTAGTGTAAATCTGATTAGTACATATTTTTAGGCCTGTAAACCTTTTGTTTCAGCAATTTTTGTAGCCTGAAACTTCACAGCATAACTGTCATTCAAAAAAGATTTTTATTTTGTCATAATAAAATATATTGTCTTTGTATTCTGATACTATGTCAAAAGGGTTCCCATTTTAATTTATCTAAAACTGTTAATTATTTTGTGTAAGGCTGATGTGACCTCTGTTCATTCCTCTGTAAGGATAACAAAAAAGCAGTAGTTTTTCCATTGTCTGTTCAGTGACTGACATCTTTCTTACTGAATTATTCATCTGCCCCCTGCTTTTAAAATTGCTTTCTCATGAGAGATTTTCATTCCAAGCAGAGTAGCAGTGTTAAGAATTTCTTAGGTGTTCTATCAGTTAAGGATGTTCCTTGTTTACAGTCTTGAAGAAGCTGTAACAAGCTTTAATACTCGCAGTCATTACTGAGAGTCCTGAGTATGCAAATGCAGCAAAGCTGTTATTCCTCTCTTAACATTTCCTTCAGGGTTTGTACTGTGAGTTAACACTTGGTTATATTAGTGAAGCCACGGAAATGATATGTTTACCACTGCAGATCAGGAAATGTATGGTTAAGTGTCAGTTATTAGCTTAGTCATAAACCCCCTTTGCAACATCAAAAAGTGATATTTATCACCTTAGGAGAGGGCTAATTAAGCTAGAGGACTTTGTTTAAATTCCCAAATAGCTTGCAGTGCATGAAGGTCCCTTGTGCGTAATCCATTCTGATTCAAAATGCTACAGGAAAACAAGAGCAAGACAGAGACAGAACTGGAGGAGCAATGGGGCCATGGATTAAAGGCATATACATTATTCAAACCTTTCTCTGTCTTCAGTGGAAAATTGAATTAAATGTTTTTGAGATTTCATTGTTGGGATATGAAACTAAGTTCTTCCTTCCTGGAGAGGCAAGAGTGTCTTGACAGAATGGTAGCCAGCCATTATGAGAGAGGTATATAAGTACTGGAATTAAGTGAATACTTGTTCTCCTTATAACTTGATACATAAACAAGCTGGGACCAGAGAAAGCTTTTTTTTTTTTTTTTTAATGAACCTTTTATCATTCAGATTTCTGAAAATCATGTCTCTGTTCTGTAGGTGTATACATATGTATATATATATGAGTAGTTATGGCTAACAACTTCCACCAGTGAGTGCAGCCATTCTGATGTGATGCTGGAATTGCAGCTGCAATGAGCCATACAAAGGCTTACGTGTGGATTTGGAAAAGAGAGTGGCAGTCTCAGAGTGAACACAGGAGCCCCAGAGAAGTAAGAGGAATCAGAATCCATGCTGGGCCTGGTGTCCAGAAAGGACAAGTGGTACCACAGATTTTACAGCAAGTAATTGCAAATAGAGAAATAATCGGATATTAAAAGTCTTGTTGATATCTCTGTATAGCTTTAGTATAGCTCTGATAGCTTTACTAAAAAAGGCAAGTTAATTCTTTCACATGAAGTAGACCACCAGATTTTCAAAGGGGCTATAGAAATGACTGGGTTTCTGACAAGATGTGGGAAAAAATTGAGATACCACCAGTCTGAAGGGTTTTGAAAAAATACTCTATATACAATCAAGAGTTGAGAAAATGCACATTTATTTATAATAGCAAGAAGCAAATAATCCATGGGATCCAATTCTGAAAGCAAAATAATTACTTCAGTTGGGAAGGATATATATGCATACAGATGCGTACATATCCATGCATGTGTATGATATAAAAGTGTTGACTACTTGCCTGCTTCAGATTTTTCCAGTCTGTGAGCTACTTTATTCATTAATAATTTGTGCACTACAGCCAGTGTATTGTCCCTGTCTTGTAGCTGAATTGGTCAGCTTTCTGTATAAGTGTTATTATACATGTGTTTTGACCTTTTATCAGTTTAACTGTTGAGGAGAATCCCAGCTTTGCATCTGCTCATGTCTTTGCCCTTTATCCATGGAGTTACATGTACTTTCATCTTTCTTTACACAAAATTTAATTAGTTTATTATCACACAGTAATCTCTATTGATTTGGTTCTTTATGTTTTGATTGTGCTGAGACAAATATCTTCTCTGCTTGACTGCTACTTGCATGTAAACTTAACTACCAATTACTTTTCATATATTCCCTTCCTTTGTTCTTAACAGTGACTGAGAACAAAACCTGTCTTCTTTAAAAATGTATAACTATTTAGTTGGCTTTAGTTAGGACTCATGTTGATGAAAGTTCACTACTTCTTTGTTTAAAAAATAATTCTGTTGGCTTTAAAGGAATTTTGAGATATGATTGCTTACATTAGGGTCTTATTATTGTAAATGAGCCCACTGGAATAGTAGCTCAGTTCATTTTCAGTGCTTAAAGAAAAGAAGCTGAATAACATTAATGTACTTTCAGAAAGTTTTGCAGTCTCTTGGACTAGGTTAGGAACAAAAACTGCTGGATTGTTGATACTTCAAGGCAATGTAAATACTTCTGTTAATTAAGTGATTCAACTGTAATGAGCATTCTGTAAGATCACACTTAGGGCAAGGGGGAAAAGGAAAAACAGGCACAAATATCCTAATCTTTGGGAAAACAAGACAATCTGGAGATAAGAGAAATTAGAGGAAAAAAAGTAAAGGAAAAGAATAAAATTTAATTCTGAAGTTCAGCAAGGCAGTGGAGTTTCCCATATGTTGAAATAACTTTCAAATGCTTTCAAACACAAGTCTAGGCTGGGCATCCTTTCATTACTGTTCCCTTTGCCCTCCTAGTAGAGCTACCCTTTTTCCTTGTGAGAAAGATAAAATTCCTTAAGAGCAGCTGGAACTGTGGCTGAAAATGAGTACTTTTCTGATATCTTTTGAGATGACAGCAGCACTTCACTATACTTTGTTATGAGTTATAAAAAAGTAACTCCTGGAGGTGGAATCAACAGTAGCTAGCAATTTAGTGCAGTAGAAGTAAGTCAGTAGACAAAAAAAAAGGTGTAGAGGCCCCTACACCAACATTACAGGCAGTTTGGGATACTTACTTGGGACTAGACCTATTCTTTTCTGCTGGATCAGTCACTCTCACTATGCAAAAGGCTTGCAATTATCCAAAACACAAGTCTTTGGTTGTAACTCTTCTGTCTGTTGGAAAGGCTGGAAAATGTGGTGCACACTCAAACCAGAGAATCTTGTTAACTCCCTCCCAAAAGAATCTATTTAACATGTATCAGAATTTCTCTGCAAAGAGACCAACACAAAATAAACTGGGTTAAGTGAGAGTTTTATTTCAAAAGCACACTATCACTGCACTAAGTCACTTTCTGTTCTGTCTCTGAATATCAAAGTTATGACAAAAAAATCTTATACAAATGTTTTCTCATTTTGACAATGTTTTTCCAGCTTTTGCACAGTTGCTGGTATAGGAGAAAATTAATTTCAAGCTGGTTGAAGAAACCCTCTTCATAACCTTCTGTGAACGACATGTTAAAGAAATCCACTCCAAGTTTTAGTCTTCTGGAGAAAACTAAGAACATTACTAGGTTCTGTTTGGATGCCCATACCACATAGGCAGGATCAATAATGGGGATAATTATTTTAATACTCAGCCATAAAATATTAACTCAAAGAGCAATTCTGTTCGGATAGATTTCCAAATCCTTTCACTGCTGTCTCTTCTGAAGAATTATATCCTATTTTAGTTCAGCTGCAGTTTAACACATAACTGCGATAAGTAAATGAGCTGCAACATGCCTTCTTTCCCATTATGTGTGTCCAGAGACATTACTGTTATCAAAAAGTTTCTCTCTACGGGGTATTACCCCTACCATCAGGGAAAAGAAGTGAATTTTGTTTGGTCACAGTATCTTCTTCTGAGAAAACTGCGTTGTTTTGTTTGTTTTTTTCATTTGGATTGGAAATAAAGCATGAATCTTCAATTATTTGTAATAGTTCATAGTATAGCATATATAGACAGCACCAAAGACACAGTAATGCTCTTCCAAAATGAAAAGGTCTTTATCTCAAATTGCTTCTCAAGCCTTTTGAGAGAAAATATGTAGCCAGTTGGAGCTATATATTAAGACATTTCTATTTGTCCTTCAACTACTTCATGTCGGTAATACTTAAGATTCTCTGACTGAATAAAAAAATTGCATTATCAAACTGAGCTATAGGCTTGTTATGAGCTCACGCTGTTCTATCATCGTTCTAGTATTGAAGAGGGAATCAGATGAGTATGAAGTTTATTAATCAGAATGCTACAGATTGCCTAAATACCTCTGAAAGATACTTTATTTTAAAGTTTATTTCATTTCTTACAAAGCTTAAAACTTCTCTACTGAAAAAAATGAGTTCACTTCAAAATGCCAGATAAGGAAGTGGATGAATACAAAGTGAGATGTTGCAAATGGTGCAGGATGGCACCACTGCACTCCCTGGTGATATCACACTGCTGCTATTCACTTCTTTCACCACAGGACAGGGGAGGGGAAGGCACAACTGTATTATCTTAGCTGTTGTGATATATTAAGCCTGACATGCTGCCAAACCCCATGTGTATGAATAAGTTTCTCTCACTGATCCCCAATGGCACTCAGATGGGTTCATTGGTAGATCGTGGCAGACATTTAAATGTTTGAGTTGGGCAATTTGAGATGAACTGTCATGATTCATTATCCCTATTGAGGGAACAGTGCCAGGAAGTATCTGGCTGATGACTTGAGAGACACCTAGTAAGCAGAATAAAACCCCAACTCACTCACCAAGTCTCGCAGCATTGCTGAGGGGTCTAAACCCAATGACCAATACAACACACTGCCACTTGTAATAAGCCAGGAATTAAAAGCTGTCGTTAATAGGGACTTAAACTCAAAGGTTGGCAAACAATATGTTCCCAAATCACAGTCTATCACCAGCTGACAACTACTGCCTGCCCCTCGCCCACAGGGTGTATCGGCGTGTATGTAAATGCAGATTGGAAGACAATGAATTACTGGTTACAGGCATAAGCAGCTCCTGATTTCTTTTAAAATGTAGGGTTTTTTTCATGTCCCTGCCTTCTTTTAAGGAGCTGATTGTTGACAGCAGTGCAGAGCCGAGCCATTTTGCAGTACTAAGTAAAAACTTTTGACTGAAAGGGTCAAGGTGACAATGGAAAGACTGACTGATTGCTTTTGAATCCAGCCTATGTATTCTGTCTTCCTCTGAATTCTAATCAGAATTCAATTTTCTTACCTTCTATTCTTTCTCAGGTAATACACAGAGTCTTCAGTGTAGTAATAATAAATCCTTATACAAATTTCTAGAGGTTTTAGTGTCCAGAAGTCTGATTATCACAGAATGTTGTGCCTCTATATTAAAAAAACCCCAGCCGAACAAACCCCAAAAAGTTCTTTGATAGAACAAGAAGAATGCTAAAATTCTGGGGGACAGGAATTATACTTGATTTATAACCTAATATAAGGAGAAACAGATACACACATCTACCCTCCCTTTTCTTTATGAAGGAATGCCTTTTAAGAGATATTTTTTGTTCCATGATCGCTGGATAATCAAATGTCTCAGGTTTCTTTGCCTGCTATTGTAATTGCAAATATGTTTACATATTTTTGTGAAGAAATGGAAGGACCATTTTTACGCAAGTTCTTCCAAAGGTCTGTAATTAACTATGTTTTGGCAGTGGGACTGAATATACCAGCTAAAGGTTAAGCTTTGTAGGTTTACAGTTCCAGTCATATTTGCAGGACCACTTTGGTCTCTTTACTCTGCTGCTTAGTCTTGCCACGCATTGTGGAATGTTGTCAGCTGCTTTTCAGAGACTCTAAAATAAACTATGTTTCTTCAAAAAGTATTTTCCTAAATCTCTTATCTGCCATTTGTCCCCTCATCTGTAGGCATTTATTAAAGACGTGTCAGCATGAATGTTTAGAGATGTGATTATTTAGCCTTTTTGGTGGAAGAGAAAACAGCTAAAAATACCTGAGGAGCAAATCAAATGCAGCATTCTTTCATATTTGGATGAATACTTACATTGTTGGAGAAAATGAATTTTGTGACCTTTCCTACTACTATCCTTTGTTGTGCAGCATTCAGTATGAATGGTGTTTTTTGCTTTGAAGGCACATTCAGTAAGTCAACATTAGGGTACCCAGCTGCCTGAGAGCCATGGTGCGGAAAAACAGAGGACAATGGCTGTCAGGGATGAAATGCCATTGCAAAGCTACTATGGACAAAGGTATAATTATGTTGTATTATTATTCTTTCATGCATCTCCTAGTCTATAAGTGTAAATACACCCATTTATCTTGCCTGAATAATGCTTTCATTTGAAAAAGCTCTTAAGGAATCCTCTCATCTCTCATTTCTTGTTGTGGCACAGTGATTTGATGTGTTTATAGACAGTACGATTTGGCTAAATTGAAATCTGTAGCCAAAATAAAGCTCATTGGGACCTGAATTTGTATTTAATACCTTTCAGTATAATAAGAAGGAGGGTTTAATTAAGGCTTTATGATGATGTGTGTGTTCAAAAAAATGTAATATAGAACAATTTCAAATTTTTATGTTGCAAGAAATATACTACATGACAAAATGCAACCTGGATAAATAAATATCTGGATAAATACTTGAAGTTTTAAATGTGTTTTTTTAAATAAGTTGATAGATTCAAATATTGTCTTGTAAATTTATCATCATATTCTTTGTTTGTTTGTGGTTTTTCTTGCAAGAAACGAAACATGCATTAGGACCCATTAATTAGGGACTTCTTTAAAAATGCTGATTCTTTGAATATCAGTATGGTCTAGAAAACAGATGATTACTTTTTATCTGGGAAAAAACTCAAAGAACAAAATGTGTACCAAAGGTAGTATGCATCAAAGTAAAACTCCTCAAAGTGTAAAAAGCTTGACTCTGAGCTGTGCTGCTTTGTGATGTAATTAAGACAACAGCATATGAGGTCCAAGATGTAGCATTACAATTTGTGCTTGATAAAACTGGTTATCTGCGTTTTAGTATCTCCTCTGTGGGTACTGAGCCTTACAAATGCTATCAATTAGTGATATAAGCAGCAGAAAAATAGAAAAAAAGATAGATAGACTATCTTCTAACTTATTCTATAGAATCATGGGAAAGTTTAGGTTGAATTTGCATGTATTTATGTTCTGTCATACCTGTGATTAGATGCAGCATTAATTTATCACGTGTGTGAAAATTTGACATACCCTTGAAATAAAAAAAAATCAATAAAATAAAATTAATCCTGTTCCTTTATATCTGAAGTCAGGAATGTGAAGCAGACTTCAGCTCAATCATCAGTTTAAATCAGATCAGATCAGAAAGAATCAGAAAGACACCCCTGGATGGTTGCTGTAGGACAGGATTTGATAGTTTTGAAACCAGTTTCTAAGGAAAAGATATTTCACTTTCAGACCACACTAGGATAACTAACACTGATTGTTACCCATTTTTGCATTGTCAGAAAAAAGACTGGGAATGGAAATCGCTTATAAAATCAAGTGATGCTATACATAACCTGCAGAGATCCTACTTTTAGACCGTGGTACTTCGTAAGTAGCTACTTAGGAAAAAAGCTTGTAGTGATTCTGGATTTTGTACAGACAATCCATTGTTTAGGACTGTCAGCTCAGAAGCACAAGAAACTATGCTAAGAATTTACAATTTTAGCTGTAGGCAGAAACTGAAATGCTCCCTTTTGGAACAACTACATTATTAGAAAAGAATTTAAACAGAAAAATTTAGAATCTGTTCCTCATCTGTGAGGTGGGTTAGTGTGTGGGAATGTGATAGGGTTCATTCAGACTCCAGTTTTAGATACACTGTGGCTAGGTCAAGTTTTACCATGTGTATTGTGCAGATAATAAAGAGCAATGTTCAGGATCAGACTGGATAAGAGTGTTCAAGAAAAAAAAATGAATGGGTTTTATTGTTCCCTAAATAAATGGAGTACAAATTGGAGAACAGTTCTGACAAGACAAAGGACTTCCTGTTTTATTCTCTTTCACCTACATGTATGAAATATGAATTAATGCATAGCTACAAAGATACTAGCTTTGGGGTTTTTTTCAAATGAACTTAGAGCATCCATCCATCCATCCATCCATCCACCCACCCATCCATCCATCCATCCACCCATCCATCCATCCATCCATCCATCCATCCATCCATCCATCCATCCATCCAAAACCCTCCTCTATTCTTCTGTAATCAGCTTTGTGTTTTCATGTCTGTTTCATACACTCAGTCATTTGGACTGGGCACCACTCCTCCAATATGAGAGTCTTGTTAAGTTATATAGAAGTGGCTGGTACAGGAAATATGCCATAGATTATAAAAGAAGGCAGGAATTTATATCAACAAACACAACGGGGTGTTTGTTACTTTCCAAGCAAGTAAAATGTGTCTTGCATCTTTTTCTCATTATTTTTTCTTTCTCACTTTCTGATCACTCATTTTTGTGAGTAGAGAAGAAAGTTATCTCTGAACAGCCGGCTAATTCAGTTTTGATTTGCATCTAAACTTTTCTGATTTAATTTAAATCAATAGTTGCTTACCAGAGGGCTGATAAGGCACTATAAAATTGATTTGCAAAACAAAATTATGTTTGACATAATTTGAAGGTTTCTGACTGTCAGTTATTTTGTGGGGTGTCCTACCTAGCCACAAAAATGTTTAATCAAGATTCTTTACCACGGTTGATTCCATCTGTCAGAGGATTTAAATCATATGTCCTGACTATGCAATAGTATGGCTTCGGGCTGAAAAATGTAAATGTGTTTAATAAAATCAATTCAAATCCTTTTTGTAGGCCTCAGGATTACTAAAAGCAAGACAAATCCTCCTCTTAAATGACATCTTAAGGTCTCAAGCTCTCTGTTACAATATTATGATTAGTATATAAAATTCCATTTCATTCAATAATGAGTCTAGCTAATGTAGGCAGTAGCCATGATTAGATGCACACAGAACTACTCAGATTTGTCATTGTTTTCTTGCTCCTTTACTTGTAACATTAGTAGCATTGTTTCTTTTCATGCAGTCATGATTATTTGTGATATTAGAGCACAAGTATCTGGTTCTTGTTCCTGTTAATGAAACTCCAGGTGACCAGGAAGTGCTGCAGAGTGACAGCAGTAAATTCCTTGGTGGCCACAGGTTTTTTAGAATGCAAAATAGTCAGAAATAGGGCACTTAGTGAAAATGGTCCATTTTCGCTTAAAAGATACTAGATCTAGACACAACTCTTTCATCTACAATGTCAAGAAATAAAAAGATGGGATATTTAAAACCAGATTATTGTCATTTTGAAGATCCACTGACAGCTATTTCAGTTATGTTTCAAAATAAATCCTTTTTCTTCTAAATCTCAAGTGTTAAACAGAAGTAAACACAAGTACCTTGGATGTCCTGTGTGTGAAAAGTGCTCAAGTTTCACACTGGTGTGAAATAAATATATCAAGATGTTTATCCTTTGGCAACATTTAGTTATCAATATAACAGCTAAAGCTGTAAATCACTAGGTATTGTGTAAGTGTGTATTTAGCCCATATAGCAAAGTTATATACTAATAAAAAATGTTGGAATGTACTCCTGATTTTTCTCACTCAAGAGCTATACTCATAGAGAAAGTCCCTTCCAGTTTTCCCTGTCATATTGCACAGATTTAAAAAAGAATCTCTGTAATTACTGTTTTCCAAGAGATGAAACAGAAAGAGATGCCAAAACACTTTCTAGGTTTTAATAGATACAACCACAAAGTCTTTGGTAAAGTCAGAAAGAAGGTGTTTTCAAAGTCAGAAGATATCTACTCCAGTTACCAGACTGTGCCTTTTGCTATTTTGTTAACACTATGCTCAATCTCATGTGACAAAAAATCGAATGGCCAGCTGGATTGCTTAAAAGCCACCTTTATGCTTACAGTATAAACAGTGATACCATTATTAGTGCCTAATAGCATCTATGTCAAGGGCCGCACTGTATAACTGAAGAAGCAATATAAAATCCTGTCTTGTACCACCTTGCCACTTCCAGGTCATCCTAAACTCTCATTCAATCTTCCTTTCTTAACCTAGTGAAGAATAGATACCTTCATGCTCAGAAATTAATCTGCTTCCCTCTCAGGGGCTACCATCGCTGAGAGAAGCTCTGTAGTTCTTGAGGTTTGACAATTCCCAAAAATTTCAAATCAGGGAGGAGCAAGATGTAGCATGGTAATATTTTTATTCTTATATTTGTGTTTGTATTTGCAATCACATTGAGTGGAATTCTCTCTTTCTCTCTCAGACAATATCTCTATACTCTAAATTATGTTTAAATACCAAAATGTTATTTAATGTAGCCAGAGGGGGAAAAAAAAGGATAACCTATCCCTGCCCTGAGTTCAGGAATATTCTTTGAGCTATGCCACAAGACTCACACAGACATGACTAGTTTTTATAATCCCCTTAGGCAATGCTGAAACTATAAACATGATGGGAATGAAATCTCACCCTGTGTATCTAATGGCACCAAAGAGAGTAACTAGAATTGGTGCTGACACAGTATTTGGCTTGTGTTAAAGGTTTAGCATACTACACAAATCCCTGTGGCTTTTAGATCATTAGAAGAATCTGTGGTGAGAGACTGCCCCAAAATACATGCTAGTGAGGTGTCCACTGGTGCTATAAAAAAGCTTGCAAACTGAGGTGCTTTGCTCAGTTTCGACAGGGCAAATAAAATACAGGAAAATACAGGTTTATGCATAGGCCTAACTCTTGTTTAGGCAGTAAAGGTAGAGCATGGAACAGTGAAATGTATATGAAAGCAATATAAAATGTATATTAAATTAATATATTAATAGTTAACAATATTATTAATTAGTTTCAATTAACAAATCAATTGATTACTAATTTAATTTTAAATTTAGATATACAAAGATATATTAATGCATGACGATGTGAGGTAGCGATTGTTAGATATGTGTGTGTATATATATCCATATATCTATATCTATATATATAAGCATACACATATGCATGTATCTGTGTGAATATTGCCTAAATTTTATGAGACCCATTTACACTGACACACAGTGTGAGTCCCTTACAGAACTTTACTTTCCTCCCTGTTAACTGATGTAAAAATGGAAAAAAGCCACTGAAATTATAAGTTACTGAAGGATTCAACCAAATCAAGAGTATGAAAATCAGACCCTGAAAAATAGATGTACTCATAAATCAGAACTTCTCTCTCTTATTCTGTATAGTTAAAAATTCTAGCATTAAGAAACACTTTGTTACAAGCGAAAGGTATTCTAAGAATACAATAGTTTTCAGAAAATATAGATTCAAAAATATTAAACTTATTATAAGAATCATTTTCAGACAAATCATTTCTCCTTGAAAATATTTCCACTGAACAATTTTGACTGGATTTTCTTTCTTGTTTGGATGTACACTACATGAGGAATTGCTTTTTCACTTCAGTGAAATTTGTCTACCTGCCAGGAAATCTAATTCATTTGAGAAATACTCAGCAAAATTTGTCACTCAAACATTGTAATTACAAGGAAAGCAATTTATACACTAACAGACAGAGACTTCAAAAAGTTTGCCATTAACTTTTGTGGATATTTGTTCAGATTTAGTGCAGGCATTTCTTACTTTTCTGCATTCCTATATGAGGATTTCTTTATTTCCCCCTTTCCTGTGAAAAATGTCTCCTATTTTTGACATTCCTCATTGCTTTCAGTTTCTTTGTTTACTTGCTATTTTATCTTTGCTATGAATTTTTGTTACTTGGGTTGCTCGAGCATTCAAGTAATAAGCCTCCCACTGTTTTTTTTTTTAATGACTTCTATAATTCATGGGTTTAGGCAATATCAACCATGTCCCAGTTAACTATAAAAGTGAGTTCTTACTCATTCCTGCTCCCTTTGTTTAATAATAAAAGTCTAAGTTCAATGCAGCCCTAAATCCTGAGTTCAGTTTTTGTCCCTAAAGTTAATCAGTTACCTTGCCAGCCATACCAGAAAATTCCTGTCAGATTGAATTATCAGTAAATTGAAGGTCAGCTGGGGTTATTGCTTTATATTTATACTTTCATGTGTACTGCTTAGTGATAGTTAGTCTCCAGCAGTTCCCCAGGCTTCAGTACATTCCACTTCACTCAGTTTGTATGTTTCTTGACAGGCATGAAATGTCCTTAAGGATTAGTAATTAAAGTTCGTTTATATATTATTGATAATATTCTATATAAACAAAAGATACGATAATTCAGAGAACGAGTGTACAATGGTGTACCTAATTTAAATGCTCTAAGATATAGTTAAGAGGAATTCAATTCAAGTGTTTATGAAAATTACCCAACACATATATAATTCTCTACTGCACATGCACAATGACCTCATTAGCATGAACAACTGTAGCTATTTTTCAAAAAAGTGTGCACAACTATAAATATTTGTAACCATACAAAAAATGCCTGAAATCAGTTCTTCTGGTGAACTGAGGTGCCTTCCCTCTTTCCCATGAATGTTTCCCTGCTGAGATCCTACATGAGATCACTGTCTCTGGTAGTAAAAAGTGTCTAGAAAGGTAGGTGGCTGACTGTGAATTTCCTGAAAATGAAGGAATCCACAGGAAGTGTAAAGAGTGTGCTGCTCCCAGTACAGCACATACCAGCTCATATTGTAATTGTCATGAACCAGAATGTAAAGGCTACAATTAGGGTACAGGCAAGGGTGAAAATTTCAAAGAGCTTCTTGTGTCACAATATTGAAAGTATCTAGAGTGTCCTAAATTTCAGCTGAGACAGGCCATCTTTCAGACTCAGCCTCCTCTCTGTTGGATGTAGCATATTCATTATGCATCTTGTCCATTCTGAGGATTGAATAGAGCCTGTTTAAAGTCTTATTTCTGTGTAATTGCTGTCAATATTTATTAAACCTCACTGCAAAAACAGAGCAGGGCAGGGAAATCAGCTTCACTGGTGACAGCCTGAATTAAATAGAAAGAGGTAGTAGCCAGCTTTATGCTATATTTCTCATTTAGGGCTAGGTTTCAATTTAAATGCTGCTAAGCAATTTAGATGACCTCTAAAACAATGGCAACATAGCTGCTGAAAATTGAAATATGGTCCACAATTTCATATTTTTATTATATTACCCTAATTTGAACCTCATAGTTCAGCTTCTACCTCTTCCCTTTGAGACCTTGTGGAATCAGACCATAGTGATAAAAAGACAAAATGGCCATTTAAGAGAAGAATGAGAATTTTTTCTGGAAAACATTTCTGCAGTCATTGTCTACTGCAGCCACAGGTTTATGCTCTTGGGAAACAGTGCTCTGCCTCCAGAGCTCTTATCTCAGGAGAACCACAAGAACCAAAATTGATCAATGGGACTTTTTTCTTTTTGCCTCTGCACACCAGCGTTGAGGGCTTTTATCTTCCTCCTTTCTAAGACTATTCCTTTGAGAAAGTTTTATCCATCAGTGGCTAAATCTTAGATGATGTTTCTGTAAAAATGCTACGCTGAGCCATTAACAAAACAGCTGTTATTTCCTTGAGCTCTCTCAGCTCAAGCTGCTTCATCCCACCTCAATTGATTCACAATTGCATATGGAGAGGGAGAGCTGTGGTCTTTAAAAATTCCTTCTTCTGAATCCAGTACTGCCTACAATTTCAATTCCTTCAATTGTTACTTTTTCCAACTGCCTAACTGTTTTCAACAGTTGTTAAAAATTTCATTGTGTTTCTATAGTTTCGAATTTCCCATGGTATTCAAATATTTCCTCTTGAATTTTTTTAACAATTTTGGTCATTTTTCTCTACAATTCTATATGTCTCATAGTAGCTCTTCTTTTGGAAAACTCTCGAGTTCCTTAAACTTTTTAAGTGTCACTAATTGATAAACTTTTGCTAGAAATATGGAAATGACAAATCCTCTGTGACAGAAAATATACTGCTGAAAAAGTCCTGTTCTTTCTCTCAACAGTATGCTTTATTATGGCCATGAAATAATAAATGTCAATTGTATTTTCTGGGGAAATTGAGGAGCTGAAAAAGCTTAAGAGACTTTATCAAGGACACAAAATGAGTGTGTCCTAGTTTTAGGACTAGAAATAAACATGCATATCTTAGTTTTCTGAATGAAACCTTAGTTACAGTCCATCTGTTCTGAGAAGAGGGCCTTAGGAAGTCATATCAGTGAGAACTTTTGAACTCAAACAGTAAATAAATGATCATCAAGACTCAGCTGAGATCCAAATCCAGAGGTTTTACTGCAAATTTTGGTGCATAGGAAAAAAGGAAAATGCCTGCATTTTTGATCATATGGGAAGTTTATAAATCAGGAAGCTAGAGAAGAACAGGTTTGATTCTCACATATTTTGGATGCACACTGCAATCACAGGGAGAGAACTAAAGTAGAGTCGGGTTAGGTGATTACAGAAAGCTACTTATTTATTAAAGATAAATGGTCCAAAGAGAGGGTTGGAATGGACTTCAGGGTGTCGTTCTTTTCACCCATCTTGAACAATGCAAAATAGATAAAACTGCACTACATAATAAACAATCAAGTTTATTCTTAAAGGTAGTTAGCAAAGGAAATTTCACATCCTTTATAGTCTGTCTGGCAAGGTTTTCATTCTACTGCTTCACTGGAACCAAAAATAAGGAAGTAAAGAGAAGCTTTTGAGAATGGATGTGAGGGACTCTTTCCATATCTCTGTCAGTTAAATTTCATGCATAATCACTAAGGAAAGCTATCCTTCTTGTGCCTTAATTAAACAGCCCTTAAGGATGAAGTACCATGAGGGACAAGGTCATGGTGAAAACTGTAATTATTTCCTAGAGCTATTGATTTTATGCTAATGATTTTAAATGATGCATATAACTTGCATCTAAAAATCTTACCTGGAATGGCAGGTGCTATTTTGGGCTTTCTGTGTCACTTGGGAGAAGGCTTGTTTGGACATATTTCATCCTGTGTGTCTACACTGGTTAGTGCAAAGGTTGGTGTGCAGGAGAGGCAGCTCAGTATCAGGTCAAAGAAAAAAGTTTTTACTTTTTAGGTACTTTTTAGTTTTAGGGGAACTGAAGTTGGAGAGAAAGGAGAGAAGAGAAAATAAAAGAAGTGAAGAGAAGGAAATAATGTGTAAACCAAGCCAGAACAGAATATCTCTGTATACCCACTGAATATGAAAGGTCTTTGAAATCAAGACTGGTGCATGAAACAGTTTCTCCTAGAAAATTCCCAAGACAGAGCTCATCCCTGAGGTATCATATATCATGATTCCTTTCTTGTTTGTGTATCTTCTAAAGGCCTAGCCATGGAAAAATATATTCATCTAAATCTTACAATATATTTTATCTTCTTGATGTTTACCTTCATGACTTAAAAACTATCAGCTGTGCATATATTCTCCAAAAATTGTGTACTTCACAGTCTTTAAGGTTCATGAAGAAGGCAAGAAATCTGTGTGTTGAGAATGCGTTGATTTTGTGTCCCTCAGTCTTTCCAGTTATCCATAATTTAGGTGAGCATCATGCTGATATAAATTATTTTACACTGTTTTAGTTTATTGGGAAAAACTATAAATCTGGGTATCCTGCTTTAGAGAAGTAACTTTTTTTCCCAGAAGAGGTCCAAGAGATTCTCTGGAAGTGTTCATGTTATTACAGTTTGTTAACATCACAGATCACACATAGATTTTCAAATAATATAGATTTTCATACTAAACTGCTATTGTTATATTATCTTTTAATGTGCCCAGGTAATAGCCACTCATGTGGAATCTTCTATAAGGAAAAAAAAAAACCCCAAAATAATAAAAAAACCCAACATAAAACAAAGGGATCTTAATTTCACATTTACCAGCCTGCACCGAAACAGTGCAGGATGAGCAGTCCACCAATATTCAATCGCATACTGGCAGTCCTGGCTAGCTGATGAGGTTCCAGCTGTCTGGAAATCTGACACTCATCTACAGGCAGGGCTGGAAGGAGGATCCAGGGAACTCCAGGCCTGTCAGCCTCACCTTGGTGTCTAGGAAGGTTAGGGAAGAGATTATCTTAAGTGCCATCACTTGGCACAGGCAGAACAGCTAGGGGATCAGGCCCAGCCAGCATGGATTTATGAAAGGCAGGTCCTGCTTGACCAACCTGATCTCCTTCTATGACAAGGATCCAGAAAACTCAGGTTATTACCATATTTACAGTAGATACTCTGCCTTCCTCAGCAGTGGGTGAAAGAATTAGCTAGATCAATCAAGTGGAACTTTCTCACTTTCTGAGAGATTTGACTTGACTGCAACACAGATAAAACAGGCTGGCAGGCAGTAGCGAGGATGAAGTTTGTTCAGTTTCTGCTCCTGTTGTGCCTGTTGGAAAGACTAGTACAGACTTTGGTCACTGTGTCTGTCAATCTCACACTTCCCACTGGTTCACAAATCAAAAGAAAGGAAGTTAGTAAAAGAAGCAGGTAAAAAGAAAACGTTTTGGAAAATAATGAGGATGAGAGAAGAAAGCACTTGAAATAGTAAGAATAATTCCAATATACTTATTCTTGCCTGACAGGGTTTTAATCACAAGATGGTCTTCACATACAGATGTTACAGCTCAAAATATTTTTAGTATCATTTGGGCTCCAATTGTTTTTTTCTTTTCTGCACTGCCCAGATTTCAGTGTCTGTGTGTTTTTAATCACTTAGCACTTAGTGTCTCCTCTGCCATTCTCACTAATCACCACCTCTGATTATTAATGGCACCAGGTCTCCCTGTGATTTGCCCTTTGTGGCCAGGTGCTTTTAATTTGGTCTGAAGCAACTGCAAAATTGTTAGAGGCCAATTATAGAGGACAATGATGTTTGGCAGTTGGCCTAGAGGTGTATTTTTTGGTGATTTTAAAAACAATTTTACTATTATTATTTTTTAAGACTATGGGATACACTAAGATTTCCAGTTTGGGAAGTAATTTAGAGATATTATCACTCACTCTGATTTGATCTGCTATTAGAATGAAAAAAATATCCAAACCCAAAAGATTTTATATGAAGCTTTTAAAAATGACGATTGGAAATCCAGCAAGCTGAATTGCAATTCTAGACACATATTAGACACCTTTTATCATAATTTATTTACACGAGTAATACTGCTGCAGTGTTTATGTGAATAAGTGTTAATCAAGGAATAAAAATGTTTTGAAAGAAACTGTTCATAAACAATCATGAGGCTTTCATTACTAGATTAGATTGCTACTAATCTTTGTTGTATAGTGTCTGCTAAAACCTGAGAAGATAATCTTAGGAAACCTCATGGTGTGAATAACATATTAGTTCTCATGGAAGTTTAGCCATTTGTATATAACCGTTATTTAGTAGCTTAAATAGAATGGCAGTGCTGCATTGTAAATTCAGACAAGGACAGAAGCTGCAGAGAAATTTACTTTAGTTTTTCTGAATGTCCTACATAAATGAATATACATGTAGTAAAATTCATGTAGTGAAGAAAAGGGCAGATCACCTTTACTAAGTACAAGGTAGGTCAGTGATTCTTTATTTCACTGTAAACTTGCATCCCAGCTAGAACAGCATTAATTTAGCATTGAAAGAAGGAGATAAAGATTAAATTAGTACTGAAAGAATATCACTCTAAATGAGAGATCTTTCTTCACTCATGCCTCCAACACCTTTGCTTGGAAGCAAACAACACTACTCTTCTTTTGCTTTAGAAGCGTTGGATTTCCTTTTTGCTTCAGAAGTGCGATTCCTATCAGTCTACTTCCTTGTATACACGCACACACAGTCTTTCTTTTTATGCTGAATGAAGATGCTGAAATAATTTCTGTTTATTGTTTCATAGATATTTCTGTGGTATGGTATTTTCTAAGGCCCAGCCTGAAGGTCTTATAATCACGACTACTACAACTAGTGAGTGAAATGCTGCCAGTCCTTTCCTTTCTTTCACTGAAAATTATCTTTGGTCCATCCTTTGAAATGCCTGTTGCCTGTAATCACTGCTAGTCAGGAGAATGACTGGCCTTCTCTCAGAAACCTCAGTGATATATCAAGGCATAATGACAACTGATTCTAAAGAGCAATAGTCAGCTGTGGAGGGAATGCAGAACCAGAAATAATAGATGAGGTGGCAGGACGAAGCCAAGATGCAGTAGGATAATTTTTGTACACTGTTTTCTGGGAAGTGGTTCTAATAGAGCCCATGATAATTCACTGCTAGTGTGCTCAAGAAAAAAAAGTGTCCTCTTTGCCTACACAATGCATGCCTGAAGCTGTAATTCTGAGTCAAATTCTAAGTAAATTTTAGACTCTGAATAATTCTAAGTAAAATAAGGAATCTCCTAGAAGGTAAGTCAAAAACATTATGTGTCACTTGTGCTAAATTTTTATCAGTCTTTACAAAAAACACTGTCAATGAGATCAAATAATGATCTGATAATCTGATTTCCTCTTACCAAGGAAAAAAAGTCTCTGCCAGATAGGAGATGAGTAAATCTACAGCTATTACAATCTAAAGTAAGATGACACTTTCAGTAAGAGGATATCAACATTCATCAATTGATGGCAGCAGATCACGCATGTATGCACATGTTCTTGGGCACTCAATAAACCTCAAAGACACTGAGAGGCTGTGAAATAACCTTGTGTACATGTTAGGTGATATTGATCTCTTTATCTGAAATAATAAAAGCAAAATTTTTAGTACAGATTATATAAAGTTTTTAAAAGTCTGAAGGGTACTGAGAACATTTCCATACCAACAGAACATTACAATTGTGACTTCTTACGTATATAGGATGATGTTTTCCAATTCTGTCCTAATGGTGCCAAACTGATGACCTTGAAAACTTTGAGCTCTAAGAACTGCTTTGCTGAACACCACAGAACAGACAGAATTACTGAAGGCTTCATTTGAACTGCAGCACCATTTGTCTGAACTTTCAGCCTCCAGGGATCTGCTCTAAGTAGCAGTCGTGCACATTCATAAGGATGTCACTTTTGGTAGCAATTTTTATGAGAATGCCTGAGGAACTAGTTCATTTCATGTAAACTGCTAAAAAGATCTCTGACAGATCTTTTCAAAAGATCTCTGACTACTTTTATGGATTTGAATATATTAGCAGAGCCAGAGTCATGTTACCTAGAAGGACATCACATAGCACAGAATACAGATTACTCCTCTCTAAAAATTACCAATACATTCTTGTAATATATAACCCATTGATTAATTTTTGAGTATTCAAGGCAGGACACTGATTTAGCTGAAGAATTCTTAGTGTACTAAAGTACATGAATCTTTAAAAGAATTCTGTCAAGAAATGTAACCACCAAAATTCTGACTCATGTTAAAAAATAAATGAAGATATGGGCCATTGCTCACAAAATCCATTATAAATTGAAATGCTTCCCACTTTGCTTGAACCATGAATAAAAGTAGGGAGATTATTAACTTCCTGCTTCACTTTGAATCAAATTTTAGTAATCTTATGAACTTGTCTGAAAGTGAAACAGAATATACATAGTGTATTTGGCTAGCTCTCTCTCACTGAAGATCAACTTTACTCATTCTGGAATGATATAAATAATAAAATATGAATAATCATTTTTAAACTATTTTTCCTTCAAGAAATATTTTTATCAGTGCTTTTTTTTAACACCTGAGATCTTCTATTGATAAAATAAGTATAATTTAAATAAGAAAATTGAAATACAAGCTTCTGCTCTACCTAAAATTATTGTTTTGCATATGTCACAGGTTTTTCAGTCAGATTGATACAAAACTTGAGTGCTCCAGCTGAGATTCAGAAGACCAATTGATTGTAATACGAAAGATATAATTTAAGCTTTTCCTGTAACTAAAATTTCAAGAAGATATAATGCGGATTTTGTTTTTAAAAGTAAAAGCTAAATGGACATATTTGAGATACTCCAACATTAACTTTCTACACTGTTGATGGCATTGGTGAGGGGTTGATGATATAATTTAGAAACACCATAACTTAAACACATGGATTATGGTTTGATCACAGTGAAGAGATTTAGTGTATTTAGGGAGTAACCTGACGTAGAACACTTCTTTACTCCATTCAGTTAAGTATGATTTCCCCTTCATATACCCATACTGACTGCATAAAAATTAAATTGACTAAATTTAATTTTTGATACAGCTGGTCAACTGACCACATTTCCAGTGGGACTTGCCAGGAGAAACAGTCAATATTTTGACAACTCACAAACAAATTCACAGCTGGAGGACTTTTAAGAAGGTATTAATTTTTTAATTTCTTCATTTTTTCCTGATTAGGAAGTCTCTAGAAGATACCCACTTCAACTGCATCCACATTGTTCTGCCTGTTAATCTTGGTCTTTAAAGTCTCTGCAAAGTAATAAAATCTTGAGCTATCCAGCTTTGTAGAAAATCCAGGTTTGATTTATTTCCTTATTTGGATTTCTTTCTTCGTTATTCCAGCAGTTTTGTTTATTTATGTGATAGCTGACAGAACATTGATATCTCACACTAGTAGATAGATTTGTCGATAATGAAAGGATCAATGGACTGAGAATGCAGACTTGTTGAGGTGTCAAAGCTTTTTAGTACTGCTGATGTTCTTCTGAAAACCCAAACTATAAAGTCAGAAGTACAGAGAGATACATCAAAGAATTTTAATTGCAGTCAGATTGGTAATAGAATTGGCCTCTCCTGGGTATTCTTAGAAGCTGAATGCATGTTTTTTCAAAGTCAACAGCTGCACTTCAGTTGCTTCACCAAATCAATTAGGAGGTTCAGCAGAGTGTGGCTTAGCATCTATCAGAAGAGTATGAGTATACCAACACTTGTCTGGCATAAGAAGCCACTTTAGCTGAAGAAATGGTAACATATTTGAGCACTGAATCATCAAAAAGTGCAAATGAAAACTGGAGCATTAGTGCAGACGTGTAGAGACTAAAGAAGTCTAATTCGCCATTAAAAGTGGCTTGTTAACTTATCACTTATTGATTTTACAAGAGGCAGAACTTGAAAGCAGAACCATATCAGCTCTTCTTGAAGACTCAGTTTGCATGTCTAAGAAAGAGAAATATCTAGTGTGCATTGGGAACAAAATAGGCACTGCTGCAATGGCCCAATATATTCTTTAGAATACAGATGAAAGTGACGTAGTAAATGAGTTAATAATGGAATGCATTAATAAATGAAGAACTCATTCTGTGAAAATTAGAGAAATCATAGGAGAGAGATTGTAAGCACCTTGGAGAACATTGTCTCTCCTCACTTTCAGAAAGCATGGTCTTCTACTTGTTCTTTGAAGCCTCTCACGGTCTGCAAGCAGACTAAACTAGTGCTCACTGCCCTTATCATTGGAACATCTATCACCAACACAGGGCTAGATAGTCTCCCTTGTAAATTCTTCAGGTACAGTCACCTCACACTCAGTGATAGGCTCATATTCCATTTGTCTCATCACAGATTCAGTTACTGTATTTGTGATTATTTTCAATGGCCTTTGTTTTCTCCCCATATCTACTTCCTTCTTAAAATCTGTTATGCGGAATTAGTCAGGGCTCTTGGAAAGGACAGCTTCATAAGGATAGAGAGGGTTCAAATCATTACTCCATACATGCAACATATTATCTCTGTATAAACTTCCTAGTAGGATTATTGGACTTTGCAGTATCATGACATTGTTGGCCCATGATCCACCTCCGAACCGCTTTAATCCATACATTGTTTTCTAGATTGTTTCATAGATTGTTTCACCTAGTCCCCCTGCAACAGCATTACTTGAAGCATGCTATACTTTGTGTCATACGTTTCTGTTTTCAAAAGAGCACTGTCAGGCTGAAAAAAGAACCTTAACTTCTTGCCTTTGGTGACTACCTTGGTAATGTTTATTGGAGGAACAAACATCACATTGGTCTCCTTATGATTTTATGCCTAAATCCTTGTTGCTGATCCATTTCAAAGGATTAATTTGGCCTTCAAAAAATATTTAGCTTTGGGAATCAACTAGTTTCTTCCAATTTTACTTTGATCATGATTTCTGTACAGAAATGGTGGGGATATAAAGAAAACCTTCTGCACTCTCAATACAGAAGCACTGTAAAACGGGGAGAACTGTGGAACTAATAAGGCTGTACTTTAGAAACAGTTTGACATAGAGGCATTGAATTTTCAAGTTGCTAGATCAAGAACTGAAATAAGAGCTATCTCCTATATACACAGGCGACAGGAGGGACTCAGACCTCCTTTGATGAACTATTCTTATCACTTCCTACTTCTATTTAGTGTTCTTCCTGGAAGAGAAAGATGTAATTGGAGAACAGACTTTTTTCAGTGTTGCATACTCTGTGTGAGAGGTTAGTTTTCTTACATGCTGTGTCCCAGTTAGGAGTTTGGGACTCTTTCCCTGTGCTGACTTGATTCTGTGATTGTCAATCATTCATAGGCAATAATATGTGGTAACATAGTCAATAGACATGACTGCGGTTGCAGTTAGCTGCCAAAGGCTGGGATAGTAAATACATGCGACAGGAAGGAATGTAAGTACTCAGAACTGATAAATCGAAACATAAATTAAGGAGGCAGTACAAATGAAAATACTATAATGAGGAAAAAAACTAGGTGCTCATTTAACAGTAGCTGATTTTAAGACCGCTTTGGGTAGAACACAGAAAAAAGTAATAAGAAAGAGGAAGGTTATCAAGTAACCAGATGGGGTATGAAGCATAGCAGGGGGAAAAACACTATTAAGTTAAATTTTTGCCAAGAATGCAGCATTTCACCTGTCTTAATACCTCACAGATAACACTGTTGCTGGGCTTTTTTCCTTAAGAGGTTTGAACTAGGTGTCATTGACTATCCAGCTTACTACTAACTCTTTTCTTATAAACAATGATCTTCAAGTTATATGCTGATTTGAATTTCCTTCAATGTCTTGTGAAATCAAATAGCTAATTTTTTCACAATTTCCTTATCCCAGATCGAGTGCTGTCTATAAAATATGAAGAAATTACAATATCAATTTGAAAATATATTATTTTGAAAAATAATTTTTTTTCTTTTCTTTTTTGAGCTAGATCATTACTCTGGATCATAAAAAGAAAACTAGGATACTTCTTTGATCACTTTATTGCAAAGTCTGTCTTAAAGACTTCTGATAGAAATGTGAGATTTGTCAACACTTGTGTTGGTCTTTGCAGTAGCTTATTATTGCTGCTGCTCATCTTGGCATTTTTAATGTTATCATGTTCCAAACATTCCTGAGCTTAAAAGTAAAGGTGATTTTCTAAATACAGAGGTTTAGTAATTCCTTCCTTGATTTTCTGTGGCAGCCTACTGAGAATGACAAGTCATTGATAGAGAAGATTCTTGCAAGCAGAAACTTTTTTTCCCATTAAATCTTTCTCATGGCTGAGTCTAGACACAATATTTTAGATCTTTTTCATGAGCAGTGCGGATAAAATGGGGATTGAGTCAAAGGGAACAGCAGTGCAAAGGCCATGCACTTTTGCAATGACAAGTATTTATTTGGCTGTCAATGTAAAGTGCTGCTTTAATAGCTGTTCTCTGTCTTCCCTGAGGCTATGGCAGAAGAGGTGTGGGATGGTTCATAATCTGGGCATAGTCTGTCTAGACTAAATAAATGTAAACAGTGGGAGGCAGATGAGGAATGTATTTGCCTAAATAAAAATTATAGCAAGACCAGTTTTTACAGCACCATACTCTACTCTAGGAAAAAAAAGGTTTTTTTTTTTTCTTTGCAGTGGGTTAACATTGGTTGGATGCCAGATACCCCCTCAAGCCACTCTCTCACTCCCCTTCAAGCAGAGGGGGAAGAAAATAAGGAAAAGCTAATTGTTCATTATAGGGACAGTGAGATCTGCTACCACTTACCCAGGCTGAACACACTTGACTTGGGAAAAATCAGTTCAATTTATTGACATTTAAAAATATTGTAGGATAGCGAGAAAAAAAGACAAAACTAAACCCACTTTTTTCTCTTCTTCTCCCTAGGCTCAACTTCACTTCTTGACTCCTGACTCTTCTATTTGCTCAAGCCCCAAGTGGCACAGTGGCATGGGGAATAGGGGCTGGAGTTAGTTCATAACACTCTTTGCCATTCTTTCTTCCATGTGCCCTTCCCTGCTTCAGCGTGGATTCCCTCCCACAGGATGCAGTTCTTCACAAAGTGCTCCAGTGTGGATCTTTCTTCAGGAACTGTACTAGCATGAGTCCTTTCCATGAAGTGCTGTTTATCAGCAATTCCCTGTTCCAGCATGGATGCTCTCCGGGCCAGCGAGCTATGTGGGCTCCTCTCCATGGGCTGCAGCTGGCTCCACAAGCCTCTTTTGATGTGGACTTCAGCTTCATTCAGTCACACCCATCTGCTGCAGTGTGGATCCTCCATGGACTGCAGCGTGCTTGTCTGCTCCACTGGGGACCTCTGTGGGCTGCAGGGGCACAGCTGCCTCACCATGGTCTTCTCCGCAGGCCGCAGGGAAATCTCTACTCTGGCATCTGAAGCACCTCCTCCTTCTTCTCCTTCACTGACTTGGTGTCTGCAGGGTTGTTTCTCTCATATTTTTCTCACTCCTTTCTCCCACAGCTGCTGGGAAGCATTTTTTACCCTTTCTTAAATACGTTATCACAGAGGTGCCACCAGCATCACTGATAGGCTCAGCTTTGAGGACCTAAATGGTGGAACTGACCCTGACTGACACACAGAAAGCACTGAAGCTGCCCTGGCAGCCCCACTGCACCCCTCCTACCAAAGTCTTGCCACATAATTCAAATATAATCTTGAAAAAGTTCTTATACTTCAGTTCTTACTGAATTGATATTAAATCTACATCTCTGCTTTTTAAGATATTTATGGAACTAGGAAGTAGATGGCCATATATTAACCAAAAAGAAACAAATTACTTTTACAATGACACAGGGACTAAAAGGGAACATTACTTATTTTCCTGGTGACTATGGATAAATTGTTATGGCACTTAAACCTTTTTATTTAAAACACCTCTCAAACTGTATTGCTATCTATACTCTGTTCATAAAAACCATTTCAAGTAAAAAAATGCAAAAATTGGTTGCTACAGGCAAAATTTCTACTCATTTAATATTTTTCCACTTGAGATACGGACAACACAAGCAATAAGGCAGGCCTTTCAATTAGTATTATTGCTTAGGTTTCTTTGCTTTTCAAAAAGTATGTAATTCAACCTTTTTTGATCCCTTTTTCGACCCCTTTTTCCTTTCATTTGCTTCAAAAGGATAAAAAAAATGCAAACCAAATGCTACTGGGTTTTTAATTTCTTCTGCCTGAATGGCATAATCACTGTGTGCCACCCCAAGGTTTAAGGAAGCAGATGCAGCAGTTTCCATACATGCTTGTACAGCTCTGAACCAGGAGGCAACAAACAGTGATGGCAGTACAGGTCAAGTCTATGAAACATGTAAAACTTACCCTCGAGCATTGTAGACAAATATAGAAAGAACTTACGTATTTGACAGTTATTTTTAAAGATTCCTGTAATGTGAGTCTTGTTACCTTTGAAAGAAGATAAAAAGCACAGACAGACAGACGCACGCACCAAAAAAAATTTTTTCCTCCTCTGGACTTCTGAAACTGACACCATGTTTTGTAAAACATCAATGGAACAACTGTTTGTGTGAACAATGTTGATACAGAAAAGGTCTGCCGAGGTTGTTAAAGAAGGGTATGTCAGAGTTAGGAGATGAATCATTCCAGTTCTCTAAGACGAGTGATTCTAAAGAAATTCACCATGCTCCAAATTGCACGCACTCCATGAGTTTATGCAAGATTGTTGTCAAGGGAAACTGCGAATATAACATCATTTGTTTCTTATGCAAATTGAGGACAACACATCCCAGCTGTGCATGCCACAGTAAGGACTTGGGCAGAGATGGAGTTTTGCAGACTTTAGCCAGACTCCACTGAGCATGGCTTTTGGGCTCCTGTAACACAGAAGCTCCCTGTCAGCATCCAGTAGGACACAATTTTGCAGTCTTGTTATTTGCCATGCTAAGCATGTGTTTTCATTTGCTTAATATCTAAAGCTGTTTCTGCATTGATGTTGTGTGGTTGTCTAACCATACTGGGAAAAGTCAGGCTTCTGAAAATTCTAGGCACTTTTTTTGCATAAGTTCACAGGCCTCTCCCAGGCACTCACTGCATTTGTGTGCATCTGTTTCTTTCCTAAGTGAATTACTGAAAACCTCCAAGACTGAGAGAATTAAATATTCTTAAAATATTTAATTTTTTAATCAGTATAAACACAATGAAGGAAATGCTTGAGAAGAATTGTAAGCTGTAATTTTTTTTGAGGTTCCTCCTGCACTAAGCATTTTACAGAATAAACAGAGGCATGGCTCTTGCCCCAAGGAACCCTGTACAGTCTTAAAAGAAATGAGGAAAGGATAGAATCAGCACATTTAAATAATATTTTTCCTTCAACCCTGCTGTTCACTTAGTTAATTAAGTCAGTTTTATTTGAAGAAAATAAAAACATCTTACTGGTTATTTTTCTATCCTTAACTAAGCTGCAAACTTGTATGTATTTTAGGAACATGTATATGAAATAGCCTCCAGATATGAAGGCCGTTAACAAGCTGACATGGAACACTTCTGCTTCTACACAATACAAGTGGAAGCACTGCAGTGGGACTGCAAGAATATGCATACATTTGGGAAAAATATGTTACAGAAGATGTAAGTATGACCAAAAAAAGGCACTAAAATGGCAGTTAAGCCAACCGAGACATCCTCTGAATTAATTAAGGATTTTATTATGGTGAAGACAGAAACCATATATGATGCTATCCTACTTGAAGTATCAGAACAAAAAAAAATGTGTTAAAAAAAGCCAGCATGCACACTAAATTTTCAAGATGATCATGCTGGGTTAATTTTAAATACAGACATATTGTAAAAGGGTATTTTTAAATTCTCTTCTGATCGGAGAGTTAAGTATGTGAAAATGCCTTTCTCCAGCAAACCATGTCTATACCCTGTATTTAATCTGACCTATTTTCTTTTGCATCTGAAGTATTTTTTCAATAATATTTACATTGGTTAACAATTAGAGATTTATTTATAAATTATATTTTATTTTCATCTAAGAAAATCTCAACAAAATTGTAGACTGAAATATAGCTGGAGTCATTAAGGTTCTCTTCATATCATTATTAGAAGGAAAAAAAATGGATGAACTTATTATTTGGAAAACTTAAATGATGAAGTTGCTTGATTTCCACATAGTCTGTGGAGAAAATCTGAACTGCTACAAAGTAACCAGCTTTACATGACAAAATGAGCAATCCTCTCACTTCATGTGCCATGGAACCAGAGAAATGCCATACTGATTAGGCCTACTCTTATTCAAATACTTTGATCAGGACTTATGCAGAAAGATCACCACCCTTGTATATCGGGTCACCAGATCAGTTTCCAGGGGTTAATTTTTATGGAATTATTATTAGATGTTTCAGCAGAAGTTGAATCTGCACTATGTTTAAGAGCTGCTGAGAGAACTATCCTCAGTAAATTTCTCTAATCCTGTCTTCATCTCACACAGGTTTCTGGACCCTAGGAACTCAGGGTAGTGAGTTCCATGGGTTGATATGTATCACGCAAGAAAGTACTTTTCTGCCTTTTCAGTAGAACAGTTTCCTGACAATTTCCCAGACAGCCCTCTAGTTCCTGTGCTACTGTCTTTATTTTCTGCTTTCCTTTTATGATTCGTAAACATCTAGGACACAGCCCATTCCAGCTGTCTCTTTTCCAAATTGAAAAGCTTTATTTAGTCATTCCTTGTATGGTAGCTCTTTCCTATCAGAGTTATTCTGATTATCCTCACCTCTGTCATCTTTGATTTTACAATAGTTTTTAAGATGACATACCAGAACTGAATGAATGCTCAGCATATGGAAAAATAATGTAAAAACATATCTAGTCCAATATTCTGTTTTGTTAGAGTTTTCTTCCCAAAAATACCGTGACTTGAAAAATCAGAGCATGGCATTTTTTCAGAATAAAAGCTACAAATAAAGTGATGTTATGTTTGGTCACTTATTTTAAAACTAGTCACTTTGCTAGCCACATGGGAATTTAAAGAGCAAAGACTTACCATTGTGAAAATTTATCCTTTCTTTAATTTCATTGCTCTCCTGAGTTTGTGCACATATCTTATGGGCTTTGTGACTGTGAATGGCTACTGTGATGTAATTGAGATGTTAAGTCTGAAGCCTAATGACAATGTAAGTAAACTGTTATACTACTCACAATATGTCATTTTAGCAGAAATACTGACATGCCTTGGTAATATGAAAGAAGATAGTACACAAATCAATACCTTCCATTCCCCAAGTTCCACTGTAAGCATAAGATTTTAAAAGGCTCTACTCCAGTGTTTTATATTCCTTTTAAAATCCCTGTTTAAGAAATTGTGTGATTTATTTTTGATAGGATACACAGGCATCCTGCTTCATTTAATCTTTTGGCATTTGCTAGCATTTTGTTTGCTGTTTCTCTGAGTGTATGTTTTAATATCTGTACAGAAATCTTTGCTTTTCATAAGTATTGCAAATGAAAATGTTCATTACTAAGGTCTTTCTGATAAAACAAAGTATAAAAACAACATCAGTGGCATTACTTCACACATGCCATGGACATTAGTGATACAACAGGGATACGTAAGAAGTGTGTTCAGATTTGATCTATTCTATAATAAAGTCTTGGGTAACAGTATCTTCTGTTACCTAGTAGCTGAGTTATTAATGCACACTATTAAAGTATATGCATATTGTTCTGATTTTCCTCTTCTTCATTTGGTGATCCCAACATCTAATTTCAAGCATCTGTGACATAGCAGTTGTTTGTGTCAGAGAGCAATAGAAGGGAAAGCAGCTATCAGCATCACAACACTGAGCATCGAGAATGCGATCTCTGACAAAAACATACTGAAAGGCCATTTCACAGAGACAGTGCCAATGCCAATGGATTTTTAATGCCACCATTGCTGCCAAAGTACACTGAAACCCATCAACTTCTTTCATATTGAGTTGTCTGTAGACCCAGTGTGGTCTGCCAGATATGATTCAGCTGACTATGTTCACGTTATGTTAAATATATGTGTTTCAGCACAATAAAGTAAAATGCCAAGCTGATATTTCAAACAAACTTTTGTATTTTCAGTGGAAACCATTTTACCAATTAATTTCAGGCAGTAGGCTGCTGCAAAAATTTTTTTCAGCTGCAATTTACTCATAATTATTGATCATGAACATTAAATATTTGACGTGTGTGTTGCAGCAAGTAAATTGAACGGCTTCTGAGAAAATTTTGCAGGAAAGCTGTGTATCTCTATTGAAATGTAATCAACTGGCTCACAGAAAAAAAACAGTCCTTGATTGTATATGTTATCTTTGATATAAAAAGATTCTGTAACTTGGAATTTCCCTCTATTTGTTAAGATCAAAGGTGAGCTGTACAGGTGTGTTAAATTTCATCCAGTAATACCCCTGTCAGTGGTGTCTCACTTCAGTAAATGAAGATGGGCACTGACAGAAGACTCAAGCTTGGACAGAAATTATTTCTTAAGCTGCATTTAGATCATCTTCATTCATTGCTCCAAACTTAGGCCATCCTTGTCTCTACTGTCAGTCTAGGTCAACATGTTTGTCTGACCTCAGCAGATTGCCTGCTGTCTCACTAGCACAGTATTACTAACACTGAGCCTTTCCTCCCCTTTTATTTCTCATATGCTTGTAGTGTCTAGGAGTAATCCTTCACTTCATGTGTTTTTCCTCTGCTCTCATCCTACTCTGCATAACAGGATTGCTGTGCATTTTTAATATGTGCTTATAATGAAATCCAGTGAAATTCGCTTATGAAGTGGTCTTTAGGTAATCTTAGACTGAGACAGTTGTCATGGGATATTCTTGACCTTTCCATTTTAGAGAATAATTCACAGCTGGGCACTTAAATTCAAGTGCTATTTAGCAGAAGAGGAATGAAAAAGTTCACTGGGCTTACAGCACCAAAATGTCCATCGGCATTTTGTCCCAAAATCCATTCCCAGGGTTTGGGGTTTTTATTATATTTTTGGTTGGTTTGTTTGGTGTTTTGGGAGAAAAGGTTTTGTTGTTGCTGTTTTTGTTTGTTTGCTTTGTTTTAGTTTGGGGGTTTTTTTTGTTGTTGTTCTTATTGTTTGCTTGGTTGGTTTTGTTTGGTTGGTTTTTGCTTTGGTTTGGGTTTTTTTGTGGGTTTTTTTGGTGGGTTGGTTGGGTCTTGGGCTTTCTATGTCCCCTACAAAGTCATATGCATAGTTCAGGCTGGATTGAAATATTCTTTGTTTCTATGTGCTCCATTTCTCTTCTTACCCAGAGATAATGTCTCAGTCATATTCACCTTTTATGAAGTGTTCAAGTCCTTCTGTCTAGATTTGTGTATCCTTGAGTACGTTTGCATAAGGATAGGAGCAGAGTGTTTCTATTTCAAAAGAAAAGAAATATCTAAATTTAAAACTCTTTGCAATATTTCAGCCCCTTCATTACCTAATGGGTAATTAGAATCCTGAACAGAGCAACTGAAGTAAGGCACCAGGCTAATTCTGAAGAATCTCTCAAGCCCACAGGAACTGCATTAGCTTATGTTTAAAAATCACCCACTAGCTGTCTGCTAAGAGAACTTCCAAACCCCAATTGGATAGAATTCTGTGCAGAACTACAGAGTGTGTGTTGAACATCTCACAGTTAAGAAAGTGATGATGTAGATAAAATAAACTAATTACCTGTTGTGAACACTCATCATTTTACAGAAACAGACTCAAAATCTTATTTCTTTCAATAAAATTTGGAGAAACCTTAGTTCAAATACTCCACTCATGCAGTTTCATGTTGCAAGAACCATGAAATTACAGCTCACAAAGCTTCTCTTTCTCAGCTTTTGTGGGTGGGATTCCTTTTATTTCAAGATTTTCATATTCAGAAACCAAGCTGTGGCATGCATAACTGTTTACACAGAGCTTTCAGGGAAGTGAGAAGAGAGATCTTTGTTTTCTTGCTACAGTATCCACCCCAAACCAGAAGTCAACTTTTTTCATAGTTACGCATTGATGGGTAACTTTAAAAAAGTAATTACAAAATGCATACAGAGATAGAAGAAGATCTAAGTGCCTCATCTAAAACCATTTTCTGTATAAACCAATATTTATACATAGTCCTGTACAATAGTAGAGTTTGCTACCAACGCAGTTGTACATATGGGATAAAAATTTTCTGAAAATTAGAAATTCCAATCTGCCAATTGGTGGAACACAGGTGACAAATAAATTGGCAGGAATTTCTCTTCAATTTAGTTGAAGGGGGATGATAAACTGTGACTTTCTTTTCATTACCTCAGAGAAATGTCCAAGACATCTCTAATTGTATAGACAATTATGTCTAGATATTTACTCTCTTCTTCATGCTATGACAATAAAATCATGTCTTAATTTGACAATTTTTGCATACTAACATAATTCTACAAATGGTTTTACGTCACAGCAGTCAAAAACAACCCCTCTATGAAAAGAGTCCAAAATATTTTCCTTTTCTGTTTGTTGCAGATGCTTGAAGTACATAGCTGTAAAATTATTTGTGAAAAATTCCTATATAAAGTAAGTACTACTCTAATATTAGGAGGTACTGGGGTTAAATCCTTAATGAAATAGCTCAGATAAAAGATTAAGTGTTGTTTTCTGTCCTTTATATATATATATCTCCAGATAGATATATATATATATATATACACACACATATAATATAGTTAGTCACAGTGTTATTTGAAATCAGAAACACTTTTTTAGGAAAAGTAGGAAATTTTTTTGAATGTAATAATTTATCTCTATACCACGTCTATTAGGTGCCTTGCAAAAATTAACATCAAAACAAAATGGAATCTGAAAACCTCATCATCTAGTTATAATTAAATAATATTTATTTAGCATGGGGGTTTGATCAAGTTGATTTTTAGAAAAGATTTAAAGGAAAGTGAAGGCAATTGTCAAATCCTGTTAAGGAAAAAGTTCCAGGTTTGTTGTCACACAATTCTATTTTCCTGTGTACATTTTGTATTGGCCAACCTTTTTTTCTACTCTCTTGTTCAGCTCTCTTATCTCCCAGTCTTCATTTTCCAGAACATTTACCATTTAGTAGTATTTTTAGTCCAATTAGAGCCTCTAAATATTGGTTTTGCCTGAAAGAAAATAGTAGCATGTGTAAAGTGCAAGTCCTAAAATAGTCTAGAAGAAAAAAAGAGTGGAGATATTGTGTTCAGGCAATGTTCTAAGCGAAAAGAACAATCTGCCCTTAAACTGTAGCCAGTATTTCAAAGTAGAAGATTTTTTTTGTAATTCTGTGGAAAGCAATACCTGCAATAAATGGTCTGGAGAGATGATGGAGTCTTCCTTGTGAGATACTATCAGGAACAGATTAGAAAAGCACTGAGCAAGAATAATATAAGCACACTGATTATTCCACCAGTGACAGAATTAGAGGACCTGTGAACATTGCTTTCTGCTTTAAATTTTACTATCAGATGTTAGGAGGAGCAATAGCTCTCACTTTTCATGATTCTTGTGCAATCTTCCATGTTTTGCTTGGTAAAAACTGTAGCGCCCTGCAGAGAGTGCTGGGAAAACGGAGGCAGAGTTCAAACAGTTTTGTTCCGAGAATTTGGACAGGTTTGAGGGATAAATATCAGCCTTTGCAAATGAATGTAGAATGATGTCAACAAGTATTAACACTGTGCTGTGAATCATATCCTCTCCTAGCAGTGCTATTTATCAGTGCTCACGCTCCAGAATGATACACTGCCATGCATTGGCTTTGATAGCCAGTCTTTGTGGCCTAACTAGTGCCCAAAATCTCTACTTGATGCATTTATGAAATAATTTTAAAGCTAAATTGTAGGGGTGTATGCAGTAGAAGCATCATCCTGGGAGCTGCAGCAGCCTCCTCCTCCTAGCCCAGTCCCCGCCCTGGAATGGGTTGATGGGCAAGATGAAGATAGGCTGTCCCAGGACAGTGGACTTGTATGATTGACACCCCTTGCTGGAGCATGCCCAGTCATTAACTTCTAGGTTGTTCTACTGTCTAACGGTTCTCCTTGTCCATCAAGTTGTTTACTCCTTATTGTCTCCTCCCCAGTTTGTTATCATTGGTCCTTGTTGTCTGTGTCCTCCCCTTCCCCGCTCCTTACCCTCTCCCCATTGGACCATGTTGTAAACCCCTCCCCGTTTTTCTGCTCCTTAAAAATCCCTGTCAAGGCTCCTTCAGGGTTCTTCCTGAGAGGAGCTTGAGGGGTTATAAAGCCTACTCTTGTTTCTTGGAAGGACTGTGCCTCTTCCTTTTGAGATTCCTTCTTACCTCTAGGGCCTCGCAGTGATCTTCAGAGAGCCTCTAAGTGTCTCGGGGAAGGGCTGCTACAGCCTCTCAGGCACGCTCTCTGGAGATGCTGACAGTGGCTGCGAACGGGGTCGCTGGGGCTCTGGCTATCCAGGGCAGGAACAAATAGAGACCCCAGCAATCCACGCCGCCACACTAAATAGAGGAAGGTTTCTGACTTCTTAGCAATTCAGTCTTCAAAGAAAAGAGTGCAGGTTTAATGTTTATTATTTGTGGTGATATAGCACCAAGAAATAGGAAGCAGAAATAATGTCAGCTTAATAATGACTGTTACGAAAAGAAATGTAAATGGAAAACTCCTTTCCGCTACTGTCACCCCTACAGGCAAATGCCCATGAAATAGGTGTCAGGCAGATACCAAATGTGATCAATATCATGATATTGATTACATTTTGTTTTCAAAGACAATAAAAGAAGAAAGGTTTCACCTATTGAGCCATTCGTGCTGAGACAGGTAAGACTTAAAGAAAGACTTAAAGACTTATTAAGAGTCGACCTCCTGGCTTTCTTTCCACAGCCTAATATAGTTTAACTCTAAACAGATCTGTTCTGAATTTGGACAGGGTTTTTGTTTATACTTAAAAGTAAATATTGTAGGAGTGAGTATTATTTTAGGAATTCAGCAGAGACAAAGAAAAGAGCAATAGGATGGCACAATAAAGATCCTGGTAGAGTTTCTATTATCTCCCAAAATGAATCATAACTACATTTGGAAATTCTTGCATTTCAAATTGTATAGGCTGCTTCATTATAAGTGAGCTAAATTTCAAAGAGTATAAGCTTTTGATCAATCATCAAACAGTCTGTTTAGCATTTTGCATGGTACTATTTAAATATATTCTAATTAGAAAAATTAGTACAGACCAGCAGAACATAGTGTAGCTGGTTGAGCTGATAGAAAAATCCAGAGGATTTACTTATTCTGGCAAATACAGTGATCTGCTTTCTCAGTGAGCTAGATGACTAGATTAACTAGATAAATAGCATGCCGTCAGTAACAAAACCATCTAATGAACAGTGAGAGGCTCGACCCCTATGATCATAAAAGTAGTTTGGCTGCATTTTCATGAATAGCACAGAGCAGTATATCTTGGGAAAATAAAAAGTTAATTCTAAGTAGTATTTCTTCTCTTTAATTTCATTTGAAACTACTTCTGTCATCATATTTGACTCTAAATTTCAATATATATTGTGATGCAATAAACAGCTGCAGCACAGATGTGCTGCAATTTACAGATGGAGGAACTGATTTTCTTACTTGATAGAAAGGAAAAGTTTTACATTCATTAAAAAACCTCATGTTACATCAGCCTCAAGGGAAGCTTCATCAAAGCACCCAGTAGGATGTTGCTATAAGTTATCATTTTCAAATCTTGGGTAATTATAAAGGATTCCTTTTTCAAGAGATTATTCTATTCCTGTTTGTCTATAAGTAATAGTCACTGAAGACTTTTACAAATATTGATTTAATATTATATAGGAAACATTAGTTGAGTTAGTTTTGAAGTTCTGGGTACTGTGCTTAGTAAATAATATTTCTGTAAGGCTGATTTTAGAGTTTTGTATTTCCTTATTCTTATTCTGCCTTTTAATATATAGTATGCAATTCAAATTATTTAGAATGATAGACACTTGTACATACACATGTAATGTCTTACATACTTCCTTCATCTACCAGGTAATAACTTTAAAGTACTTGTTATATTTCCTAGAGACTTACTATAGTTTGACTTGAGTGTAATTTGGTTTTATATCATTGGCTTATATTCAATCTAAAGTTACTCTCAGCTACTCTTTCCTTGCCACAAATGTTTCCTAATTAGAGTAACATTTCAAAGCAGACATTTGAATCAAGAAATAGATCCCAAAGTATTATTCACAAATTAATATAAGATGGAAAAGGAGCAGGGTAATGAAAGACGCAAATATGCCTAGAGAAAAAAAAAGTATTTTTCTTCCCAGGCCCGGAACTTTTAATACGTGTAACTTCTGAGGTGGATTAAATATGTAAGAGACTTTAAGGAAAGACTCCATTTCAGTACCTTTGGCCATCTAAGACTTAATATAGTCTATTAAGAAGCCAGTGAAAACTTTTAAATCACCAGGAAATGACTGCTAAATAAAAGTATTTTCATGCCTTTCCAAGCATCCCTCATGGAAGGCATCTTATGTCATATTTTTATTTTGAGTTAACAAATTTCCCTTATTCCTTGTAACTTTTCCTTTTTCCAGCACACACACTTAAAAAAGGTAAATTCCTTATTCCTATTAATGTTCATTATTCCCAGAATAGGACAGGGCTGACTTGCACACCAAAGGATAGATTCATTGATACTTGCAAAACCTACATCTGTCTGATTTACCTGAGACTACTCCTAATAAAGAATTTAATTAATGAAAAAATTGTAACCACAGAAATGCAATGAGTTATCTTCTCATTGATAACACTGGTAACAAAAGTGACAAAAGAGAAATCTCCAAATGCTACAATTATTTCTTTCCTTCAGTCTCTTTCCGACTGATGAACTTCAAAATTTTTATAGACTTGTCCCAACTGAAGATGCCACACTCTTCTGCATGGATGTTCGCCTCCTAAGCAATGTCTTTCTGTATGTGCCAGTATTGTCACAGATCTCTTGGAGTGTGGATATGCCTGTGTGCCACTCAAGGGGGGATGGAGGAAGGATGAATATTTTAATTGGTACTTCCTATAGGTGAAGCTTCAAAACTTACTTGAGTTAATTCTTTCCTAATTTAGGATCTTTCATTGCATCATGACTGTGATAATTTGCTCACTGCCTGCAAGAAAGAGCATTTCTTATTGGAAAGTATTTTTCCAGTGACGTGGATATGATTAATGATTTTGACCAGTACTCGGATCTACCTTTTTTGTTTGGCTGGTTTTTGTTTTTCTTAAGTTGTTAGCTGACTTGCAATTTTGAAATTCCATGTAGCATTTCATATGTATGACACATGTCTTGCTGTGTGACAGTTTCAGTTGCACTTTGGCTTGGTGACTTTGCAGAGTGATCCCATGGTGGTCTTGAAGCAGGTGCAATCACGCTCACACAAACATGCTGGTTTAGAGGTCAGGGACTCTTCCCATTGAGTTTAATCCATGATTACTGCAGTGCAAATTTAGAATTACTTTAGCATGAGTAATACTTGGTTTAGACTATTCCTCTGTTTTGAGATTTTTAGTGCAGTTATCTGTGGTCCATAGTATCATTTGTGGATTCAACACCATTATTTTCCGTAGTCTTCCTACTGTCTTATCAGGCTTTGTGACAGATATCTCTGGTACAGAGGGGGAGATAACAGTCAGTAACTGCCAGTTGGAAATCTATGTGGTTCACAGTTCTGTGTAAATCAATGTTTATCAAATATGAGTTTCAGGTACCTCAGAGGCTGCCATTTATTATGTTGTATGTGCTTAGGGGCATGTTGCACCTGATCCTGTATAATGCTGGTTAATCTTAGTTTTCTAGGGCGGCAGTGTAAGATTCTTCTCTTAGTCAGACTCTGTAAATGTGCTTTTCACCTGTTACACAGCTATAACACATTAGGTGCACTATGTGCTGCATCCAGCATATGCTGAATGAGTGATGGAGTGATCTCATAAAAGATTGGGCAGAACTGATATAAGCTGTATATTTTTTTCTCCCATATAATGCAGGTATAACAGATGTGAACAGATAAACATCAACATACTCTTACCTTTTCCTCACCAGTGATGAGTGGTCAATGCCATGAGAAAGGAACAGAGTGTTGTGTATGCTCGCAGGAAAATACTATTCCATCACTCAGGAATCTTAGATTCAGGGTCTGTAAATATTTATATTTAGACCATAAAGAGAACATAAAAGCCAGAGATAAAACAGATTGTTTATTTTCTTTAATATTTAAATTTGTTTCACTCTCTATGAAACTAAACAGTCATTACACATCCCGAATTTTTTGAGAACTAATGAGATGAGCCCACACCTGCTCCCATTTAGTTCTGCTGAGAACTTTAAAAAAAGCAAAATACCAAGTTTGAGCAGGAAACAGAAAAATTGCTTCCTCACACAGGCAAATCATTGCCTTGGGATGCATTTTGATGCTGTTTGAAAGTTCATCAAGCAAAGGTTTAAAACAAAGTATAATGCAGTTTTAGTCCTAATTTCTTACAGCTGGAAGGGTGTTATGGTACAATAAATAACAGTAATTTTTTTTTACTGTCTTGTCAGAATGAGCTTTGCATATACATTGTTTTTAGTTGTAACAACAGAGGCAATGTTATTGACATCAACCACATGATTCGTGAAGTAGAATTAATATTTTAAAATATTATTTCCTAATGGGTTCTTATACAGCAAAATCCTGTTTGTGAGAGAATATGAGTTGTCTTAACTTTCAGTTACTCGAAATGTTTTTCCTATGATTTTTATGATGCTCCCTATTAGTAAACACATTTCTTGTGTGAAAAAAACATAAATCTACCTATTAGCCATTCCCATTAGCAATTTAGCTGATGTAGAGAAGAACACATATGGATTTAAGAATGGAGGTGAAAATTAGGCACTCTTATTGTTTGTCCTGAATTGATATTAGCCCATCAGCTGTGACTTTGCACAAGATGTGTTTGGAAACTTTAAGGTTTTTTTTAGCCTCTGCTTCAGTCTGGTTTTAGCCTATGCTTGAGTCTGTATTTCAGGACTTCAAATTTCAGCTTTGTTGTAGATTAATTGTATCCTGGCTTTGTCTTTAATGAAGTCATTTTCCATTTAGTAAAACAGGACAATAACAGTGAATGAGGTGGTCCAAAACTAATGATAAGTTCAAATAAAATCTCTAGTCGAACATTAAAAAAACCCAAAAACACACCACCTTTTATTTTAATATATAAGCCCTAAAACTGTTTTTTCTTCTGTTAATATAAACTTCTTATTAGAGAATTAATATGTGAAATACTTGCTATCTTTCAATCAGTGCTTGTATAGGTATATTTAATATGTAAGTCAGGATGGGTGAACCTTTGCTTCAGAACTACCTGGGTATTGAAGTAACAAAGCTATTCAAGCCTTAGATATATTAATATATCTTAAACAATGACAGTTCTTGTTGTCCTTCTGAGTCAAAAAACAGTGTAGATACACTGCTTTTGATTAAATACTGTATTTTAATAAAAATCGGTTTGGTGAAAGGACTAGGAAAGTAGAATGGAAGCCAGAATGGATAGCAAGAGTCTTCTGTCTGCCTTCTCTACTGTCATACAAGTGCTGTAGTTCCATAACTCTTTGAAAAATAAAAGACAATAAAAACATACATAAATTTCATCTAATTAAAAGTTAAACTGTATGCCATTTTGTAAGGCACACAGAAAATTTATTCACCACATTCTTTTTGTTTTAGAGCCAACTTTTCTAGTAGAAAATAGATTTTGTGAGGGCATATGCCTCCTTATGAACTAATAATAAATTGTGAAATGATGATTGAGAACTCATAATGTTAAATCTAAGAGAAAATTCTAAAATTCTTAACTTTTAAGAGAAAATGAGTTTTAATGTCAGTTTAATGTGACCATTTACATCACAAGTCTGCTGGGCTTGTTTACACAGGTGATGGGTGCTTAAAATCTGGCCTTTTGTGAATTGATTTGGACATAACAAGTGGTAAAGACATTGAGTCTATACAATAAATTCTACTTTTGCAGTGTAATATACTAAGAAAATTGGTGCTTAACATGTTGTTGTGATTGGCCCTTTACACATAACAACTGCAACTGCTGCTGTACCTAAGTGAAACTTTCGTGGTTCTTTCCCAGAAACTCATATATATATATATATATATATATATATATATATAT